>CM042387.1:14150084-14560084 GCA_023634145.1 Thymallus thymallus
TTCAATCACACATTTAATTAGTTTTTGCCAAATTGTAATAGGTATTTCAATTTGGATTTGTTTTTTAATGGCGTAGAATGCCCTGCGTGCTTTGTCTCTCAGTTCATTCACTGCATTATTTAGGTGTCCAGTCGAACTTATTTTTAAACCTAAATAGTTGTATTGTGTGCAATACTCTATATGTTTTGCACCAATTGAGAACTTTGGTTTTATTCCCTGGGATCTGGAATTTGTCTGGAAAATCATTATTTTGGTCTTTTTGGGGTTTACTGTCAGGGCCCAGGTCTGACAGTACTGCTCTAGCAGGTCCAAGCTCTGCTGTAGACCATGTGCTGTGGGTGAAAGCAGGCACAGGTCATCTGCAAAGAGCAGGCATCTAACTTCCGAATTGTGGAGACTAACACCAGGGGCTGAGGACTTCTCTAGAATATTGGCCAATTCATTGATGTAAATGTTAAATAGCACAGGGCTGAGATTGCAACCCTGGCGCAGGCCCCGCCCCTGGTTAAATGATTCAGTTTGTTTCTTGCCAATTTTTATGCTACACATGTTGCCTGTATACATTGATTTTATAATGTCATATGTTTTACCCCCTACACCACTTTCAATTACTTTGTAGAACAGTCCTGTATGCCAGATAGAATCAAATGCTTTTTGGAAGTCAATAAAGCAAGTATAGAGTTTTGTCTTATTTTTGTGGACGTGTTTATCTATTAGGGTGTGTAGGGTGTAAATATGATCTGTTGTTCTATGTTTTGGTATAAATCCAATTTGGCTTTTACTCAGGATATTGTGCTTATTAAGGAAGTTTAGGACTCTTACATTTATAATACTACAGAAAACCTTCCCCAGGTTACTGTTCACACAAATCCCTCTGTAATTGTTAGGGTCAGATTTGTCTCCGTTTTTAAAGATTGGTGTTATGAGTCCTTGGTTCCAGATGTCAGGGAAGTAACCTACACTCAGGATCAAGTTAAACAATTTTAATATAGCTAATTGATATTTTTCACTAGTGAATTTGAGCATCTCATTTAGGATCCCATCAGGTCCGCATGCTTTTTTTGATTTGAGGGCTTGAAGTTTTTTAAGGAGCTCCTGCTCAGTAATTGGGGAGTCTAAAGGATTTTGGTAGTCCTTTATAGATTTTTCCAGTTTGTTTAACTTTTCATAAATTTGGCACTGTTCAGTATTATCCTGAGTGTCAACAGTGTTGTAGAGTGCTTTAAAGTGATTTGTCCAAATGTCACCATTTTGTATGGCTAATTCCTGTTGTTTGGGTTTGTTTAGGTTTTTCCAATTTTGCCAGAAGTTGTTTTTATTTATGGACTCCTCAATTAGTGTCAATTGCTTTCTGTTGTACTGGGATTTCTTGATTCTGAGTGTACGTTTATATGATTTTAATGTCTCACAGTACTGAAGGCGTAGTTCTCTGTTGTTTGGGTCTCTGTGTTTTTGGTTCGATAGTGTTCTAAGTTTTTTTCCTAATGTTTTTACAATCTGTATCAAACCATTTGTCTTCTGTATTTCTGTTTGGTTTGTTTGATCCTAGCTTTAATTGTGCTGTTTTTGCTGTTTGCCTAAATATATAATTTATGTTATTTACAGCTAGATTGACACCTTCTTTACTGTGAGCGTACATTGTATCCAGAAAGTTGTTTAGGGTTGATTGGATTTTTTGGTTACACTCTCTTTGGTTTCTCTCTCTCTCTCTCTCTCTCTCTCTCTCTTTCTCTCTCGCTCTGTCTCTCTCTCTCTCTTTCTCTCTCGCTCTGTCTCTCTCTCTCTGTCTCTCTCTCTCTCTCTCTCTCTCTCTCTCTCTCTCTCTCTCTCTCTCTCTCTCTCTCTCTCTCTCTCTCGCGCTCTATCTCACTCTCTCTCTCTCTCTCTCTCTCTCTCTCTCTCTCTCTCTCTCTCTTTCTCTCTCGCTCTGTCTCTCTCTCTCTCTTTCTCTCTCGCTCTGTCTCTCTCTCTCTGTCTCTCTCTCTCTGTCTCTCTCTCTCTGTCTCTCTCTCTCTCTCTCTCTCTCTCTCTCTCTCTCTCTCTCTCTCTCTCAAAAGACACTAATTTCACGTATAACCCATCTTCCTATCTATCTCTGTCACATCACCACTGTCTTTAAAAAAAATCATGTATTGACTATGTCTGAGATTAAAGGACTGGCTTTCATTATCACAGTAATGTGCTGTTTCAACTGCCCATATGGAAACAGTTGTCAGACAGACCTGAGGCTGTGACAGAGGCGGATATGAATGCAGAAGCCTAGTATGAATAATCAAATAACCATGTATCCTGGAGATGACTGTATCGAAGAATTTAAATTGTAATAGTGATAGTGACATACATAACCAGATGCACAACTGCTGATTAAGAGCGTGTGAGGTCTTTTCTTTCTGCATATAACAACCTGACAAACTGTGCCTGTGGTCACCTCATACAACACTCATTACATTGCAAAGACAAGTATGACTGCTATATAACAATAAAACACTGAAGAACGGATGACAACACCCCCAACCATTACTCTCACTGCTGATCTATGCAAAAAATGCCTACCTGCGGTGACACTAAATGACAGTATTCTTTTCGGCAATTACAAACACGCCACTCTCGTTACCTCCCCTGTCAATACCTTGGTTTCAGCTCCGTTTGTGGTGGCTTAGCCTTACACGTGTGGTTTACCACAGCTCAGAACATTCACCAGAAGCATGTGAGCGATTTTGATTAAAACCATGCATAGCATACAACCATAAATGTTATTTCTCTTGATAAGGCACATATGCAAATCGTTTCACAGCGAGGGCTGAATCCAAAGAATGTGATGAGTAAAATAATGTGTTGAAGAATATGTGTGTTGTTTTTTTCCCCCATTCTCTATGGAATGATGAGAGATGCAGTGCTAGACCATGTATATGACAACCGTCAGAGAGTAGAGACCCTACTGATTAACGTGACAGGAATGGCTGGCCGCGCCGTGCTGTGTTGACACATTGAGTGGAGCCTGTGCGCAGGTGAAGGAAGCCCTCTTAATAACACAGAGCATTACCTATCAGGTAAGAACAATAGTCTTTGGAGTCTGAGACGACTCCTAATCCCATCCCTGGCCCACAGGTGCTTCCCATCCAAACAAACATGTTTACTAAGAGGCTTCTTACTGAGGGATAAAGACAAGAAACACCAGGAATGTCCATTGTGAACAGTGCAAAGCCAAGTTAGTAAGTGGGCCATTTGTTTTACACAAACATTTCTGAGAAGTTACAGTGCAGACAGAATTCCAAATTGGGACCAGCAAAGCTATTTACAGAGATTATTCCGTGAGGAACACCACAAACCTCAACAGCATTTTGCTTTGCTATTTTATCCAGAGATACGAGTGAGACATCACTCGCCAACTGATATACTGACTACTATTAGCATTCCACGATCCAGATGGTCAAAAGATGTACCAGTTCAGTAAGTATCCTCTAGGATCCAGCACAACACAGTGGCAAAACCAGTCCCTTGAGTGGAGGGTCTTCATATACCTTCTTACACTGAGCAACACCTGTTTCCATGGCTGACTGACAATGAGTACGTTACGTGCACACAATAGTACGATTATTGTGAATAGTCCGATTAATATAAGGGTTTGATTTAAACGTCTAAATGCTTTGCAAAAATAACGATTTCCCTAATAATCCTGTTTACATGGACACATCTGAAATCAGGCTACCTGATGGTACTTTGATAAATGCAGAAAATTGCCTATTTGATTCTGAGTTCGGACATATGAAGTTTGTATGTGAAAACTATTTCTAAGACGCATATTTTCAGTTTTTCAAAACTTAATTCACAAGAAGGAAGCTTGCGCTGCTGGTGTTAGCGCATGTGCAGATCAAATACAGCACTGTAGCTTTGATTTTTACATCGGAGGAGAATGGTGGGAGGAGCTATAAGAGGACAGGCTCATTGTAATGACTGGAGTGGAATTAATGGAGTGATATCAAAGACATCAAACATACAGGAACCATTCCATTCCATTCCAGCCATTACAATGAGCCCATCCTCCTATTGGTCATCCCACCAGCCTGATTGCTCAGAAAACCAGGTGTTTTAATCAGCGTATGCATACTTCAATTATGACCTTACGCCGATTAAGACAACCAGAGTAAGGTGTTTACATGACTAATGCAATACTCAGCCTACTGCCATAATCAGTTTGATATCAAATTATTAGTGTGCGTGTAAACCAGTGGTCACCAACCAGTCGATTGTCAATCTCCAAGGCATTCCTAGTCGATCACCAACATTTTTGTAAAAAACACAACAACAAAAGGTTGTGTTCCTATTTTTTTATTTGTTTCACACTGTTGGCATTAGATTCACTTGATTCAGCAGCGCTAGCGCCGGGAAGGCAAAGTGTTCCCATTTTGAACCATTTAATGTGTCTGAATGTACAACTCCGCCTACCCGGAAGGCCCAGAGAGCAAATCAAGTGCACCTATAGGCCTACCGTTGGCCAATCAGATAGCTCAGATCACTGTGTCTGCACAGTTTCCTCGAGCCGTAGACTGTAAAAAGAGACCTCGAATACACAGCAAAGTTGTTACTGTGAGATTTCAAAACAAAAAAAATAAATGACCAGAGAGCGACTCAACGAATTCAGCAAAGAGCTGCTGTTTTTATCAGTAATTTCATGTTTAAATTGTTATTCAGCACTGTCAGCACTTTGATCAGCCATAAAATGTCTGTTCTCCTTACTTCCACTCACGCTACAACCAGCACTGAAGCTGCTCTTCCCTGGTCCAAGATCGAGTGATTCGGAGGAATGACATCGTCCCTTTCATGTTGGGGACAGGAGACAGAGATAGGGCTTTTGTACCAAAGTGTTTGCTTAACCCCCAGACGTATTTTGAGACATAGGGCCTACAGTATGCAATGTTATGTCTTCAACTCCTCTTGACAGTTTGACAGAATTAACCAACTTCACTCAAAGACATACTACCAAATTATTAAATTGGCTTGAAATGAATTCATGGCTTGCAGCTTCAGTGGCTTGAAGCAGCTTGTGCCTTTAATATCAAAGAATACATATACATACTATAAGTATGTATACAGTACCAGTCAAAAGTTTTGACACACCAGCTCATTCTAGGGTTTTTCTTTTATTTGTAATATTTTCTACATTGTAGAATATCAGTGATGTGAAAACTATGAAATAACACATATGGAATCATGTAGTAACCAAAAAAGTGTTAAACAAATGAAAATATATTTTATATTTGAGATTCTTCCACCCTTTGCCTTGATGACAGCTTTGCACACTCTTGCCATTCTCTCAACCAGCTTAATAAGGAATGCTTTTTCAACAGTCTTGAAGGAGTTCCCACATATGCTGAGCACTTTTCGGCAGCTTTTACGACCAACTCATCCCAAACCATCTCAATTGGGTTGAGGTCGGGTGATTGTGGAGGCCAGGTCATCTGATGCAGCACTCCTGCTTCAAATAGCCCTTACACAGCCTGGATGTGTGTTTTGGGTCATCGTCCTGTTGAAAAACAAATGATAGTCCCACTAAGCGCAAACCAGATGGGATGGAGTATCGCTCCAGAATGCTGTGGTAGCCATGCTGGTTAAGTGTGCCTTCTAGTTTCAGCTAGAAGACTGTGAGAGCAGAGGGACAGTAAGTCAAATGAGAGGTAGCCTCACCGCTGTTCCCTCCCCTCAGACGGACCATCAGATTTTTTTATTTTTAACTTTATTTTACTAGGCAAGTCAGTTAAGAACAAATTCTTATTTACAATGACAGCCTAGGAACAGTGGGTTAACTGCCTTGTTCAGGGGCAGAAGGACCGATTTTTACCTTGTCAGCTCGGGGATTCAATCCTGCAACCTTTCAGTTACAGGTCCAACACTCTAACCACTAGGCTACCTGCCGCCCCAAACTGGCCATCAGTCCAGTAAAAAAAGCTAATATTATGCTCACTCAGCTGTGCCTCCTAAGTAATACAACAAATGATATATTACCAGTGTGATCATATACCTACATTTTTTTCAATATAATTTCAAAATGATCTGAGAAGAACAACATTGTCAGGGCAATTCAAGCATAGCCAATATGCAGTGATAATATATTGGGCCTATAGCCTACTGCACAAACCTCATTGCTACAGAACTGTTTGGTTAATGTTGCATAGGCTTACGTCTTTTAAGTCTTATGCAAATAAAAAATAAACATCTTGAAGTCACCTAAAGTTTTTTTCACCATGTCTTCACACTTGGATTTGCAATGGGT
The DNA here is from genome assembly GCA_023634145.1 of Thymallus thymallus. Taxonomy (NCBI): domain Eukaryota; kingdom Metazoa; phylum Chordata; class Actinopteri; order Salmoniformes; family Salmonidae; genus Thymallus; species Thymallus thymallus. The sequence continues at coordinate 14,156,356 of CM042387.1, forward strand.
CATTATTAAAAATGTGATTCATGAAGAGGTTTCTCACACAAATCCCCTCAGCTTTCCATGCGCGGCGTGCCAAGGAAACTCTAGACACATTCCCTCTGGTTTGAGCCATAACCATGGATCTCCATCATCACATCAAGGAACAGTGCTTAAGTGGCAATTAGAGGGCAATAGAGAGGTTTGAGAGACTCTGGGGATGGGAGGAAAGGAGGAGGGGTGCATCACGCTTGTGGCAGCCACAGAGAGAACACACCATCCACAGACCCCAAAGCCACCCCAGTCACCCAACCAATGATATTTGCACACTTACTCAGCAGCCTGTGGTGACTATGGCATCCACTGGAAGTCTGTCGATGTGTCTTTCTTTCTTTCTTTCTTTCTTTCTTTCTTTCTTTCTTTTTTTCTTTCTTTCTTTCTTTCTTTCTTTCTTTCTTTCTTTCTTTCTTTCTTTCTTTCTTTCTTTCTGTCTGTCTGTCTGTCTCTTTTGCCATGGCTCTGCCAGGTCGTTATTGAAAATGAGAGATGTTTCGCAATTAATCTACCTGATTAAATAAAGGTGGGTTGATTTGAATTGGCGCAGTGTCCTCAGCAGCAGAGATGAAGGCTTTTCTTGTTTCCACCAAGGTGAAAACACTCCTGTAAAAGTGCCTGGATGTCAGTTTGCAGCAAACATCCACCTGTGTAAATGTACCTTCTGACATTCATTTAGCGCAAACATTTCTGTTTGTTTATTAAACCTGAAATCTAAATTAGGTTTTAAACTGGGCACTGGACCTTGTTGACCAAGGTCTTCAGACTATGCCTTCATTTTAACAGCCAGGGGGACAGACGCAATGTAGAACTACTGTATATTCCCTCAGTGTATGAACTTCTATTCACATATTTGAGTGCAACAAATTCTGACTCGCATGCACAGTCGATGATATGTATTTTTTGTTGCTAATAGAAAAAAATCAAATGATTTTCTAACATTTATTAAGTAAATCCACAAAATATTTAAACATGCTCTCTTGGTATGATGCAAAGGAAACATGACCCAGTCATATAACCATGTTGGGAGCAGCTTGATATTTAGGATGAGCCCAAAAAATAATGTGTTTTAAAATGGGTCTTCAATGGCCTTTTAAAGGATTGTGAAGGGGAAGTCTTTGATCCTTTAATGAACCTCCGAGTCTACACTAGCAGTAATGCTGCTGCAAGAGACAACTGGATCCTCTCAGAGGGGAAAAGCTCTTCCTTTGAAAGATAACAATGACTGCACGTCTGATAGCCGACGAGGCAATCTGTGATACTTAAAAGACATTGCGGGAGGATGATAATGGAAAGACCTAGAACAGGGCTCCGGACAAAAAAAACCTACAATGGTAATGATAATTGATATCACATGTTCCCCTATCAAAGGACAAAGACAGGAGCTTAGAGGAAAGAGCCTATACATTAGTCTCCTGACCTCCAGTCTGCCAGTGCACTTCCTCAATGGTGCCTCTTGCTAATTTGTAGGGTTCCCCGCTCGGCTCCAGAGAACCTCTCTGATAAATGGGGATTATGATGTGTGGATGGGACAACTAATGAAATGTCATAAAGACTAGGCCTTCTGGCTCCACTCCTGGTTGCCAGTAATGCCAGGGGTTCTCAAGGCCTCTTCTGATGAATACAAGTGGAATCCTGAGGGGGACTGGAGAGGGGAAATACAAGGTGTGGCCTTCCTTTATTCCTCTGTGGCGGCTCTCACTGGCCCCAAACCCTTGTCCGACTAGAGACTTAAGAGGGCACTTCAAATGAGTTGGACCTATAGGCCTTTATTCATTTAAATGTTTATATATATATATATATATATATATATATATATATATATATATATATATATATATATATATATATATATATTCATATTTAGGTCAAGTCATCCACCATTAAGATATCCTATCAGTTTGACAGTGGTCAAACGATCGTCCAAGTTCAATTGAAATCTAAAGTGTGTGTTATCTTCAACAGTCCAGCCATACTTGTACTGGAAAGACAGCAGCTTTTGTTGAGTAATTGGTTTATTCCTCACTGCAGCAGCCACTCCAGGAATGTTGGAAGCAGAGCAGACATCTTCAAGTGCTTGAAGAGACAAGATGGAGATTCATGGCTGGATAATGACATGGCTCTGGACAAGAGGATTAGTGCTTCAATAATACATATACAATTTTACACAGAAAGTAACTTTTCTCATAATACATCTGAGAGGTTATAAATAACTCTTTCAAAGTTGGACTCAAGTAGAGTGACCAAATCAGTATGGTATGCCTGCTTATTTGATATCATGACAAAGGGCCATGGGGTTCTGGTTAAAAGTAATGCATTACATAGGGAATAGTTTGCAATGGCAGCCAACACTTTATCTTTTATTTAGTATAGCCCTCCTCTGACCACACCATCTTTATCAATACTTTTTCACCAATTATATAATATACAGACTCCCTAATGCATCACAAACACAATGCCTCTATAGGTCCTGTAGTTATGTCCTATATTGATCAGTCTGTGGTGGACTACCAGATTCAGGTTACAGGGCAGTAGCAGTGTCAGTGTCTCTCCCATTGGGCTGAAACCTGATCTGAGCCAGTGTTCAGAGGAGCAGACCTACTGGCACCAGGCTGCACGGAGAGGGAAGATGCTAAAAGTGCTGGAGGGAAGGCCTGTCATTAGAGTGGCTGACTCCAGATCAGCTCTATGATTAATCACCCAGCAGAGTGGCGCTGTGCTGCACGGCCCTGGCGGCCCGGGACAGAGAGAAGAGGGAGTACTACTGGCTGGGCTCGCGCCTGCTGGGGTCACCCAGACTCCCCGGGCCTCATTAGACTGCTGGGGTCACCCAGACCCCCCAGGCCTCATTAGACTGCTGAGGTCACCCAGACTCCCCGGGCCTCATTAGACTGCTGCGGTCACCCAGACTCCCCGGGCCTCATTAGACTGTTGGGGTCACCCAGACTCCCCGGGCCTCATTAGACTGCTGAGGTCACCCAGACTCCCCGGGCCTCATTAGACTGCTGGGGTCACCCAGACTCCCCGGGCCTCATTAGACTGCTGGGGTCACCCAGACTCCCCGGGCCTCATTAGACTGCTGGGGTCACCCAGACTCCCCGGGCCTCATTAGACTGCTGGGGTCACCCAGACTCCACGGGCCTCATCAGGGCCTGCGCTAGCCTGTCATTTACTCTGTCTTTGGCCCTGCGTCAATGGCTGCCTGCCATTCACCACAACAAACTGAGGTGTCTGACAGAGGGCCGTTCAAAGAATTCCAGGAGAATAAGGTTTGAATATTCCATGGTGATGAAATAGTAACCTGCGATAACATTGCAATAAGTCACTTGAGACAGAAATTAGTTAAACCCATGATGTCAACTAAAACTAGATAATCAATGTGAACAACATACAGTGTCACTCATGATATGGTCAGTTAGTTTGAAATCTTTATCAAATAGATATCAAAACTGTATAAATGTATAACTGTATGAAGACACTGTATTATTACCAGGACCTTTAAACGTATCACATGCATAGCTCCCAAGAACCTCAAAGCAAACTGTAGTCTACACAGCAGACAGACATGTCAACAAAACAATAGTGAAATATTTCAGCCTGACAGCGTGGAGACCAAATTCCTTCCTGTAAAACAAATGACTTCATCTTCCTTGGAGTAGTCTTCCTCCAGTAGTGAGCATAATAACAAGGCTGCTGGCGGCAGTTGTACACACTAAGGCTGTGAGTGACAGCGGGAGTGTCTTCTCTCTGGCGTCGCTAGTCCTCAGACAATCCATACAATTTATCTTATTACAAGGCGATGCAGTGGATACAAGCCTGGCTACAAAATAAGCAATTACAGTTAATTAGACAACAAAAAGATGGCCTCGGATACTTCAGTCAGTCCGACTGCAGCCAAGCTAATGAATGAAGAAAACATCAAAGCGTAGGTAAAATGACAGTTTCATCAGTGGAGCCAACCATGACTCTAAATTGCTTATCCTTCTTTTCCCTGCGAGAAATGAAAGGTTTAAGGCCTCCTCTCAGTAGTCAAGGCCTATCACAGGTAAAAACATGTAGTCACTCTTTGCAATGACATTGCAATGACTTTAAAATATGATGAAGTTTATTCAATTTAGATGGAACTAAACATCTGATGAATTTCCCACATGGTATAAATACAATAATATTCACTGTAGTGTTTTTGCGGACTTGACTGTAGTATTCACTGTATTGTTTTTGCGTACTTTATAGTGTTGAGGACATGACTGTAGTATTTACAGTTTACTATAGTATAAATACTGTTGTACATTTTTTTTTTGTATATACTACAGTAATGACTTGTGTTGTTGCGGACTGTAGTATACTGTCGTATTTACTGTAGTGTTTTAGCGGACATTACTGTAGTATTTACTATGATGTTTTTGTTTTATTAACTTTGGCATAGCAGTGGAGGCTGTCTCCTTGAAGAAACCTACTGGACAAAATACTAAAAGAGCACATTTATCATAGGTAGGTATGACTCAGTTCTGAAAACCATATATGGTCTATACTTGGCATACTAGGCGTCTCACTATGTGTGGCACAAATTGGCATTTGGGGGAGGAGAATGGGCAGGGTACACGCAAATTAATTATTGTAGTGTTTTTGCTGACTGTAGTATACTGTAGTATTCATAAGTAAATCAGTGTGTAGTATAGTATTCAAAATTATAAACTGGGTAGTACGAGCCCTGAATGCTGATTGGCTGACAGCCGAGGTATATCAGACTGATTGGCGCCGCCCTGTGTGGTCGCCTGTTAAGCAGCTCCCATTGTTTGTGCGTTAATTGTTGTTTTAGTATATTTTTCATCCGTTTTTTTTGCAACAGTTGAACTATAATAGTTCAGGATTATGGAATGCTACTGTTTTACGAAGGTTTTAGCTGTCCTTTTTATCACTGAGGCACTATTTATTTTACTCAGCGCCGAACGTACACGCGAGTCCTCAATTATTTACAACCGAGCCCAGCTCCTGGATTTAGCACACTCAGTGCTGCTGCACCACAGGAAAAAGTTTGATATTCCGGACGAGTTGAAAAGGCGATGGACGCAGGGAGGGATTGAAGTGCAAGGCAAAGCTGCTGTTGGACCATAGGCCTGTAGAGTGAGGTTAGGTTTTGATCCAATCTACCGAGGGGAGGGAGTGCAGTGGAGTTGCATGCATCCTTCACATTAGCATATAACAATTCCAGAGTTTTATTAACACCGGGGATCTGTACAAAAAGGGCCAGAGCCGACTCTACTTTCTGAGGAGACTCAGGTCCTTCAACGTGTGCAGTAAACTACTGCATACCTTCTACCCGTCTGTGGTGGCCAGTGCCATCTTTTTGCAGTGGTGTGCTGGGGCGCCAATAGTCTATTAGACTATTAAATAGTCTATTAGACTATTTAATGCCTCACCGGGGTGCGGTGCCGTCGGCAACATAGACCTGGGACTGTTGGGCTTTTAGGACCTAGTTTAACAATTATGCATCCATAAGTAACTCTGGTCTGTAATCACTCATTCACTCAGGACTTATTTATTAATTCAGGTCTGTACATATTCATGTACAGTTGTTACATCATATTACATGCAATATTGTAAGGAATTCTTGGACTGAACTTACGTAGTCATTCACTCAGGAATGCATATTAGTATCCTGTCAGTTGTATCTTTTTTCATTTATTTTTGTATATCGAATGTGCATTTATCTGTAATTAAACCCTGCTCACTAAGGACTGAATTTTAAGGGAATTACTATTATTACCCTAAATAATATCACACACACACTATCTATCTATCTATCTATCTATCTATCTATCTATCTATCTATCTATCTATCTATCTATCTATCTATCTATCTATCTATCTATCTATCTATCTATCTATCTATCTATCTATCTATCTATCTATCTATCTATCTATCTATCTATCTATCTATCTATCTATCTATCTACCTACCACGGGTATGACAAAATATGTATTTTTACTGCTCTAATTATGTTGGTAACCAGTTTATAATAGCAATAAGGTTCCTCTGGGGTTTGTGGTACATGGCCATTATACCACGGCTAAGGGCTGTATGCTGGCACTCCGCATTGCGTCGTTCATAAGAACAGCCCTTAGCCGTGGTATATTGGCCATATACCACACCTCCCCGTGTCTTTTTGCTTAAGTATACTACAGTTAACTACAGAATTACATGTTAAGTACTGTAGTATTCTATAGTAAACTGTAGTATTATTTAATGTGGCTATTATTATTATTATTATTATTATTATTTAAATCCACCTAAACTGTTCATGTTGCTCCAGTAAAAGTACTATATGTACAATTCCATCTGACACTTTTGTGAACAACATTCCTCACTTTGAGATTAACCTGTGAGAAGACTCAAAGCACTGATTCACACAAAGCCGAGCCGACACACCAACACAGAGTTACTAATCCTGGCCCCAGTCAGTGGATTTAAAAGCCAACGGCTTCATTTTCTTGTTGTTGTAGTTGTGGCAGGCAGGCAGGCATAAGGCACTCTACACGCCGTCTTGCCTCTCTCTGGTAATAGATCTGCTCAGTTTGCTCCTAATTTGCCTGGCTTCTCATCACTGTCAGGGCCCCCCGTTTGATCTCACAGACACCCTCTCCTCTGCAGTCTTTCTGTAGCCCTGGGAACAGCCACAGTCAGCCGCCCAAACACAGCCTGGCCTGACCTGTCAAAGTGCCCTGCGCTCCATTGAGCTGCAGTGGACTGGGAGATAGAGGGGGGGAAGGGGGGGCGGGGGGGGGGGGGTAAAAAGACAGAGACACAGAGAGAAACAGAGAGAGAGCGACAGACAAATAGAGAGAAAGAGAGAGAGAGAGAGAGAGAGCATGCACAGCTACTACACACACACATGAAAGGCTGACCACTGAGGTCTGCGACTCGCCTGCTGTCACCATGCCAACCTGTGTCTGAGGCCAGCTGGCCAGAGCGTGGCATATTGTAGTACTGTAGTGCAGGGGAGAAACTGACCAGTGCCATATACAGTAGGCCTATATTGTGTACAGTATACTGCATCTATATCTTATATACTATTTATGGGCCCTCACCTACTCTGAATTAATTTGATCAAGTCTTATTCAGATTGATGGCAATAGAGAGGATACTGTCACTCATTCACGGCTCAGCAGCTTAGAATCACAGTGGAATCAATCAAGTGTTATTGTCATCAACACAAACGCCAAGAAGAGATTCCTCTGAAAAGCACAAGGCTGGAAAATACAGTGCATTCGGAAAGTATTCGGACACCTTGACATTTTCCACATTTTGTTACGTTACAGCCTTATTATACAACTGATTAAATCGTATTTTTTCCCCCTCACCAATCTACACACAATACCCCATAATGACAAAGCTACAACAGGTTTTTACTTTCAAAATGCACTGTATATTGTTAACCCTTTGATTACTCTCCAACTATGGGCCCTCGGGTTATTTTATTATGTACTGACTCACTGTACACCTTGAATGACATCGGTTACAACCAAATAATTGGTCACATACACGTGTTTAGCAGATGTTATTGCTGGTGTAGCGAATTGCTTGTGCTCAGGCAGTGCAGTAATATGTAACAAGTAATATATAACAGTTTCACAACAATACACACAATGAGCAATGTCAGAGCGGCATAGACTAAGATACCGTAGAATATAATAGAATACAGTATAGATATGAGATAAGTAATGCAAAATATGTAAACATTATTAAAGTGTCTAGTGTTCCATACCTTAAAGCGACAAGTGATTTCTAGTCTATGTCTATAGACAGCAGCCTCTAATGTGCTAGTGATGGCTATTTAACAGTATAATGGCCTTGAGATAGAAGCTGTTTTTCAGGCTCTCGGCCCCACCTGTACTGACCTCACCTTCTGGATGATAGCGGGGTGAACAGGAAGTGGCTCGGGTGGTTGATGTCCTTGATTATCTTTTTGGCCTTGGTGTGACATCCGGTGCTGTAGGTGTCCTGGAGGGCAGGACATGTGCCAGTGTCATAGAGACATTACTATAGCAAACCTGCTTTTGATTGTATCGCAGTCCTTTGTTCCCCCTCTCTCTGCATGCGTGCGTGGGTATGTGTGTGTGCAGGGATAGGAAGGAGGTTAGTGCGTAGCTTCTTTAAAACTTTTAAACATACGATTCTCGTGCCAAAAACCACAATCATTGCTTTTTTCTAGAACTGTGTTTAAAATGCCTGGTATAGATTCTGTATGAACCACAGTGTTAGTAAAATACATGGGGGCATCCAATCATCGGTGTAAATGACTATGTCTACGGAATGTCTGCAGCCATGGCCATTTGAATCTGGACAAAAGCATGCTATTACAGTCACATGGATATAAATTGTACATCTCACACTTGACAGAACGGATATCTGAGGGAATAACAACATTCCTTTGCATGGTTCGCTTTGAATGAGCATAATCCCCACTTCTATCATTGCTTCCTATAGTTTACTGTAGAGCTAGAAGTGACTACAGGATGATGAAGCTGCGTACCTAATACAGCTGGGCTTACTGGGCATTATAAGGTGTGCATACTTACGTTCAGACCTGGTTGGAAGAAACATGCAGATAGATCAATTTACAAGCAGTGTTTGGTAAGAGCTGTGAGATGACAATACTGGGATTGTGTTATTCAAGGCAGGGGCTTAATCATATCAAATTAGGCAAAGTTGACAAAATACAAATCGAAACATGTCATTATAGTTCCATTAGTGTTGTTTGATGTTGGGTAAAAATACAAAAGGGAAGACATGAAGACAAGCCCTAAAACAAATCCTGTGTTTGTGATACCATAGCAACCTCCTCCTGAATCCAATGCCTGGCTAGGCTGTTAAATAAAAGGGTCCAAGCTTGAAGAATCTAATAGGCCTATCAACAATGGGAACTAGGTTCAAACACATTCAGCTACAATTCAACAATAGGTGGCCGATAATCCAACATTCTGAATAGAATTGTCATGGAGGTCGAGTCATCAAAGCTTCTACCTCAATATCTCGCAGTTACAAATCTTGTGCTTGTTGGATTGTTGTCAAATGCATTCTCAAACACTTCTAGATACAGCTTCTCAGCAGCTGGGGGCAACAACTAAATGGGGTGAACCAAATAAAAGCCACAGAATGATGGCTTGCCTTGAATTCCAAACTATTTAGTGAGTCAGTTGAAGTTATTGGCACGCAACTCAGAGATAGTAAATTCAGCTTTTTTAAAGCATTTAGGCAAATCAACACCAACAATGTCTTTACGAGCACAGGGGAGTCGTGTTTTGTTTCTCTGAGTGTGAGTGAATGGCTTTTTTGAGGACGGCAGACGTCGTGGTCGGACTCGCATTGCATCCAGCTGTTGTAATGAGAACAGACAGTCAAATTCTCATTTAAATATCTCTTTAGTGCAGGGTCCACCAAGGCCACTCAGACCATGGAATTTTTCTAATTTGGTTTTAACAAGATTCCCTGCTGGGACGTTAGGAGCCAGCTGGATGGCTGGCCAAAGGCACTGCTGGCTACAGCTGCAGTAGCAGAGTACTGAGCCTGAAGCAGCCCATTGGTGTGAGGGTATGGTATATCATGATTCGCATTTTTAATTTTTTTTATTTCACCTTTATTTAACCAGGTAGGTCAGTTGAGAACAAGTTCTCATTTACAACTGCGACCTGGCCAAGACAAAGCAAAGCAGTGCGACAAAAAACAACACAGAGTTACACATGGGAAATAAACAAACATTGATTGGTTGATGTATCATGATGCCTCACACTCATTCTAGTAGAATTGATTTTCTACTGTAAGTCTCGGGTGGTAGATAGCGATAAAGACTTGGTTAGCTAAAACCGCTAAGCCCAAGCTAACTCGGCTAGCTCCTTACCTGCCCAGACGGTAGCATAAGTATTACTAGCTAACTCGGAACGAGTTCCCTAACGTGGAACAAGTTCCCTACCTCATAGCATTGCCAGCACCCTTGTGTAGTACAACCTATATTCACACTACTGGGTTAGCAGGCATTTTTACACGAATTAGGGTTGTAGAAGGGGTAACAGTGGCTTGACCGCGGCCCAACCTGACTCCCCGGTTCAACAAATTATGGCCACTGCTACCCACCTGAGGTAGGCACTCGAACCCCCTTTCTCTTGCGCTGGCGGCTCGATGATGCTAGGAAGCCGGCTGCTACTGGCTCTTCCACCCACGGTGGAATTGCCAGTTTGCTCTCTCGTTAAGTACATCTAACATTCACTGGTTTTGTTGGCTAAATTGACCGGTTACACCTGACCGTGCTATGGTAAAAAAGAGACTCAAGACCAAAGAAAAAATGCCATTCATGCAGTTTTATTCAGCTAAAATGGTGATAGTTATAGCTAGGCTATTAGCCCACTGGTTGAACACTAGCTAAAGCCTCACAGCTAAGCGTGGACTAGCACACGCATAAATGGCTAGCAATACTTTTTCACAGAGTCATTATGAGCCCCCGTACCCCATGGGAAACAAACTTGCTCAGGCAGCTCACGAACGAGTCCTGCAAGTTTTGTAAGGTTTTACCAGCCACCGGCCCGTGCTAGACGGTTGCTGCTCAATATGTGATATGTGACAACAGGAGATAGGCATGTCTAATATGGGCAGAAAGCTTAAATTCTTGTTAATCTACCTGCAGTGTCAAATTTACAGTAGCTATTACAGCAAATGAATACCATGCTATTGTTTAAGGATAGTGCACAACAGAACACTCTTTACCATGGCAACTGTAAATTAGAACTTGTTCTCAACTGGCCTACCTGATTAAATAAATTATTAAAAAATAATTAAATAAAAAACTGGGTTGGTACATCCACCTCTGAAGGTAAATAATGTACTTACATTCAGTAATCTTGCTTTGATTTGTCATCCTGAGCGTCCCAGAGATGAAATGTAGTGTAGTTTTGTTTGAAAAATCGATTTTTATATTCAAAATGTAGGAACTGGGTTCTACAGTTTGACCTCTGGCTCCACACCCACCCGCCATCTAACTTAAGTGTTGTATTACCATAGCATTTTTGTATGTTCTTTATAGTTATGTACTTGAAAACCAATTAGGCACATTTGGGAAAACTCCTGGCAGACTTGATACAAAATATTGCATAGCGATGTAATTCTTCACTGGATGAGTCTGAAACTTTGCACACACACAGCTGCCATCTGGTGGACAACATCTAAAGTACATCTACAATCTTATATCACTGTTTGGTCTTTCTCTTACATTTCAAAGATGATGCAACAAAAGAAAACAAAATGTTTTTTGTTTGTATTATCTTTTACCAGATCTAATGTGTTATATTCAACTACATTAATTTCACATTTCCACAAACTTCAAAGTGTTTCCTTTCAAATGGTATCAAGAATATGCATATCCTTGCTTCAGGCCCTGATCTACAGGCAGTTAGATTTAGGTATGTCATTTTAGGCGAAAAGGTTGGCTACTAGCCCTCACAGCGAACGCTAGCTAGTTAACCTTCATCTAGCGATTGATAGCTAGCTTAGCGCTTGTATGGAGTTCACCTAGCATACTAGACGGTGTCAGAGGAAGGCCCAAAAAACTCCAGCCACCCAAGCCAGACTGTTCTCTCTACTACCACACGACAAGCTGTACCGGTGCAACAAGTCTGGAACCAACAGGACCCTGAACAACTTCTACCCCCATGCCATAAGACTGTTAGAAACAACAAGTATTTGTTTCTAACAAGTATTTGATACACTGCCGATTTTGCAAGTTTTCCCACTTACAAAGCATGTAGAAGTCTGTAATTTTTATCATAGGTACTCTTCAACTGTGAGTGACGGAATCTAAAAAATACAAAAATCCAGAAAATCACATTGTATGATTTTTAAGTAATTAATTTGCATTTTATTGCATGACATAAGTATTTGATACATCAGAAAAGCAGAACTTAATATTTGGTACAGAAACCTTTGTTTGCAATTACAGAGATCATACGTTTCCTGTAGTTCTTGACCAGGTTTGCACACACTGCAGCAGGGATTTTGGCCCACTCCTCCATACAGACCTTCTCCAGATCCTTCAGGTTTCGGGGCTGTCGCTGGGCAATACGGACTTTCAGCTCCCTCCAAAGGTTTTCTATTGGGTTCAGGTCTGGAGACGGGCTAGGCCACTCCAGGACCTTGAGATGCTTCTTACGGAGCCACTCCTTAGTTGCCCTGGCTGTGTGTTTCAGGTCGTTGTCATGCTGGAAGACCCAGCCACGACCCATCTTCAATGCTCTTACTGAGGGAAGGAGGTTGTTGGCCAAGATCTCGCTATACATTGCCCCATCCATCCTCCCCTCAATACGGTGCAGTCGTCCTGTCCCCTTTGCAGAAAAGCATCCCCAAAGAATGATGTTTCCACCTCCATGCTTCACAGTTGGGATGGTGTTCTTGGGGTTGTACTCATCCTTCTTCTTCCTCCAAACACGGTGAGTGGAGTTTAGACCAAAAAGCTCTATTTTTGTCTCATCAGACCACATGACCTTCTTCCATTCCTCCTCTGGATCATCCAGATAGTCATTGGCAAACTTCAGACGGGCCTGGACATGTGCTGGCTTGAGCAGGGGGACCTTGCGTGCGCTGCAGGATTTTAATCCATGACGGCGTAGTGTGTTACTAATGGTTTTCTTTGAGACTGTGGTCCCACCTCTCTTCAGGTCATTGAACAGGTCCTGCCGTGTAGTTCTGGGCTGATCCCTCACCTTCCTCATGATCATTGATGCCCCACGAGGTGAGATCTTGCATGGTGCCCCAGACCGAGGGAGATTGACCGTCATCTTGAACTTCTTCCATTTTCTAATAATTGCGGCAACAGTTGTTGCCTTCTCACCAAGCTGCTTGCCTATTGTCCTGTAGCCCATCCCAGCCTTGTGCAGGTCTACAATTTTATCCCTGATGTCCTTACACAGCTCTCTGGTCTTGGCCATTGTGGAGAGGTTGGAGTCTGTTTGATTGAGTGTGTGGACAGGTGTCTTTTATTCAGGTAACGAGTTCAAACAGGTGCAGTTAATACAGGTAATGAGTGGAGAACAGGAGGGCTTCTTAAAGAAAAACTAACAGGTCTGTGAGAGCCGGAATTCTTACTGGTTGGTAGGTGATCAAATACTTATGTCATGCAATAAAATGCAAATTAATTATTTAAAAATCATACAATGTGATTTTCTGGATTTTTGTTTTAGATTCCATCTCTCACAGTTGAAGTGTACCTATGATAAAAATTACAGACCTCTACATGCTTTGTAAGTAGGAAAACCTGCAAAATCGGCAGTGTATCAAATACTTGTTCTCCCCACTGTATATGTACATAGCTACCTCAATTAATCAACTCACTACTGATACCCCCTGTATATAGCCATGTTATGTTTACTTGTTATTGTTATTCGTTATTCACTGTGTATTTATTCTTTGTGTCACTATTTCTATTTTTAATGTTTCATCTTTACCTCTGCTTTGTTGTAAAATGACCTGTAAGTAAGCATTTCACTGTTAGACTACACCTATTGTTTACGAAGCATGTGACAAATAACATTTGATTTTGATTAAGTTGCTTTATACCTACTAACTGAACCAGTCCCACCATACGGTGATCTGGTCCATGAGTCGGCCTAAAACAGGCTACCTAACACAGCAAGGCTGGCTGTACCACTGCTAACCTAGGCTAGGCTTAACACTCACATGGCCTACTTCAGCTAACACACTGCTAACTTAGCTCTCTTGCATAGTTCACAAATTGTCAATCACCACCAAGCACTGTACCCAAATCCCAGTGTTTCTTTTACACTACCCTTTTTTAATAAAAAGGGCAACGCCATAAACGCAACCAGAGGGCGCTTCGGCACTACTGGTCAGCGAGACTCATCTAACTTGTGGGCGACTTGCTGCAAGAGCAGGGAACTGGCGTGAATGTGCAGGCCAGCCCTGGGTTTTGTCCACAGTTACAAGAGGGTACAGATTGCAGTTTGCTATGAAGTCACCCATTTTCAACTGGATTCTGGCAACCATAAACAGCTTAACCATTTTATTAATTAAATACATATTAACACCACTGAAGTACACACAATGGTGAAAATGACCTACAAAGGGAAACCCTTTTTAAAAAAGGTATCTGAGGCCCGGGCCTGGATTTAGCACTGCTGAATGGGGACCACTCATATCATAGCCTACAGGTTGACTCCATGGTGCTGAATGGACAGCAGCACTATTATCATGTTCATTCAACAGTAGCCTAACAACAGCCTAATAAAAATTGCATTTTGGTCTACCGTTACTAATTGTAAACTCCAACTCCAAAGTCCATCGGGGTGAGCCTCTCGGTGACAGCGTTGTAAAAGTCTTCTTTATTCCTTTTGAGTTTGGAAAGTCTCAGTCTAAATTGACGAGGGCCAGTTGTACTTCCCCAACACTCCCAATACATAATCCGCCAAGGCTGCAGCTTGTTTGTCATTGCTCACATCATCAAATCTCCAAAATGACTTTGCTTTAAGACACAATGCAAAATCATAGAGATGTGAGCTTTGTTTGTATCACCCAGTGTATCACCCAGAGCCCCACCTGTTTAACCAAACAAAATATGTGCCACATATCAGTTTGCAAACAAAAGTTATTAAAGCTGCATAGAAACATGGTCTCTTTTTTGTTTTCTTGAGTAAGGCAGCTCCAAAATGCAGTTGTTTCAGCCTAGCTCAGTGCTTTCTGTTGTGGTGGGGCAGCGCGTAGGAGTTGGTAATGTTCTCTCTTTGAGCCGTGATTGGCTCTGTGTTCTGTAACTCATGGGGACACTACTTCACCGCAACATCTACGGGGAGAGCTTGAAAATTCAAGCCCCTTGGGTGCTGCCATAGATTTACATTAGAAGTGCCCATCCAAGAAGGCTCAAGGTCATTGGCCACAGAAAAAATTATGTAAAATCACGTTATATCTACCGTAGTTTTGATTGGACTGATCATGTCCTGAGGGATCCTGAGTGGCGCAGCGGTCTGAGGCACTGCATCACAGTGATAGAGGCGTCACTACACACCCATAGGGAGGTGCACAATTGGCCCAGCGTCGTACAGGTTAGGGGAAGATTTGTCCGGGGTAGGCTGTCATTGTGCATAAGAATTTGTTATTAAATGACTTGCCTAGTTAAATAAAAAAAATCTTAGCTAGCAAGCAAGACAAACAGTAATCATCATAAATCAAGTCAACAATCTACTGGCAAATCCTTTTCAATCCTTGTCATATGAAGATAAATTATAGAGTATCAGTGCTCATCGGACATTGGACATAAACATTACACAACAAGTTGGAAATTTGCAAATTCAACAATGAATGGAATCAGTGGCTAACTGCAAGCATTGCAAAGCAATCACTAGCCTGCTATTCAGTGGTGTGGGTGTGTGGTCCAAGTCTGGGTTTAAGGGTCTCTTTTCCAAGCTTAAAAGGATAAAGATTCCCATGAAACACAATGGGCCAGAAAACTGGGGACTGGGAACTCTGGGAAAAAAGAGCTCAGACTAGGAAAATGCTTTTTGAATGGTCATTCAACTCAGAACTCCAAGTCGAGAACTCAGGCCTCTTTCTAGAGCTCCGACCTGAAGATCACTGAAGTAATGATTCAACCTTTTTTTTATCTGAGTTCCCAGTTGTCATGAAAGCACTATAAATCCAGAGAAAAAAATATTTAAAATAATTTTTACCCACCAAGCCGCACTGCTTCTTGACACACTGCTCGCCACAAGAAGGACTGCCGCGCCACCTTCCTGCTCAAGTGAGCACAGCACAACAAGGTGAGTCCAAAAATGTATTGAATGCTGCTGCATAAATGATGTAATATGCCAGGGAGATGTATACTGTATCTAAGAAGGAAGAGATGGTGTGTGTACAGTAGGATGACGTACAGCACAGTAGTTTGTTTTATACAGGCCTCTACTATCGGCTGTGAAATTCCTCTGGGAACATAGGTCCGTTTTGGCATTTACTGGATTTATTTTGTATTTTAAGGTTGTCTGGCAGTAAGCCACAAAAAAAATAACTATGATTCAGTACACCCAATATTCCAACCCAGTCAACACCCATTATCTTACACAGCACATACAGTATATACAGTGGGGAGAACAAGTATTTGATACACTGCCGATTTTGCAGGTTTTCGTACTTACAAAGCATGTAGAGGTCTGTAATTTTTATCATAGGTACACTTCAACTGTGAGAGACGGAATCTATAACAAAAATCCAGAAAATCACATTGTATGATTTTTGAAATATTTAATTAGCATTTTATTGCATGACATAAGTATTTGATCACCTACCAACCAGTAAGAATTCCGGCTCTCACAGACCTGTTAGTTTTTCTTTAAGAAGCCCTCCTGTTCTCCACTCATTACCTGTATTAACTGCACCTGTTTGAACTCGTTACCTGTATAAAAGACACCTGTCCACACACTCAATCAAACAGACTCCAACCTCTCCACAATGGCCAAGACCAGAGAGCTGTGTAAGGACATCAGGGATAAAATTGTAGACCTGCACAAGGCTAGGATGGGCTACAGGACAATAGGCAAGCAGCTTGGTGAGAAGGCAACAACTGTTGGTGCAATTATTAGAAAATGGAAGAAGTTCAAGATGACGGTCAATCTCCCTCAGTCTGGGGCACCATGCAAGATCTCACCTCGTGGGGCATCAATGATCATGAGGAAGGTGAGGGATCAGCCCAGAACTACACGGCAGGACCTGGTCAATGACCTGAAGAGAGCTGGGACCACAGTCTCAAAGAAAACCATTAGTAACACACTACGCCATCATGGATTAAAATCCTGCAGCGCACGCAAGGTCCCCCTGCTCAAGCCAGCGCATGTCCAGGCCCGTCTGAAGTTTGCCAATGACCATCTGGATGATCCAGAGGAGGAATGGGAGAAGGTCATGTGGTCTGATGAGACAAAAATAGAGCTTTTTGGTCTAAACTCCACTCGCCGTGTTTGGAGGAAGAAGAAGGATGAGTACAACCCCAAGAACACCATCCCGACTGTGAAGCATGGAGGTGGAAACATCATTCTTTGGGGATGCTTTTCTGCAAAGGGGACAGGACGACTGCACCGTATTGAGGGGAGGATGGATGGGGCCATGTATCGCGAGATCTTGGCCAACAACCTCCTTCCCTCAGTAAGAGCATTGAAGATGGGTCGTGGCTGGGTCTTCCAGCATGACAACGACCCAAAACACACACTAAGGAGTGGCTCCGTAAGAAGCATCTCAAGGTCCTGGAGTGGCCTAGCCAGTCTCTAGACTTGAACCCAATAGAAAATCTTTGGAGGGAGCTGAAAGTCCGTATTGCCCAGCGACAGCCCCGAAACCTGAAGGATCTGGAGAAGATCTGTATGGAGGAGTGGGCCAAAATCCCTGCTGCAGTGTGTGCAAACCTGGTCAAGAACTACAGGAAACGTATGATCTCTGTAATTGCAAACAAAGGTTTCTGTACCAAATATTAAGTTCTGCTTTTCTGATGTATCAAATACTTATGTCATGCAATAAAATGCAAATTAATTACTTAAAAATCATACAATGTGATTTTCTGGATTTTTGTTTTAGATTCCGTCACTCACAGTTGAAGAGTACCTATGATAAAAATTACAGACTTCTACATGCTTTGTAAGTGGGAAAACCTGCAAAATCGGCAGTGTATCAAATACTTGTTCTCACCACTGTATACAGTTGAAGTTGGAAGTTTACATACACCTTAGCCAAATACATTTAAACTCATTTTTTCACAATTCATGACATTTAATCCTAGTAAAAAATCCCTGTCTTAGGTCAGTTAGAATCACCACTTTATTTTAAGAATGTGAAATGTCAGAATAAAAGTAGAGAGAATGATTTATTTCAATTTGTATTTCTTTCATCACAATCCCAGTGGGTCAGAAGTTTACATACAGTCAATTAATATTTGGTTGCATTGCCTTTAAATTGTTTAACTTGGGTCAAACATTTCGGGTAGACTGCCACAAGCTTCCCACAATAAGTTGGGTGAATTTTGGCCCATTCCTCCTGACAGAACTGGTGTAACTGAGTCAGGTTTGTAGGCCTCCTTGCTCGCACACACCTTTTCAGTTCTGCCCACAAATTTTCTATAGGATTGAGGTCAGGGCTTTGTGATGGCCACTGCAATACCTTGACTTTGTTGTCCTTAAGCCATTTTGCCACAACTTTGGAAGTATGCTTGGGGTCATTGTCCATTTGGAAGACCCATTTGATACCAAGTTTTAACTTCCTGACTGATGTCTTGAGATGTTGCTTCAATATATCCACATAATTTTCCTTCCTCATGATGCAATCTATTTTGTGAAGTACACCAGTCCCTCTTGCAGCAAAGCACCCCCACAACATGATGCTGCCACCCCCATGCTTCACGGTTGGGATTGTGTTCTTGCAAGGCTCCCCCTTTTTCCTCCAAACATAACGATGGTCATTATGGCCAAACAGTTCTATTTTTGTTTCATCTCCGGTATGAAGGCTGCGTGGTCCAATGGTGTTATACTTGCGTACTATTGTTTGTACAGATGAACATGGTACATTCAGGCGTTTGAAAATTGCTCCCAAGGAAGAACCAGACTTGTGGAGGTCTACAAATGAGGTCCTGGCTGATTTCTTTTGATTTTCCCATGATGTCGAGCAAAGAGGCACTGAGTTTGAAGGTAGGCCTTGAAATACATCCACAGGTACACCTCCAATTGACTCAATTAATGTAAATTAGCCTATCAGAAGCTTCTAAAGCCATGACATAATTTTCGGGAATTTTCCAAGCTGTTTAAAGGCACAGTCAAGTTAGTGTATGTAAACTTCTGACCCACTGGAATTGTGATATAGTGAATAATAAGTTATTGCTGGAAGAAGTTCTTGTGTCATGCACAAAGTAGATGTCTTAACCGACTTTCCAAAACTATAGTTTGTTAACATGAAATCTGACTTCTGACTTCAACTGTATACTGTAGCTAAGAAAGTAATACTAAGTGTATGTTGTGTAGTAAGCTGCTAGTAGGCCACGTGCCTCACCCTAATAATTTTGTCCCTTTCCCCCTCATAACTTAGCCTACTGTTCTGACTTAGTGCTGCGTATGTAGCCTATAGCCTGTTTTAGAGAAATGTAATCATCGAATATTGTAAGAGCTTTCATTGTCTGCATATATGCCCCCTTTATTCATCCTACAGTTCTGACTTGGTGTACAGGGAGAATACTGTAAGAACGGCCCATGTTCTGAATTCTGTCACTGTACATTTCAGAAGTGCTGAACAAATAGTTATTGACTAAGTTCATCCTAGTTCGCTCATTAACGTCTAGAAATGACGGATTGCCTCATCCGCTCGTCATTCTCTTATGCCATAGTTTGTACATCTCAAACCACATTTGTTTAAGCAAGTAAGCTATCAGCTATGTTTTTAAAAAGGCAGTAAATGAGGCTGAATTAACTGTTTCGCTGCCAGACAAGGCTCTGCTGATAGCCAGGTGTAGTGGTGGTAAGGATGCATCACATGATGCTTAAAAAGAAAGCTCTGCTGTTGAGACAGCTTCATGTAGGCCCTAACAGTTTGTGGGCACCATTTATCACAGTTATAGTGCATTTAATGTATTGTTTAGTGTTGTGTTGTGTTGTGTTGTGTTGTGTTGTGTTGTGTTGTGTAGTTGCTTTGCTGGCATGCATCCCAATAATTTTTTTTACTTTGCCCCACCAAGATTTACATGGTAAAATTGTGTAAATTCACTTGTTTTTTCTGATCATTTAACACCAGATCAAGCTGTGTGTTCCCAAAACGTTTTTAGGTTGTTGGATGTGCGACGTTGACTATGTGTTTGTCAGGTTGTTGTGGTTGCTGTAGCCGCCTTCTACCCAAACGTTGTCCCCGGTTGAGAAGAACAGTTAGGGGAAAGTATACAGTGGCCATTTTCTAAAGTTGTTTTTGCTAGCTAGCTAGCTAGCTTCATAAGGGATGCGCGCTCCAAATTTTATAGACACAACCAAATTTGCAGAGCTTACCCACACAACATGTTTAGGCAATACACATTCACAAAATTATTTTACTTTTCTTAAGAGCTTTTTCAAAAAATAGATTATCATAGAGTAAGCACTGCCTACCCTGACTACACAGTCGACAAGCCAATCGACAAGCCAATGACAACTCAATTGATGAAGAATCCTCTCTATCGAGCCAGAGAACATTCTGTATAGTTGAATAAAAGGTGCATGAATCATAAAGTAGTACCAGGTGAATATGGGCTTAACATTATTAGCAAACTGATGGCATGGATATACAAAAGGATACAAAATAGGGCAAGTATATATTACTTAGGACTTACATTCTCCTAACAGTATTATAACAAGTATATATTACTTAGGACTTACATTCTCCTAACAGTATTATAATAAGTATATATTACTTAGGACTTACATTCTCCTAACAGTATTATAACAAGTATATATTACTTAGAACTTACATTCTCCTAACAGTTTTATAATAAGTATATATTACTTAGGACTTACATTCTCCTAACAGTATTATAACAAGTATATATTACTTAGGACTTACATTCTCCTAACAGTTTTATAATAAGTATATATTACTTAGGGCTTACATTCTCCTAACAGTATTATAACAAGTATATATTACTTAGGACTTACATTCTTCTAACAGTATTATAACAAGTATATGTTACTTAGGACTTACATTCTCCTAACAGTATTATAACAACTATATATTAATTAGGACTAACAGTTCTCCTCCTTTGTTCTCCTCTTTTTGACGCTACTAGCCTTATCAAGTTTTGCGTCTCCATCTAGTATCGCTTTGGTTCTTCCAAGGATCTCCTTGGGGGAATGCCTGTTAACACCACAGCAGCCTAACTATCATGGCCTGACAATGATGTCTACCGGAGACTCAGAACCAAAAATTCTACAGAGTCTATATCCCTTCATCCTTCATCTGCAGCCCTCAGCTTCACCCGGTCCATTCTCATTCACCTCCTGAATCCTCATTCTCACATCCATTCCATTTCCTCCCAAAAATATTCTGAACCCATTTCAATGTCTGGTCCTTAAACTCGAGAACTCAGGATTAGGACGTCTGATAGCCCCGTTGTTGCTGCTTGCTAGGGGCACAGTCCAAGAGGATCGATAACTCAAAAGCCTGTTTCTCAAAAGAATACTCTACTCATATGCCTCGGACACGCGTTGTTGCACCCTGGGGTGCACATGACACGCATGCACTGGCATTTTCCAACCTCTAGAGCACGCTTTTCGTGTCTATCCAGACTGACTCCCAGACTGTTAGAAGGGATAACCCTGTGGGAGGTTTTTGGAGACTCCATCCCGAAAGGGTGGAAGTGCTAGCACACCCCTGGCAAGGGTGATGCCTTACACTTTTTCGTCATCTATGCCTGACACTCTATCCCTCATCTTAGAGCCTCTCGCTGGGCAGGGAAGGAGATCACTCTCCTGGGAACTACTGTTACGCAGGAATCTTTTGACTCTAGTAAACAAGGAGATTTTTCACCCTCACCTAGGTACCTTGGGACTGGCCGTGAGAGGATAAACCTGAACGCGACAGGTCTGCCACTCAAGGTCATTTAGACTATCCAGAGTGCCAGAGCCACTTCTACATGCTCACTTCATGAACAAGTGGTGAGTTTTTTACAAGTGTTCAGACCTAAGGCAGAAGGCAGATTCCTTACCTACTGTATGCTCTGTATCCAAGGTTATATGCTTTTTGCAGGACCATTTGGACAGAGGGAAGGCTTTCTCCACTGTAAGGTTTATTTAGCCACTATCTCGGCCTGTCATATCAGTTTTGACAATACACAGTATTGTCTTTAGCCCTGTCTTGGTACCTGTCTATTGTGCTATTTCACAGCAGCCTTTTGAGCTGCTGGAAAGCGTGAAGATATGTCTCTCCTTCAAAACGAGAGAGTTTGCCCCGGGGTTATCCAAGGTAACCTTGTTACCTTACCCCGCCTTTATGCCTAAGGTCAGCGATAATTGCCTCGCCTTAATTTGTGGCTTTCCACCCACCGCCCTTCACTTCACTACAGAAGAAGAGTGTCCCCACCATTTATGTCCAGTATGCGCTTTGCGCATTTACTTGGATAGAACAAGAGCATTACGTAAGAGTTACCAACTCTTTGTTTCTTGGGCACCTCCCTGCTAGAGTAGGCCCCTCTCTCGTCTACGCCTATCCCATTGGATATTGGAGGCTATTATATTGTCTTATAATAGCAAGTATTTACAGCTCCAGGAGGGCCTGAGGGGCTCATTCCGTGTCAGAGCCTCTGTGGGGTGATACTGTTGGGAGTACCCTGGCTTCGGAGAGCATGCTATACTGGAGTTGGCCATATCCCATAGTGATACATCAAAACGAGTATTTACTTCTACTTTCGTAACCCTGATTCTCTGTATCACCGCATTTCCCTGCTCGCAAGAGCGCAAGGAAGAGGCATGCTTGAGAATAACCAGAGGTTGGGATGAGTGTCACCTTTATAAAGAGGGGCTCACTTAATTCGCCACTCGACCTGTCTGTCTCCGACAGACGTTGTGTGATTGATTCTTCCTAGTAGTGATCTGCCTGGAGCGAATCCCATAGTGATACATCTCACTCATATTATCAGAGAACCGGGTTAGGAAAGTTACTTTGAGTTCTCTGTTGGTGTGGTGAAGCCAGGTAGTCTACAATATGTTTTCACCTGTGGAAAACAATATGTATTAAACAGTATTTTATTGTGTAAAGAGGACATTATTTGACCCAATGAGTGTAATTCTAATGTCTGAGCAGGAGGCATAAAGCACCCCCTCATTAACTGGGTCCGACTGTGCCAAGCTTATATTTTTCTATAGAACATCAAGAACATCTCTCAAATGCTACCTTAGACTGCATGCACACTACATCAATTTTAAAGCATCCAGAATCTACAACATATACAGTGTATTCAGAAATTATTCAGACGCCTTCACTTTTTCCACATTTTGTTACGTTGCAGCCTTATTAGTCCATAATGACTAACTTTTTTTTTTTTTGCAAATGTATTAAAAATTAAAAACGGAAATTACATTTACATAAGTATTAAGACCCTTTACTCAGTACTTTGTTGAAGTACCTTTGGCAGCAATTACAGCGTCAAGTCTTCTTGGGTATGACACTACAAGCTTGGCACACCTGTATTTGGGAAGATTCTCCCATTCTTCTCTGCAGATCCTCTCAAGCTCTGTCAGGTTGGATGGGGAGTGTCGCTGCACAGCTATTTTCAGGTCTCTCCAGAGATGTTCGATCGGGTTCAAGTCCGGGCTCTGGCTGGGCCACTCAAGGACTTTCAGAGACTTGTCCCGAAGCCACTCCTTCGTTGTCTTGGCTGTGTGCTTAGGGCTGTTGTCCTGTTAGAAGGTGAAACTTCGCCCTAGTCTGAGGTCCTGAGCGCTCTGGGACAGGTTTTTATCAAGGATCTCTCTGTACTTCGCTTCGTTCATCCTTCCCTCAATCCTGAATATTCTCCCAGTCCCTGCTGCTGAAAAACTCCACACAGCATGATCCTGCCACCACCATGCTTCACTGTAGGGATGGTGCCAGGTTTCCTCCAGAAGTGAAGCTTGGCATTCAGGCCAAAGAGTTCAATCTTGGTTATCATGGTCAGTGTCCTTTAGGTGCCTTTTGGCAAACTCCAAGCGGGCTGTCATGTGCCTTTTACTGTAGAGTGACTTCCGTCTGGCCACTCTACCATAAAGGCCTGATTGGTGGAGTGCTGCAGAGATGGTTGTCCTTCTGGAAGGTTCTCCCATCTCCACAGAGGAACTCTGGAGCTCTGTCAGAGTGACCATCGAGTTTTTTGTGGTTCCAAACTTCTTCCATTTTAGAATGATGGAGGCCACTGTGTTCTTGGGGATCTTCAATGCTGCAGAAATGTTTTGGTAACCTTCCCCAGATCTGTGCCTAAAACAATTCATTCGACCTCATGCCTTGGTTTTTGCTCTGACATGCACTGTCAACTGTGGGACCTTATATAGACCGATGAGTGCCTTTCCAAAACATGTCCAATCAATTGAATTTACCACAGGTGGACTCCAATCAAGTTGTAGAAACATCTCAAGGATGATCAATGGAAACAGGATGCGCCTGACCTCAATTTCGAGTCTCATAGCAAAGGGTCTGAATGCTTATGTAAATAAGGTATTTCTGTTTTTAATTTTTAATAAATTAGCAAACATTTCAAAATGGGGTATTGTGTAGATATGAGGAAATGTATTTAATCCATGTTAGAATAAGACTAACGTAACAAAATGTGAAAAAAGTCAAGGGGTCTGAAAACTTTCCGAATGCACTGTAGTTTAGAAAACCAGAAATACAAAACAAATCTATACATGGTTTAGGAAAACGGGCTGTATTACGGGTTTCACATTTCCCATAGTCCTGCCATCATACAGTGTGACAGAAATTGGAAAAAGATGGGCATGAAATTGGAATACAAGTGGGAAATTATATAAACAATGTTGTAAAGTCAATAACTTCATTTGTCAAGTTTTATTTTTATGTGGTTTATCTCTAGTGAGTTTAAACAAGTGAAGCAGTAGAATATGACCACAGAGCCATCATCCACCTGCAGTCAACATCTATGAAGCTACTGTGTGCTGTGTTTTGTGTGCTGTGTGTGCATGTGTGTGAGTTTTGTGGTTCCATTCAACGCCAACTCACACCTCTGTATTGAGCTTTAGCTTCAGGATCTGTATTCTGACTCCCTCTGATCTCCCTGCTAATTATAGAATTTAAAGGGACCATGATGATCTGTTATTACAAATCTGCAAGCTTGTAATTATTCACTTAATTATTTATTTTGGATGTTTGTTTGAAATATTTCAATGGGGATCCATAATGTGCAGATCAAAGGGGATAATGTCATTAAAGCCTAGTCATGAGGTAGGCTACTGGTAATCTTGTAATCATTTTTAAGTGTTAATTATATTGCCTCTCCTGGTAAATTATCTCTCTCTCTCTTGGCGAGGGTTCAAGAGCAGTGTAATTCACTTGTTTTCTCCCACGACTGCACTTATGTGGAAACAAACACACCGCTTAGTATGAGTGCTATTGTCAGTGTGACGCTGCCTGCTGGTGAAAAGTCAACTTTGAGTAGTAGCTCAGGGCATGTTTAGAACTGTAAGGTGCTCTACCTGTAAAGTTAAATGTTAATAAACAAAGGTGTCCACAAGTCATTCCTATACAGAGGTGAACTGTTTGTTTGTTGTTAGTCACCTCATGCAATTGATATAATTGGCACTTAATTAAACATGTTTACTGCCTGTAATCAAACCAATTGATTTGATACCAGTGGTTGATGTAATGCAAACTTCATCACCTCCATCTACTGGTGAACAGTAGTTACTACAAAAATCAGGATCAGGATCATAAAACATCAGAGTCCTTTCAATTCAATTCAATTCCTTTCTGTCTTAGGGCTCTCTCCACAACGTAAAAAAATATATGTATTTCTTTCTTTCTGGTC
Organism: Thymallus thymallus; assembly: GCA_023634145.1. Lineage (NCBI taxonomy): Eukaryota > Metazoa > Chordata > Actinopteri > Salmoniformes > Salmonidae > Thymallus > Thymallus thymallus. The sequence goes on from CM042387.1 coordinate 14,181,933, forward strand.
CTGCCGAGAGAGAAAAAACTGTTGGAGTTTCTCTTCTGCACTGTTCAACCAATCCAGCAAATGTGCAGGAGGAGTTAAGATGGAGTGTCGCCTTGTTAAAGTCCGAAAGCAGAAGTCTGGTCATATAAATGCAACATGCAACATGCAACAATATCAAAGATTTTACTGAGTTACAGTTCATATAAGGAAATCAGTCAATTAAAATACATGAATTAGACCCTAATCTATGCACTTCACATGACTGGGAATAGAGATATGCATCTGTTGGTCACAGATACCTTAAAAAAAACAGGTAGTGGCATGGATCAGAAAACCAGTCAGTATCTGGTGTGACCACCATATGCCTTATGTAGAGCGACACATCTCCATTGCATAGAGTTGATCAGACTTGGGCCTGTGGAATGTTGTCCCACTCCTCTTTAATGTCTGTGCGACATTTCTGGATATTGGCGGGAACTGGAACACGCTGTAGTACGTGTCGATCAAGAGCAAACCGGGATTCATCCGTGAAGAGCACACTTCTCCAGCATGCCAGTGGCCATCGAAGGTGAGCATTTGCTCACTGAAGTTGGTTACAATGCAGAACTGCAGTCAGGTCAAGACCCTAGTGAGGATGACGAGCACAAAGATGAGCTTCCCTGAGACGGTTTCTGACAGTTTGTGGAGAAATTCTTTGGATGTGCAAACCCATAGTTTCATCAGCTGTCCGGGTGGCTAGCCTCAGATAATCCCGCAGGTGAAGGAGCCGGATGAGGAGGTCTTGGGCTGGCGTGGTTACACGTGATCTGCGGTTGTGAGTCCGTTTGGACGTACTGCCAAATTCTCTGAAACGACGTTGGAGGCTGTGTAGTAGTCAGAATGGTCACGAATTAAATATCTCGATTTGTAGCAAACTTGAAAATAATTCACCATGGGGAACGAACTTGATCATAAAAAAAACACATTTCTGAGCCCAAAACGGCCAACGATTTTTATTTTTTTTGCTGCCATTCTGCCCATTGCCCAAGGCATACCAGGGCTTTTGGCACCACTAGGTTGCTACACAGTAGCCGACCAGCAAAGCTCATAACTTCACGTTCCATACCGGACACTGGGGGCCTGTGAAAACTGGATGTATCAAGTTGTTTCCGACCCGCTGAGCATGCTTGCTACAGTGGATAAAGACAAGTAAAATGTACAGTTAGATGTCATCTAGTGGATCACTTGAGAACACTGTGATTCTTATAAATGCCTGAAATAAAAAGCATAAACTGTCCAATGGTTTTACTTAAAAAATAGCTGGTTTGTGGTTTCATGTCAGGTGTCAACACAACACAAAATTCAATCAGGCTTCAGCATACTTTGGTTCGGCTGGCAAACAAGTGTGCTGCATACTCCCTTAAAATAACTGTTTTGAATGGGAAGCATTCGGACACCTTTAGCCGACATCCGCATAGGGGTTGTTTTGACATGTCGGAAGTGGAACTGCGTTAGCTTTGTCAAATCCACAAGTGGCTACTTATACCTAAAGCGGACATTGCCATTGGCTGCACAGTCGCATTAACAGAAATCCCATGCAGCGTTGTTTACAAGTAGGAACACTGGAATGTGAGACTTAATCTACCCCTCGATTAAGATGATAGAAATCCTCATTATTTTGTTGAATGTTTTTTCAATTTGAGTGTAGTTATTTCTATATAGCCTCATAACCGCGGGAAGTAGTGGTGTTGAGGGTGCTGTAGCACCCCCTGATAAATCTAAATTAAATAAATAATAATAATTGTATTCCTCCTGTATGAGCCGAAACATTTGCATTATATTGCATAAGCCTGATGTAAAAATGGACTAAAATAAAAATAAAAGAAAACTTACTCTCTGGCAAGAAGACTTAAAATTAATCTATGGTAAACTCAGGAAAACTGTGAGATTCTCCCCTAATTTAGTATTTCTCACATCCAGCAGAATTATGGTCTAATGTTGAAATGGATTGGGCCTGAAAGCCTCTCTGGTTGTCAAGGAAACTCATTTGTCAATGAGCCAGAGAAAGAGAGAAGTCGTGGTGGTGCTGGAGCAAAGAGCAGAGTCAATTTTGGAGATTGGTTTTTCTCTCCCCGTGTATGAAAATCACAATCAGGTGGGAGGACTTTGGCTCCCAAAAGGCTTTGCCCTGCAGAAAGAACGCTCAACACCCCAAGAGCATCATCAGCCTGTGAGAGCAAAGAGCAAATCTTATTACTGATCACACACTTCAAGTTTCAAGATTTCTTAAGTGTTGAAATTTTGCATTATTTAGCAATCATAATAAGAGTCTGGTGGCAGCAGTTGTGATGTGTGTGATGCATCAGTGTGTGTGTGTATGTCTGTGTGGGTGTGTGCGTGTGTGTGTGAGTGAGAGAATGTTTGCTAAGTTGCCGAGAATCAGATCCAGTATTTAGTGTTTAGCAGTCTTTTTGTATCAGACCTCATGCTCCAATACCGTCTGCCTGAGTGAACAACTCGTGGCTGGGGTGTGTGGGGCCTTTGATAATGCTACGGGCTTTGCTCAGGCACCGAGTAGATGGATGGGTGGTCGCATGGCCCCAGTGATGTACTGGGCCATCTTCACCACCCGCTGGAGGACCTTGCAGGTCGTTGGCGGAGTAATTCCCGTACCAGGCTGTGATGCAATCGGGGGCATGTTCCCTCCTCTGCTTCCTGAAGTCAACAATCAGCTCCTTTGTTTTGCTGATGTTGAGGGAGAGGTTGTTGTCCTGGCACCACAATGGTCCTGGCACCAGTTCACTTACTTCCTCCTTATAGGCTGACTCGTCATTGTTGGTCATCAGCCAGAGGACTGAGGATACACCCCTGGGGGGCCTCTGTGTTAAGAGTCAGTTTGGAGGAGGTGTGGTTGCCAATCCTCACAGCCTGTGGTCTGCCCGTGAGGGTGGTGTCCAGACCAAGATGTCTGAGAAGATGCCCGCAAGCTGGTCAGTACCCACTCTGAGGACGCGGTCAGCGATTCCATCTGGGTCAGCGGCTTTGTGAGAATTAACTTTTTTGTGAGTTTCCCTCAAGTCAGCCTCAGAGTGCAAAAGCACCTGGTCGTCCAGAGCAGCGAGTCTTCCTGGATGGCTCTGTATTGTCTACCTCAAATCGAGCATAGAATGTGTTAACCTCGTCTGGGAGGGAGGCTTCGGTGGGCACCACACAGCTGAATTTGCCTTTGTAGTCTGTGATAGTCTGTAGTCCTTGACACATGCATTGTGTGTCCGAGTTGTTGAACATCAATTCAAGTTTGAGTCTGTGTTGTCTGTTTGTGTGCCTAATGGATTTGCAGAGTTCGTACCTGCTTGCCTTGTGCGTGTCACATGCCACCAAGTCATCGGGGTTCCTTCTGCTGACATTGAATGCTTCAGTATGGGCTCTCAACATGGTATGGATATCTCCGTTCATCCAGGGTTTTTGGTTGGGGTATGTCCGGATTGTTATTGTGGGTACAACATCATCAACACATTTCCTAATGAAGCCTGTGACTGACAATGTATATTTCTCAATATTGATGGATGAATCCTGAGTGGTTGAATCTTTCAACATATTCTAATCAGTATTTTCAAAACAATCCTGCAGCACTGAGTCTCCCTCCTCTGTCCAGCGCCTCACTAGTCTCTGTGTTGGTGGCTCCCTCTTGAGCTGCTGCTTGTAGGTGGGGAGTAGGAACAGAGAGACATGATCTGATTGGCCGAAGTGTCACAGACATTTGTATATACATGATCCAGCATGTTGCTTCCTCTCATCTGGCAGGATACATGTTGGTGATATTTTGGAAAAAAAATTGTTTTAAACGTGCTTGTTTAAAGTCACCTGCGACAATGAAGACTGCTTCCGGGTGAGAGGATTCTTGCTGGCTAATTATCTTGTACAGTTCTCTGAGTGCCGTCTTGGTGTTTGCTTGTGGCGGTATGTGCACAGCTGTGATAATAACACGTGAATTCACTCAGCATATAGTGGGGTCGACATTTTAGCATCAGAAACTCCAGGTCCGGAGAACAGGAGCTTGATATGTTTTCAACTTCGGTACACCAGGAATTGTTGAAGCCATCTGGTTAAATAGAAGAGCCTAGTGTGATTCAATCCCTCTGTGATTGAATCCCTGAGTTATTTTCCAGCGATAGGACACTAGCCATCAAAATACTAGGAAGAGGAGGCTGTGTAGCCTGTCTTTTCATCCTAGCTTGGAGACCCCTTTCCTTCCTCTTATCCATTGCCGGCATTGCCTTCGGTCATCTTGGTCAGTAACAACAGGTAACCCCGATGTGCGGGGAACAAAGGAGCGAATGTAGTATTCCTGTCAGGCTCTGGCCATAGAGAAGCTTTGCTTCTCTATATTTCTATGGTCAGAGTCTGGCAGATCTATCATTTCTATTTCTGTCTGGTGTTGTGTGTGTGTGGGATCCCTAATTAGAGGCAGCTGCTATGCATTACCTCTAATTAGGGATCTTACTTATATGTCTGTGTTCCACTCCGTTGGCGTGGTTCATTGTTGTATATTGTCTCGTGTCGTGCTACGTGTGTCATCTTTATTATTATCATTTGTTATTTTGTATGGTTCGTCATTTAGTTTAAATAAACATGTCGAACTATGGATACGCTGCGCCTTGGTCTCTCTACACACCCGAACGTGACAATTCCTGATCTGGGAGGCTGAGAGATAAGTGTGTAGCTTCCGATTCAGAGTTTGTCAGTCGTAGGAAATTATTGCACAAACAGTCTGACCAAAATTGCTATAAAAAAGAAAAGTCGAGCAAGAACCGGCAAGACCAGGAACCGCAATCTCTCTCTCACGGAACCGCAATCTCTCTCTCACTTGAGTTAAAGGTAAACCCGATGTGAAATAAAGCAGCTGATTCAGACAGCACATTTCACAGGTTTGCCACTATGAACAATACTGTGACTGGATATTTCTGTTGTGCTATTATCTATGATTACACTTATGGTTAAAGTAATCAAATAACAATACAAAACAAATAGTATAACACGTTAGACGTATTAGCATTATTGATAAGTGATAATTGTGAACCTTGGGCAGTTCAATTCAATTAAAAGTTGACCATGTAGAAATAGATAAGCTTTGAGTAGGTAGACATATATATGATTCCAGAGCCAAAGCACACTACTTCTCAGCTCATATAATTCTCCTCAGGATTAATGAGGCCAACCATCCTAACGGAGAGATAATAAGCCCAAATTAATTCACTGTGTGCCTACTGGCATCGCTATAATCAGGCAATTTATTTAAATCAATAAAATGGATGTTAGATATGTTCTCCTTCCAGAAACTATTAAAAATAAACACTTTCTTCTGAAGTGCTCTAGTGAATAGTAACCAAAGCTCTTGAAATGTTATCGATATCATACTGCTGATTCTCAGAGCAAAAGCAAACGCATGGTAATTTAACTGACTCCGATATCAATTTTAACTGGGCATAGCATAGACTGGGGTTTTGAACTTCTCTCTGCAAACAAATTGATTTTTTATTAATTCGGAGAGGGGGAAAGGACTAGATGAATAAAACTAGCATAATTCTGGTGAGAAATATTTATTTCTGTATCCATCATCAGGTTGGTACCCAGACAGATGAAGGTGTATTTGATATATCAGACATTTCAGCACTAGAACAAAGATTACTGCATTGCTTTATGTGCTTATAAACATCACACGGCCAGTACGAATATCGATTCAAAACAAGACCACAACCAGAATTGTTATTTCAAGACATGGCAAATATGCAGTATGCAGCAAACAGGATAGTATTTAAATTCTCCCTCAAAAACGTAACAATCTGTATAAAAATCAAAAAAATAACAATGTATTCAAGTCAGAGTGACTTTTATGATTGGGGCGTCTCCAAAGCACAGTTATAGGCCCACGTGGACAGCAAGTGCATCCCGAATTAATGTCTCCCAGACATTTTTATCAACTCCTCTTAGGAAAGAACATTCTAGAAGTTGCAATATTGGGAAAATAGCACGTAAACTCAACATTTGTAATAATCTGTATTTAAAATAATCTAATAACTTACTGGTTGCAAAAACCTTTAAATGAACGTAGCTACATTTAGAGTAGCACATTATATAAGATTAAGCCAATTAATTAATAATTGTTTGTAGGAAACAGTGTTTCCGAAACACTTACTGTAAAAGCAAACCAGTGGATTACTGATAAAGAAAGACATATTGAAATAAAGTGCAATTCAATTTAGGTTTATGCCATATAACTGGGGACAATACTAAAAAGTACAATTTGTCACATACTGTAGCAAAGTGGAAATACAAAAGTCACAGTTTTGTCATTGGTATGTGCAGATTGTTCCAAGGCCCCATCCATAGTTCCTCCTCATCGGACTGCGTGCGATCGCTCTGAGATTCTAAAGGTTCTCTCACGTCCTCATTGTCCACTGGTGACTCCTGCTCCTCTGCGTTCCGCGTTCTCTCACTCCTGGACTTGGCGATGTTGGACTTAGACACTACGCTTTCCGGGCCCGTGGTGCTGGAGGCCAGGGAGCCGCTGGAGGGATGGGTGTTGAGGGTCTTGTCGACCGAGGACGTGGTCGCCACGGGGCTGTTGAGTGGCAGTCTCTCCTCGTGAGTCACCGCCAGTTTCTCCAGTTTCTTAAAGTGCTTGCCCAGCCGCACTGGGGAGTTGACCTTGACGTTGTTTGAGTGGGCAGCCCGGCGGGTGCGAATGACTGAGCCGTTCTGCGCCAGGTACACACTGCCATTGATGTTGCTGTGGTTGGTCAGGTTAGACAGTCGGTTTCTTTGGGGCTCCGGAGCGCTGTCCTCCCCCGTCGAACTGGTCTCATACTCCCTGTCCACCACCAGCTTAATCCGCTTCTTCCTCCCGTACTGAACAACACAAACAAATGAATAAAAAGAAGGCAGATATATGAGAGACATGAAGGCGAACATCACAACACCATTAGAGATGGGTTCACACTCAGTGCATTTGACGGGCAAGGCAAAGAGATGTCAGCAGTAAACACAATGTCACACTGTCATGCCAGAGAAGGAGCTGTTGAAGGAAATTGTTATGTCTTCTGATGTGAATTAACCACAATCTGTTATGTTTCTTGACACAGACAGATGAGAAGCAATCATTAACCATTTACTACAGAGCCCTAAGTGCTTTAGAAGGATGCATAAGATTATCACACCAAAGGACAATGCTTTCACTATTCATGAAAGCAATGTAGAAAAGGCAGCAGCAGCGGCAGCTGTGGAGATAGGACTAAAAAGAGAACAGGGCATGCAATTCAGACTCTCTGTAATTTAAAAGCTTGCTAAAATGGCTTATATTACAATAATAAATTCCACTCAGATAATTGCACACGCAATCCAAGGCATTCAGAGATCTTACTTAATGGGATCGGAATTCAATTTATGATGTTACGGCTTCATCTGCATCTGAATTGGCTGGGTTGTCATCTTCTGATTCCCCTTCCTCCTCCTCCTCCTCCACCTCCTCCACCTCCTCCTCCTCTGTGCTCTGCTTCAAGCTGTTTCCATACATTCCGCTGGGCGGTCTCTTAGTCGTGGCTTCCTCCTCATCATCCTCAGTGATAGGGGAAAAGTCATCTGAGGTGTCCATCATGCTACCGCTGACCTCTGTAGAGTAGGAAGTGGCGGTCGATCCTTGTCGCTTTACTGTTGAGGCCGTTGTCTGACTCCCACTGGACCTCCTGGACGATGACCCTTCACTATGCTCCCCTGGTGACTCTCCGCTCTCAGTCTCCTCCCCCGAGGACTCCTCCTCTTCCTCGCTCTCTTCGTCGATAGTGTCCTCGGACCCTAGAGTGTGGGAGGAGGACACGGATCTAGCACTTCTTTTTCTGATAGACCTAGAGCTCCTGGAGATTGGGTCAGAGACACTTCCACTGCTGCCAGAGGATACTCTCTTACGGTCTCTGCTACTGCGGCTCTGTGACCTGTCTGTGCCACTGACACGGTCTCTGTCACTGCTCTGGCTGGTGACCACAGAGGATCTCCTACTGGATGGTGGCCCGGGTGAGGACTTCTGAGTCCCTGGTGCTATGTCCTCAGTTTCTGCAGATGTCCCACTCCTCTTGTTGTCCTCAGTCTCTGATCCTTTATCTGTCTCGGTCTGGGACTCCTCCGCTGTCTCCAAATCCTTCTCTGTGTCTGAATCCTCATCTGAGTCTCGCTCTGACCTCCTCTCCTCCTCCTCCTCCTTCTCCTCCTCAGAATCTCCCTGTCTCTCCCCTTGCGTATCATCTGAATATACAGCCCTCTCCTGGTCTCCTCCAGAGTAGCCCGTGGTACCTAGTGTGGAGGATGAAGCAGCAAGACTCCTACTCCTCCTATCGGAGTAGGCCTCCCCTAGGGCATCTTTACTAATGCTTTCTGCCTCAGAGCTGCTGCCCTCCTCTTGCTTACTACTGTCCCAAGCCAGGGAGGCCTGCCACCTCCTCCTCTCCTCCCTTTTAGAGTCACTGGAGCCTTGGGACCCAGACCCAGACATCCTCTGCTCAGCTACGGCGCTCACACTGAGGATTTCACTAGGGGATATCCTCCGCTCTTGAAGCCTGCTGGAGATGTTTATACGGCTCAGCGCCTTCCCCAACTGCTGTTTCACCGAGGGCTTGGCATCGTCTGACGCCTGGAAGTAGCTCCCATCTATGACCATGCCACTGTCCATGCTCACCATGCTGTCGGAGCGGTGGGCCTTAGTTAGTGTCAGGAAGCCCCCACCATCTCCTCTGTCCCTCTGATCCTTGGAGGAGAACTTCATGGGGAATATCCTGGCTTTGTTCCATGGGGGGTGGAGTGAGGGCGGTTCACCAGGTTCCTTGCTAGCCGAGACGAGGAACTTGCTGAGTTTCATGACTGCCTTTAGTTTCTGAATGGCTGTGGAGGAGTGGTGAGGCTTGGAGCCTGCTGTAGCAGCAGTGCCCTCTTCTGGCGGTGGCCGGTCCTGCTCTGTTCTGGAATGGGGGGGCTGCTGGTCTCCAAAGGCCTGTCTGGGGGGACCACTGGGGGGGCCTTGCACAGGGGGCCTCCTCCCACCACGCATGGCCACCTGTTACAGTCACATCAGCCCAAGCTACCATTAAAGCCACTGTTAACCATTACTGACCTGTTCAATAGGCAGTGTTTCCTCCAGGGACATAGTGTAATTTTCATTGAATTCAAAGTTGCATAATTTTGTATCATACGTGTAGCTATTGAACAATGTAACAATTGTAGATAAAGTCAGCTACCTCTCCCTCTGACTCCTGCGGACTGTAGTAATAGCTCCCATCGTCGTCCACGATCACCTCTCCATAGTCATTATACAGACCGGTCGGAGATATCAACTTCCTGCGACTGCCATACTGAGGCAGTTCATACCTGGAGGGGAGACGGAACAGGTTAGTTACATTTCTGTACTGACACACACACACACACAGACTACACACACATAGCACGCACACACGCAGCACACAAGCATGCATGCACACACTCGCACACACACACACACACACTAGCAGCCATCACAGCATTTATCCAACCTCTATCAATACACATTTCTCAGTAGAATTCTGTCATTTGTTTTTCAGAAGCGAGTGTAAAACAGAATATGTGAATAGGCCTGGGTCCCCAGTGCCTCCTAACTGTGGATGGATGAGCGAAAGAGAGAGAGAGAGCGAGAGAGAGAGAGATGGGCGGTAAAGGAGCCTCTTTATTTAGGCTAAGGCCTCCTTATGGGATTTTACCATCATTACCCCAAGGCAGGCTGTTTCATTCTTTCTTTCTTTCTTTCTTTCTTTCTTTCTTTCTTTCTTTCTTTCTTTCTTTCTTTCTTTCTTTCTTTCTTTCTTTCTTTCTTTCTTTCTTTCTATGTTTGTTTGTTTGTTAGTTTGTTTGATTATTTGTTTGTTTCTTTCTTTCTTTCTTTCTTTCTTTCTTTCTGTGTTCAGCTTGTCTTTAGTGCCAGAGGGGGGCAGACAAGGCGTACAATAAGATACAGGGCCCACTCACTACAGAGCGTAGAAGTGAGGTCACTATGCACCCAGATTAAAGGCTTTTAGTGCTCCCAGGGAGAGAATGTCTGTTAAAATAGAAACAGCCCATCAGCTTAACATGGCTCACTGTGACATCACTGGACGGACACAGGGAAGCACTTTGACTTGGTTACCTGTTGTGACCTTTAACCTACAGCACACTGTGTCAGTAATGGCTATTATTTCTTCAGCCAAAAAACTATTCCACCACATCTCAACCCAACGTGAGCCAAACTGAAATTTTATTCATGTTGGTCGGTGTGAAGGGAAACATTAGCATTTTGAGAGATGTATAGCATAGAGAAAAATAACACCCGGTATGTCTCAAATGAGAGCCTGAACGTTCTAATTAAAAGTTGAAAAGCTGCGTAGAGAGAGAGGCGAAAGTGACGAAAGAGACTCAGAGGTAGTGAAAGGTAAATGTACTGTATCTGCTGCTACAGCGTCTGGAGATCCGAATCTTTCATCCTCTAAAAATATCATCCTCTCGCTTGGGTGCTGGAGGGAGAAAGTCTTAAGAGCCTAATTCCATGCACAACATCTAAATCTACGCTCCTTTTTGCTCTGTTATAAGATACCATACGGACCATGCTCATTGTAACAGGTTAAGTGAGTGATTAGACTCGCTAATTATGGAATTCATCACAAGTGGCAACAAACGGAAATATGAACTATTTCGTCTGAAGCTGTCATTATGTATTCCGACCTGTATGCTTCCCTTCAACGCTGTTCGAAAACTAATTCTGATGTTTCAGTGGGAGGGGAGGCAGTCTGGAGGCCTGTCGCGCCGAGAGCTGTTTGGTAATTAACTCTAAAGGAGTCTCTGGACTCTGCAGATTGACTCAGCTACCCGGGTGTGAGGTAAGCTGTCGGCACTTGTGTACACACAGGATCAGTAAGGCCTCAGTAACACAAACACACATACAACACACTATGCGCTGACACACCTTACACAGACCCACCGTGCACACACACACACACCACACACACACTCTCTCTCTCTTACCCGTGGTCATAATCATAATAATCCTGGGTGTAATAGTCCTGGCCCGGGTCGATGCCAGACTCCATGGAGAGCTCCTGTTGTGGGTAAAACAGAGTTGTTACTCAAAGACAATGAAGTTGAAAGAAAACATGAGAAGGCCATCAAACAGGCCTCTGTGCTTTATTAAAGGAGAATATTTCACTACTTCGCAGAGCAAAGGGAGAAAGAGAGTGTGTTCTGTACCTCTGGTCTCAGAAGAGAGGGCCTGAGCAACTGTTGTTGCTACCAGAGAGAGCGAGGACAGACGAGGAGGAAAATACAGAAACGAGATGGAGAGACAAAAAGGTTTCATTAAAGAGATTGTGGATCAATGTAAATATGGATGGGGAAGAGGTAGGAAGCAAAGTCAGGGGGAGTTTGATGGGAAATAGAGATAAACAAAAAATATGCCTGTGTCAGTGAAGTATAGTAAGACAATTTCATAACCAAAACCCAAGGTATATATAATACCAAAGGGAAGACAGCTTCCGCCATCAGCAGAACTTTTCCAATATCTGTTCATCACATCGCCTCCCCAAATATAAGGCGGGCGGCGCATTTGAAGTTTTATTTCCCCATTCCGTCGTTGTCATTCTATCAAGGCTGTGTCTATAGATAACATTATGTTAAATAAACTGACAAGTAGGACCACCATTCAAAAGCAGCAATGTCAATTTTAGGCGAATGGAAACGCCAACGTACCTCATGATGTCCGTACCCACGTCTGTAGGGGAAGAAACATTGTGGAAATCAGTAAACAAGATTGTCAAGATAAAGATTGCTTGAGCTTTCAGATATGAACATTGTTTTACTTACTGTAGCTGAATTTGGCTGCTTAATCAAAAAATCAAAAACCGAGAGTAGTCTCCCTTAACACATTTTTCAGTTTCAAGTGTGTAAGAACTGTAAAGCATTTGTTAATTTCCTTTGGAAGGCAATAATCTGAAACATATTCTTAAATATATTCTACCCCTATCCCTTACCCAGAGAGAGGGAGAGAAGGAGAGAGACAGGGAGAGAGGGAGAGAGAGAGGGAGAGACAGGGAGAGAAGGACAGAGAGAGAGAGAAAATGACAGGTAGAGATAAAGACAGAATGAGCGGGAGGACCGAAAGCCAACAGAAAAATAAGATGTGTGAATTTCAAGACTTTCATAACTTTTCAAATGATTTCTTTTTGTATGATATATAGCCAGGGCCGGATTGTTTATTTTTTGTAGGGAGTGCTGCTGTTCGCAAAAAATTTGGAAGTTGTTGAGAAAAACTGTTTATATTGGTTCTACAGACATATGTGTGTTCTCTTTTCTATAGTAGGCATTTGCTATGGTGTGGGGTGCATTTTCCTAACATGGTTTAGGTCTACATGTAGAATCTATGCCATGGCAAATTTAAGCTTTTCTGGCAGCTCATGGTGGCCCAACACCCTTTTAAGACACTTTATGTTGGTGTTTCCTTTATTTTGGCAGTCAAAAGTTTGGACACAGGGTTTTTCTACATTGTACAATAATAGTGAAGACATCAACACTATGAAATAACATACAGTGGGGAGAACAAGTATTTGATACACCACCGATTTTGCAGGTTTTCCCACTTACAAAGCATGTAGAAGTCTGTAATTTTTATCATAGGTACTCTTCAACTGTGAGTGAAGGAATCTAAAACAAAAATCCAGAAAATCACATTGTAAGATTTTTAAGTTATTAATTTGCCTTTTATTGCATGACATAAGTATTTGATACATCAGAAAAGCAGAACTTAATATTTGGTACAGAAACCTTTGTTTGCAATTACAGAGATCATACGTTTCCTGTAGTTCTTGACCAGGTTTGCACACACTTCAGCAGGGATTTTGGCCCACTCCTCCATACAGACCTTCTCCAGATCCTTCAGGTTTCGGGGCTGTCGCTGGGCAATACGGACTTTCAGCTCCCTCCAAACACGGCAAGTGGAGTTTAGACCAAAAAGCTCTATTTTTGTCTCATCAGACCAGATGACCTTCTCCCATCCCTCCTCTGGTCATCCAGATGGTCATTGGCAAACTTCATACGGGCCTGGACATGCGCTGGCTTGAGCAGGGGGAACTTGCGTGCGCTGCAGGATTTTAATCCACGACGGCGTAGTGTGTTACTAATGGTTTTCTTTGAGACTATGGTCCTAGCTCTCTTCAGGTCATTGACCAGGTCCTGCCGTGTAGTTCTGGGCTGATCCCTCACCTTCCTCATAATCATTGATGCCCCACGAGGTGAGATCTTGCATGGTGCCCCAGACCGAAGGAGATTGACCGTCATTTTGAACTTCTTCCATTTTCGAATAATTGCGCCAACAGTTGATGCCGTCTCACCAAGCTGCTTGCCTATTGTCCTGTAGCCCATCCCAGCCTTGTGCAGGTCTACAATTTTATCCCTGATGTCCTTACACAGCTCTCTGGTCTTGGCCATTGTGGAGAGGTTGGAGTCTGTTTAATTGAGTGTGTGGACAGGTGTCTTTTATACAGGTAACGAGTTCAAACAGGTGCAGTTAATACAGGTAATGAGTGGAGAACAGGAGGGCTTCTTAAAGAAAAACTAACTAGTCTGTGAGAGCCGGAATTCTTACTGGTTGGTAGGTGATCAAATACTTATGTCATGCAATAAAATGCAAATTAATTATTTAAAAATCATACAATGTGATTTTCTGGATTTTTGTTTTAGATTCCGTCTCTCACAGTTGAAGTGTACCTATGATAAAAATTACAGAACTCTACATGCTTTGTAAGTAGGAAAACCTGCAAAATCGGCAGTGCATCAAATACTTGTTCTCCCCACTGTATATGGAATCATGTAGGAACCCAAAAAATGTTAAACAAATCGAAATATATTTTATATTTGAGATTCTTCAAAGTAGCCCCGCTTTGCCGTGATGAAAGCTTTGCACACTCTTGGCATTCTCTCAACCAGCTTCATGAGGTAGTCACCTGGAATGCATTTCAATTAACAGTTGTGCCTTGTTAAAAGTTAATTTGTGGAATTTCTTTCCTTCTTAATGCGTTTGAGCCAATCAGTTGTGTTGTGACAAGGTAGGGGTGGTATACAGAAGATAGCCCTATTTGGTAAAAGACCAAGTCCATATTATGGCATGAACAGCTCAAATAATCAAAGACAAACGACCATCATTACTTTAAGTCAATACGGAACATTTCAATAACTTTGAAAGTTTATTCAAGTGCAGTTGCCAAAACCATCAAGCGCTATGATGAAACTGGCTCTCATGAGGACCGCCACAGGAAAGGAAGACCCAGAGTTACCTCTGCTGCAGAGGATAAGTTCATTAGAGTTACCAGCCTCAGAAATTGCAGCCCAAATAAATGCTTCACAGAGTTCAAGTAACAGACACATCTCAACATCAACTGTTCAGAGAAGACTGGCCTTCATGGTCGAATTGCTGCAAAAAAACCACTACTAAAGGACATCAATAAGAAGAGACTTGCTTGGGCCAAGAAACTCGAGCAATGGACATTAGACCGGTGGAAATCTGTCCTTTGGTCTGATGAGTCCAAATTTGAGATTTTTGGTTCCAACCACCATATCTTTGTGAGACGCAGAGTAGGTGAACAGATGATCTCTGCATGTGTAGTTTCCACCATGAAGCCTGGAGGAGGAGGTGTGATAGTGTGGGGGTGCTTTGCTGGTGACACTGTCTGTGATTTATTTAGAATTCAAGGCACACTTAACCAGAATGGCTACCACAGCATTCTAAAGTGATACACCATCCCATCTTGTTTTCACTTAGTGAGACTATCATTTGTTTTTCAACAGGACAATGACCCAACACACCTCCTGGCTGTGTAAGGGATATTTGACCAAGAAGGAGAGTGATGGAGTGCTGCATCAGATGACGTGGCCTCCACAATCACCCAACCTCAACCCAATTGAGATGGTTTGGGATGAGTTGGACTGCAGAGTGAAGGAAAAGCAGCCAACAAGTGCTCAGCATATGTGGGAACTCCTTCAAGACTGTTGGAAGAGCATTCCAGGTGAAGCTGGTTGAGAGAATGCCAAGAGTGTGCAAAGGGTGGCCACATTGAAGACTCTGAAATATAAAATATATTTAGATTTTGGTTACTACATGATTCCATATGTGTTATTTCATCGTTTTGATGTCTTCACTATTATTCTACAATAGTAACAATAAAGAAAAACACTTGAATGAGTAGGTATGTCCAAACTTTTGAATGGAACTCTATGTGCTTGTAATAAAACTTAATCCATTTGTTTTAAACTATTGATACTCTGTTGCAAAATTATGCTCTCTGGTGTATTTTGAACAGTGTGAAAAAAATGTAATATATATATTCTTTATCATTTTAGTTTTTGCCTCTAGGGCCCCCTACAGGCTTGGGCCCCTGACCCACCCAATTGACCACATATATTTATTTATTTTTTATTTTTATTAATCAGTTACCCCCCTGACAATTAGCAGAGTGGGCTCCTGGGTCCTCTAGTGGTTGGCAGTTGCAGTAAAAACATTATATATATATTTATTTTTAATGTATTTATTTTTTGCTTCCTCTTGGGCTTAAGCCCCTGTATTAATCTGGCACTGTATTAAGCTATGGACTTTTCCTCATGGGCAAATTCTTTTCAGGAGTCAAATTGGAAATGATGTGTGTTGAATAAGAATGCATACATCATAGGCCTCAAATCATAAAGAATTTTAGTGAATGCCTGAAGGCTGAGAAAATACTACACCATATGTATCTGACTAAAACCTATGCGCACTATGTAAAGTAATGATTGAAATACTGAGCTTTACTTTACATATTTTGTTACATTGCAGCCTTATTCTAAAATTATATTAAATTGATTCCTCATCAATCTACACACAATACCCCATAATGACAATGAAAAAACAGGTTTTTAGAAATGTTGGCAATTTTATAAAAAATTTAAAACTGAAATATCTTATTTATACAGCGGGTGAAATAAGTATTGAACACGTCACCATTTTTCTCAGTAAATATATTTCCAAAGGTGCTATTGACATGAAAGTTTCACCAGATGTTGGTAACAACCCAATCCATACATACAAAGAAACCAAAACAAATAAGTTCAGAAATTAAGTTATGTGTAATAATGTGAAATGACACAGGGAAAAAGTATTGAACACATGAAGAAAGGGAGGTTCAAAAAGGCATGGAAAGCCAAGACAACAGCTGAAAACTATCAGTAATTAAAAAGCAATCCAGCCCCCTGTCAGTGCAAATTAATATCAGCTGGTTCAGTCCCTACTGATGGCCTACAAAAAGGTCTCATTGCCAAGGTGTCACACAAGACACATCTCATGATGGGTAAAAGCAAAGATCTGTCTCAAGACATTCGCAACCTAATTGTTGCAAAACATAATGATGGCATTGGTTATAGGCGCATTTCTAAGCTTCTGAATGTTCCAGTGAGCACTGTTGGGGCCATAATACGGAAGTGGAAAGACAATACTTTCACCATAAATTTGCCTCGACCAGGTGCTCCTCGTAAATTTGCCCATTCATCCTTCCTTCAATTATGTGAAGTTTGCCAGTACCATTTGCTGAAAAGCAGCCCCACACCATGATGTTCCCACCTCCAAACTTTTTTAGGGTGATGTGCAGTGCCATTTCTCCTCCAAACATTGTTTGTATTATGACATCCAAACAGTTCAATTTTGCTCTCATCTGACCACACTATATTCTCCAAGTATTTCACTGGCTTTTCCAAATGTTGTGCAGCAAACATTAAACGAGCTTCAACATGCTTTTTTTTCAGCAATGGAGTCTTGCGTGGTGAGCGTGCATACAGGCCATGGCGGTGGAGTGCATTACTTAATGTTTTCTTTGAGACAACAGTACCTGCCAATTGCAGGTCTTTTTGAAGCTCTCCACAAGTGGTCCTTGGCTCTTGGACAACTCTTCTGATTATTCTTTTCACTCCTCTGTCAGAAATCTTGCGAGGAGCACCTGGTCGAGGCAAATTTATGGTGAAATGATTGTCTTTCCACTTCCGTATTATGACCCCAACAGTGCTCACTGGAACATTCAGAAGCTTAGAAATGCACCTATAACCAATGCCATCATTATGTTTTGCAACAATTAGGTTGCGAATGTCTTGAGACAGCTCTTTGCTTTTACCCATCATGAGATAGTGATAGTTTTCAGCTGTTGTCTTGGCTTTCCATGCCTTTTTGAACCTCCCTTTCTTCATGTGTTCAATACTTTTTCCCTGTGTCATTTCACATTATTACACATAACTTAATTTCTGAACGTATTTGTTTTGGTTTCTTTGTATGTATGGATTACTTGGGTTGTTACCAACATCTGGTGAAACTTTCATGTCAATAGCACCTTTGGAAATATATTTACTGAAAAAAATGGTGACGTGTTTAATACTTATTTCACCCGCTGTACATGTATTCAGAACCTTTGCTAAAAAATAAATTACATTTAAATTGCTATGAGACTCGAAATTGAGCTCAGGTGTATCCTGTTTCCATTGATCATCCTTGAGATGTTTCTAAATCTTGATTGAAGCAATAGGCTTCTCTATGTAGCTATGGTCAGAGTCTGACAGTGTCGTTCTTTTCTGTTTCTTTGTGGGTTTTGGGTGGATCTCTAATTAGAGGCAGCTGCTACCCGTTGTCTCTAATTAGGGATCCAATATATGTTGAGTCTGTCCTTCACTTGGGGTGGGTTGTTATCGATGTATGTTGCAGTCACGGTTGAAGTAAGTGTGTGTTTTTTACGTCCGTTCATTGGTGTGTTTTTTTTAACGTAACGTTAGTCGATTAGTTTATAGTGTGTGTCCTGTAGTTCGCCATGTGTTTCATTTATACATAGTATCGATTAAAATAAAGATACAATGTCGAACTACTATCCCTGCGCTGCGCCTTGGTCATTCCTACACCCACAATGTGACAGAACAAACCACCACTGCGAGACCAAGCAGCGTAACTGGGGAGAGAGGGAGAGAGAGGAGGGGCCGCCGCGTTATGCGCGACGCGCAAGAAGAGGCAACGCCCGCAAACAACCCCAAGGTAATCTTGGGGGGGGGGGGCTATGGGGGTGGTCTGGCTATAGGGAGGAGGAGCCAACACCACTCCCCATGTGGACCATAGAGAGGCCGAGGTACCAATGGGGGGCTCAGAGCAAGGAGCAGGAGGAATACTTGGAGGAGTATTATGGAGGTGTGTTTGAAGAATTGGTGGAGATAGAAAGGGAGATGGCGGAGTGGTCCAGTCCGGATCCGGTCGTCTACTCCACTCCCAGGCCGGAGCAGTCCGCTCCACCGGTGTCCAGTCCGGGTCCGGTTGTCTACTCCACCTCCCTGCCAGAGCAATCCGCTCCTCCGGTGCCCAGTCTGGGTCCAATCGTCTACTCCACCTCCATGCCAGAGCAGTCCGCCCCACCGGTGCTCAGTCCAGGTCCGGTCGCCATCTTCACTCCCATGCCAGAGCAGTCCGCTTCACCGATGTCCAGTCCGGGTCCGGACCTCTGCTCTACTCCACGCATCCGACCTCTGGTGCGCCTCCCCAGTCCGGTACGACCCGTGCCGGCTCCACGCACCCGACATCCGGTGCGCCTCCCCAGCCCGGAACCTCCAGCGAAGGTCAGCCGCCCTGAGCCTCCAGCCAAGGTCAGCCGCCCTGAGCCTCCAGCCAAGGTCAGCCGCCCTGAGCCTCCAGCCAAGGTCAGCCGCCCTGAGCCTCCAGCCAAGGTCAGCCGCCCTGAGCCTCCAGCCAAGGTCAGCCGCCCTGAGCATCCAGCCAAGGTCCGCCGCCCTGAGCCTCCAGCGAAGGTCCGCCGCCCTGAGCCTCCAGCGAAGGTCCGCAGCCCTGAGCCCCCAGCGAAGGTCAGCGCCCCTAAACCTCCTGCGAAGGTCAGCGTCCCTAAACCTCCAGCGAAGGTCAGCGCCCCTAAACCTCCTGTGAAGGTCAGCGCCCCTAAACCTCCTGCGAAGGTCAGCGCCCCTAAACCTCCTGCAAAGGTCAGCGCCCCTAAACCTCCTGCGAAGGTCAGCGCCCCTGAACCTCCAGCGAAGTTCAGCGCCCCTAAACCTCCTGCAAAGGTCAGCGCCCCTGAACCTCCTGCGAAGGTCAGCGCCCCTGAACCTCCTGCGAAGGTCAGCGTCCCGCCACCTCCAGCGAAGGTCAGCGTCCCGCCACCTCCAGCGAAGGTCAGCGTCCCGCCACCTCCAGCGAAGGTCAGCGTCCCGCCACCTCCAGCGAAGGTCAGCAGCCCGGAGCCTCCAGCCACAGCTCAAGGCCTGGAGCCTCCTCCACCGGTACCCAGTCCGGGTCCAGCCGTCTGCTCCGCCTCAGGGCCAGAGCAGTCCGCTCCACCGGTGCCCATTCCGGGTTCAGCCGTCTGCTCCGCCTCAGTGCCAGAGCAGTCCGCTCCACCGGTACCCAATCCGGGTACAGCCGTCTGCTCCGCCTCAGTGCCAGAGCAGTCCGCTCCACCGGTGCCCATTCTGGGTCCAGCCGTCTGCTCCGCCCCAGAGCCAGAGCAGTCCGCTCCACCGGTACCCATTCCGGGTACAGCCGTCTGTTCCGCCCCAGTGCCAGAGCAGTCCGCTCCACCGGTGCCCAATCCGGGTCCAGCCGTCTGCTCCACCCCAGTGCCAGAGCAGTCCGCTCCACCGGTGCCCAATCCGGGTCCAGCCGTCTGCTCCGCCTCAGGGCCAGAGCAGTCCGCTCCACCGGTGCCCAATCCGGGTCCAGCCGTCTGCTCCGCCCCAGTGCCAGAGCAGTCCGCTCCACCGGTGCCCATTCCGGGTCCAGCCGTCTGCTCCGCCTCAGTGCCAGAGCAGTCCGCTCCACCGGTGCCCATTCCGGGTCCAGCCGTCTGCTCCGCCCCAGAGCCAGAGCAGTCCGCTCCACCGGTACCCATTCCGGGTCCAGCCGTCTGTTCCGCCCCAGTGCCAGAGCAGTCCGCTCCACCGGTGCCCAATCCGGGTCCAGCCGTCTGCTCCGCCCCAGTGCCAGAGCACTCCGGGCCCGGTTAATTGCCCAGCTCCATGGCCGGAGCCGTCTGCCCCACTGGTGCCCAGTCAGGGCCCAGTTGTTTTCCCCGCTCCATGGCCGGAGCCGTTTGCCCCACCGGGGCCCAGTCCGGGCCCGGTTGTTTTCCCCGCTCCATGGCCGGAGTCGTTTGCCCCACCGGTGCCCAGTCCAGGCTCGGGTGTTTTCCCCGCTCCATGGCCGAAGCCGTTTGCCCCACCGGGACCCAGTCCGGGCCCGGTTGTTTTCCCCGCTCCATGGCCGGAGCCGTTTACCCCACTGGTGCCCAGTCCGGGCCCGGTTGTTTTCCTCGCTCCATGGCCGGAGCCGTTTGACCCACCGGTGCCCAGTCCGGGCTCGGTTGTTTTCCCCGCTCCATAGTTTATAGTGTGTGTCCTGTAGTTCGCCATGTGTTTCATTTATACATAGTATTGATTAAAATAAAGATACAATGTTGAACTACTATCCCTGCGCTGCGCCTTGGTCATTCCTACACCCACAACGTGACAATTGGAGTCCACCTGTGGAAATTTAATTGATTGGACATGATTGGGAAGGCACACACCTGTCTATATAAGGTACCACAGTTGACAGTGCACGTCAGAGCAAAAACCAAGCGATGAGGTCGAAGGAATTGTCCGTAGAGCTCCGAGACAGGATTGTGTTGGGGAAGGGTACCAACAAATTTCTGCAGCATTGAAGGTCCCCAAGAAGAACACAGTGGCCTCCATCATTCTTAAATGGAAGAAGTTTGGAACCACCTCTTCCAAGAGCTGGCTGCCCGGCCAAACTGAGCAATCTGGGTAGAAGGGCCTTGGTCAGGGAGGTGAGCAAGAACATGATGGTCACTCTTACAGAGTTCCTCTGTGGAGATGGGAGAACCATCCATCTCTGCAGCACTCCACCAATCAGGCCTTTATGGTACAGAGGCCAGACGGAAGGCACTCCTCAGTAAAAGGCACATGACAGCCCATTTGGTATTTGCCAAAAGGCACCTAAAGGACTCTCAGACCATGATAAACAACATTCTCTGGTCTGATGAAACCAATATTTAACTCATTGGCCTGAATGCCAAGTGTCACGTCTGGAGGAAACCAGGCACTGCTCATCACCTGGCCAATACCATCCCTTGCTTCCACAAAGTACTGAGTAAAGGGTCTAAATACTTATGTAAATGTGATATTTCTTTTTTTAAATTTTAATACATTTGCAAAAATGTCTAAAACCTGTTTTTGCTTTGTCAGTATGGGGTATTGTGTCTAGATTGATGAGGGATATATTTTTTTACAAAATGTGGAAAAAGTCAAGGGGTCTGAATGCTTTACGAATGCACTCAAAAAAAAATAGGGAAATTATATTATTTTATACTAATAGAATTGCTCAGAGAAAGAGATTTTGTTTAACAAGTAATAAAAAAAATTCTGAAAAAAGGTAGGGGTCAAAATTATTGACACCTCTGTTTTCAATACCTCACCTTGCGGTGATAATGGCACTGAGCCTTTTAATAAAACACATTGGAACCATTCCACTATACGGAATCCTTCTAGATCCTTGATATCCTTCGTCTGTGCTTATGGACTGCCCTCTTCAATTCAAACCACAGGTTTCCAATGGGTGAAACTAAGATGGCCATTGCAAAATGTTGATTTTGTGTCCAATTAACCATTTATTTAGAGGATTTTGACGTGTCCTTGGAGTTATTAGCTTGCTGGAAGATCCATTTGCGGCCAAGTTTCAGCTTCCTGGCAGAGGCAACCAGGTTTTTGCCTAAAATATCCTGGTACTGGGTAAAGTTCATGATGCCGTTGACCTTAACAAGGGCCCCAGGACTAGTGGAAGCGAAATTGCCCCATAACATGAAAGATCCACTACCATATTTTACATTAGGTATTTTACATTTTGACTCCAAACACAACACTGGGGTGCGTGGCCAGAGAGCTGAGAGCTAACTTACATTTGTTGGATGACATGAAAATAGAGCTCTTAGGCCACACACACCAGTGGTGGATTTGTCGTTGAAATTAGAATGCATGAGCAGAAAATATCCCATGGAGCCATTTTGCCTCCACTGGTCCTGGGGCCCTTGTTAAGGTCAACGGCATCTATGAGTTAATATGAAAGACAGGAAGTCATTCACACTTTCCACAGACTAGACTAATGGCAGCCTGTTGACACTACAGGACCATCGAGAGACACTGGACAAAGGAAAACATTTAATTACACAGATGGAAAAAAAAGCAGAGCATCTCTGGTCAGCACCGAACCACTTCGCATTTAAAGCTAGTGATTAGAATTCTGCCCAAGACACAAATGATTGCAATTGGTTCCCTGATGTGAACGTAATGAGGAACTCCAAATGAACATTTATGGCTAAACAATCATTTGTGACTTTGAGAGGACTTTTTACATTTCTCAGCCCCACTCCACTGGTGATGTAGTGGGGTGGCTAATGTGCCCCTGGGTGGTGTAGCTTGTCCAGTAGAAATAACCCTGCTCTTGTCCCCCCTCCCCCACACCACAGGGAAGTCAACTAGAACTAATCATGTGCGGCCATTAGGTCATGCCTCCTCCCCAGAGGAAGGTGTGTGGGACTGGTCTGGGTAGTGGATGCCTATGCTCCTTGGTCTGGGCCTGGATGTCATCACTGGCAGAGTTGATAAGCAGTTTGTCGCACTGGGTGGGAAAAGACTCCTTGCTAGACAAGCTTGTCATTGGTCACAAGCAGGGTTAACACTCCCAAAGACACAGTACTTCACTAAGGGCCTCTGGTCTGGAATCAGAGTTTATACAGTACATATAGAGTATGTACTGTACATATGTGATTGTGTAATACATCTGTAAAGCTTGCAGGTTGATTTCCTTCGTATTCTTTCAAATGAGATTGCTATTGAAGTATAAACGTGTTAGCGCGACACTGTGAAACATTGTGGACGCTTACTTTGATCTCAGCACTAAATCTAGTGTCTTGACTTCATAGCGTGACGTGCCTGGCTTCGTCTCCTTCAACAGAAGAAAGGCAGTGTCTTAATCCTTGACAGGAAATCATGAATATTTCTCTAGGTTTAACAGATTCTGGAGAACACTGTGTCATCTGGGAGGTGCTTCCACTCTCACTGTCTCCCTATCCCTGCTGGCTTACAACACCTAGTGTAACTAGGAGAAAACAGCAATGAGCACTGGATGAAAGGGATGCATGACATGAAACAGGAGGATGCTGAGGCATGAGAAGGAGAGGACACTCTTCCAGGCCAGGTAGTGGAGAGAAATGGTAATAGAGTGAGAAAGGGGGAGAAAGAGAGAGAGGGGGTTCTAGAAAGAGAGAGAGTGAGGAAGAGAGAGAGAGAGAGAGAGAGAGAGAGAGAGGGGAGAGAGAGAGGTGCAAAACCAAGAATCAAGGCCAGTGAGAAATGACAAGCCAAGCTTGAGTTTCTCTCCGCCAATTAAACGGCTATCTCTTCTACCACTGAGGTCCTAGGCTCAAACTCAAACTGGCTAACAGGAAGGAGAGCCACAGCAGTGGATATTGATGAAATTCAGTGTAATGACGCAGTATACAGCCTCCATTAGTTGCCAGTCTAATGAAAAGTGGGATTATGGAGGGAGTCTGAGGGACATCGGGCTGAATAAATGTGAAATAGTTACCGCCGGGGTACAGGCGGGAGGAGACAGGAGGCCGACCAGAAACACGATGGATTGGTTAGGTAATTAAAAGCATATGCGTCCCAATTTGACAAGCGAGTTGTTCCGCCCGCGCACCGCTAAGATGTGCAGAGGCACGGAAAAAGTCAAGTACCATAGAGAGGTACTCAGATCTCTGAATGAGTCTCCCTGTCTGTATTTCATTCCTGGCTTGTCTCCTCCTCTTCAGATGAATAGTGATTCCTCTAGCACTCTAGTACTAGTAGTCTGGCCTTGCCTCTCTGTGTGAGACAGACTACCTTCAAGGTATACTTGAACCCCATTCAATGAAACTGGTGGGTTGGTATTACACATTGTGTATAACATCACTATTGAAATAGAGAGTGTACACCTAACACTAGTGACAAATAGAACCGATTCTACAAGCCAAGATATGGCAGCCCCTCTCACCTCAATCACTATCAAAGAGCAGAGCAGAGAACTCAAAGATCCCCTCTGATTTTATACATGGTGTAACTTTATTTAAAAGTCCTTTACATAATGCAGTAGACTTAAAACCTGCAGAGTGTGACTGCATATGGGAAGATCTAGGCTAGTCAAAAATGTGTAAAAGAAGAAAGGAGAAATGAGAGAGAGAACATGTGGTGTGCTAGCGTGCAAATCTTTAGATATCATAAATAGAGTGCATTGATTTTTCCCAATGTTTTATGTTACAGCCTTATTCTAACATGGATTAAATTAAATAAAACATCCTCATCAATCTACACACAACACCCCATAATGACAAAGCAAAAACAGTTTTTAATAAATGTTATAAAAAAACAAAAACAGAAATACCTTATTTACGTAGGTATTCAGACCCTTTGCTATGAGACTCAAAATTTAGCTCAGGTGCATCCTGTTTCCATTGTTCATCCTTGATGTTTCTACAACTTGAATGGAGTCCACCTGTGGTAAATTCAATTGATTGGACATGATTTGGCAAGGCACACACCTGTCTATATAAGGTCCCACAGTTGACAGTGCATGTCAGAGCAAAAACCAAGCCATGAGGTCGAAGAAATTGTCTGTAGAGCTCAGAGACAGGATTGTGTCGAGGCACAGATCTGGGGAAGGGTACCAAAAAAGTTGTTGGTCAGGGAGGTGACTAAGAACCCCATGGTCACTCTGACAGAGCTCCAGAGTTCCTCTGTGGAGATGGGAGTACCTTCCAGAAGGACAACCATCTCCGCAGCACTCCACCAATCAGGCCTTTAAGGATTGAGTGGCCAAAAAGAAGCCTCTACTCAGTAAAAGGCACATGACAGCCCACTTGGAGTTTGCCAAAAGGCACCTAGAGAACTTGATAAACAAGATTCTCTGGCCTGAATGCCAAGTGTCACGTTCGGAGGAAACCTGGCACCATCCCTACAGTGAAGCATGGTGGTGGCAGCATCATGCTGTGGGGATGTTTTTCAGCAGCAGGGACTGGGAAACTAGTCAGGATCGAGGGAAGGATGAATGGAGCAAAGTACAGAGTGATCCTTGATGAAAACCTGCTTCAGAGCGCTCAGGACCTCAGACAGGGGCAAAGTTTCACCTTCCAACAGGATAACGACCCTAAGCTAAGCACAAAGCCAAGACAACGCAGGAGTCAATTCGGGACAAGTCTGTGAATGTTCTTGAGTGGCCCAGCCAGAGCCCGGACTTGAACCTGATCGAACATCTCTGGAGCGACCTGAAAAGAACTGTGCAGCAACGCTCCTCATCCAACCTGACAGAGCTTGAGAGGATCTGCAGAGAGGAATGGGAGAAACTTCCCAAATACAGGTCTGCTAAGCTTGTAGCGTCATATCCAAAAACACTGTCTGTAATTGCTGCCAAAAGTACTGAGTAAAGGGTCTGAATACGTATGTAAATGTCATATTTAACAGTTTTTGCTTTGTCATTATGGGGTATTGTGTGTAGATTGATGAGGGAAAAAAAACGATTTAATCAATTTTAGAATAAGGCCTGTAATGTAACAAAATGTGGAAAAAGTCAAGGGGTCTCAATACAAATGTATTGTAGTTACTCAGTGGAGTCCTACCAAACCAACATTTTTTCTGTGGAAGTTCCCAGAACATTTGGTAGGTCGCGGCAAATGTTCTCATAACACAGAAACTGTCCAGACATGTTTATGATTATAGAATGTTTGTATAAAACATTTGCATGATGTTGCAAGAACATTCCAAGAAAACATTTCATTTGTTCTTTAAAGGGTCCCAGAATGTTTCATTAGGTTGTGGGAACAGTCTGGTGAGAACATTGTGGGAACATAACAGAAGATATGATTCCAAAACACAAAAACTGTCCAGTTGTGCAGATGATTATAAAATGTTTATTTTAGGGTACAAAAAACATTCATCAGATGTGAAATTTAGGCTCATATATAATCTACTACAAGAGAGGATGTCTTTATTTCTTCCAGATTTATATAAATTGACTGTTCAACCTTTTTAAAAACGCACCTGATATAATTCCTACTTTGAGATGGTTGACATGGTTCCCCCTGTCTTATTTTTCATGATCTGAAAAACAAAAGTGATCCTAGATCCGCACTTAGTCTTGGATACCTTGTAAATATGGGAGTAGCTAGTGTCAGTTTGCTATATCAGGACTACCTGGCCTGATGACTCCTTGCTGTCTGTCCCCAGTCCACCTGGTCATGCTCCAGTTTCAACTCTTCTGCCTGCGGCTATGGAACCCTGACCTGTTCACCGGAGATGCTACCTTGTCCCAGACCTTCTGTTTTCACCTCTCTCTCTCACGCACCTGCTATTTCAATCTCTAAATACCTGGCTATGAAAAGCCAAGTGACATTTACTCCAGATGTACTTACCTGTGGTAAACTCTACAACCACTGTGATTATTATTTGACCCTGCTGGTCATCTATGAACGTTTGAACATCTTGGAGAAAAATCTGTCCTTAATTGCCATGTATTGTTATAAATTCACCCCTCAGAGCCTGGTTCCTCTCTAGGTTTCTTCCTAGGTTTCTGCCTTTCTAGGGATTTTCTCTAAACACCGTGATTCTACATCTGCATTGCTTGGGGTTTTAGGCTGGGTTATATGACCTTTTATATACCTTTACCCAGGTGTTGTCTGGCAAAAGTCAGTTGTGTCTTGATATTATTTTTTGAGAGCAGAGGCTTCTTCCTTCCTAGGCCAAGTTTGTGCAGTCTCTTTCTGACAGTGTACCCATGCAATTCGACATTGATTGTGGCAAGAGAGGCCTGTAGATCCCCTGATGTTACCCTGGGGTTCTTAGAGACTTCTATAAGCATCTTTCGGTCAGCTCTTGGGCTGACTTTGGAGGGACGACCTGTCCTAGGTAGTTTGCCAGTGGTCGGGAATTTTGTAATTCGAATTGCTTGGAAATTGAATTATGTACTTCAAATTTCTTTGAAATGGATTTGTAACCCCTCCCAGCCTCATGGGCATCAATACTCTTTCTTCTGAGGGCCTCGGGTAGGTCTTTTGATCTTTGAATTATGTGTTACATCACACCCATATGGTTAAGACCAAACTAGACCACTTATCTTATCTTACTTTTTCACATGACTGTATGTGAATATCACAAGAATATTCTTGCAACTTCCCAGTTCTGGGAACCTTTAAAGAATATAGACCAGGTTTTCTGTCAACGTTCTTAAAACATTAGAGGAATACATTGTATGAATGTCATTACAACTGAGTAGTTTTTGTGTTATGGGACCCTATCTCTTATAATGTACCCACACTGTTCCCACAACCTAATAAAATGTTCTGGAAACCTTTTAAGAACTTAGAAATGCTGTCCTGGTCCATTGCAACATCAAAGGAATGCTTTGTGCACCCTGATACAAACATTATCTGAATGTCAGCACAACTGGATAGTTTTCATGCTTTGGGAACATTTATTTTGTGATGTCCCAACAATATTCCCACCAGACTGTTCCCACAACCTAACAAAACATTCTGGGAACCTTTAAAGAACAGACGAAATGTGTTCTGGGAACGTTCTTGTAACATCAGGTGAATGTTTTTGGCACCCTAAAAGAAGAATCATCCACAGAACTGGAGAGCTTTTGTGTTTTAGAAACATATATTTTGTGATGTCAACACCATGTTCTCACCAGACTGTTACCACAACCTAATGAAACATTCTGGGAACCTTAAAATAATACATTACCTGGAAACCTAATGAGAACTTTTGGGGAAAGTTATGTGGTGGTTGTTATAGATGTTGAGCACACTATTTCATTTAAAGCATAAGAAAATTAAAATATTTAGTTATCATGTTAGATAAAACCCTAACTAGAACTTATTGGGAATCTTAGCTAATGTTCTGGGAATGTTTGCTGGGGTCTGACTTCACGGTAATCCAATGTACTGGAGCACTTT
Source organism: Thymallus thymallus (assembly GCA_023634145.1). Taxonomy (NCBI): domain Eukaryota; kingdom Metazoa; phylum Chordata; class Actinopteri; order Salmoniformes; family Salmonidae; genus Thymallus; species Thymallus thymallus. Next base: position 14,210,027 of record CM042387.1, read on the forward strand.
CATTATATTGTATATCTTTCATGTCTCAGGTTGGGAAGATTCCTTTTGGGATTTTGACCATGAGACTCAAAATGGTTGAAATGACTTGAGTGCAATGAATATGATTTTTCCTTTTTATGAAAACTGATGGGTAGAATTTTCTAGACTCTTTCATCTTTAGGTGACCATAGAATTAAAACAATTATAGGCTAACTACAGGCAAAATAACAATACATCACTAACCATACGTACATAAATGAAAATCGACGTCTGATTGAAAACAACTCCCTTGAAAAAATACACAGATGACACAAACAAAGAAGGAACACAAATGAAAACACAAAGATGAAGTAAATTAACAAAAAATTAAGAAACAGTCAATGAAGAAAGAAAGAGAGAGAAGAAGAAGGAGAGAGAGTCACATTGCAGTGGACTGAGAGGGGAAGCGTTTCTCCAGCTCTTCTACTATAGAGTTCAGGTTAACGTTTGGCTGGACCTGCACCTGCTGTGGCTGTTCTGCAACCGGAGCCTCTGCTTGTACCTCTGCTGTGGTGGGGGCTACTGTCTCTGCAGTGTCTAGTACGCCATTCAAAGAGTCCATGGAATCCACAGACCCTCGTGGCCTCAGGGCGCTCCGTGGAAGCATCTGTTTTTTGTCTATTTGACTGTACATGTTGGCAACAGATTTCTCGATGTCGGCGATGTTCTGTATGTTCTTCAGGATCCCCTTCAGCTCCTTCCTGGGGGGCACGGGATCGGTGGGGAGGGGTGGCGGGGGAGGGCGCAGGGACACGGGTCTCAGGGTGGTCACAGCGGGAAGGGGGGGGAGTACAAACATAGATGGACGATTGAGAGAAGGGGACAGAGGAGGAGGGAGAGGCGGAGGAGGGGGTGGGGCAGGGTTTTTGCCGTAGTTAAGGGGGTGGGGCGGATGGGAGTTGGGAGGAGGAGGCGTGGAGGGGGGAGGAGGGGAGTGGGGTGGGGGGGGAGGGGGCACGTCGGGCGGGTCGGGGATGACCTCCAGGTTGAAGTCGTAGGACTCGGTGGAGGCTGAGTTGTAGCTGGAGAAGTTGGAGCTGAACCTGCGCAGGACGGGCGGAGTGGGCTTGTGGCTGGGGGGTGGAGTTCCATCGCTCTGCGTGATAATGATGCAGGGTGGGCCCTCTCTGTCTTGGCCCAGGTGGCGGTCCTCTCTACCCAGGATGGCGCTCACAGAGTGGCGGTGGTGCTGGGGGCTGTCGCTACCCAGGATGGAGCCCAGAGACTGTCGGTCCTCTCTGGCTCGGTGCTGGGGGCTGTCGAACCCCAACCCCATCAGGAAGTCTGGAGAGAGAGACCCCCGGGAGTCCCGGCTCTGCCTCTGCTTCATCTCCCTCATGGCCTGCTGCTCAAACTGCCTGGCCTGCTCCTTCACTGACAGGGGCTTAGGCTCCACGTAGGTGCTGCGGCCCAGGTTTCCCCAGTCCAGGCCATCCAGCATGTCCTTACTGTCCTTCAGCTCAGTCTTCAGCATCTCCAGCTCCCACTGCACCGGGTCCATCACCACCTGTCTCCTCAGAGCATCATACATCTCCTTCCTGTGGAGCCTGGAAGGTAGGGTCCAGGAGTGGCCGGAGTTGAACCTCAGGAAGGAGTCTCTCAGGTCATGAGGGGCCTGAGGAGGGGAGTAGGTCCCCAGGAGGTCCATCTTCCTCTGGTGCTTCCCCAGGGTCTCTGGGCTGCTGAGCGTGCCCGTGCCCGTGCCTTCGTCGAACAGGGGGTTCTTGGTGGTTAGGGGGTTCTCATCTGAGAACAATGTGATGTTGCTCTCGGACTTGGGCATATTGTTGAGGAGGATCCCATTGGCACTGGACTGCTTGTGGGCAGTGATGGCCCGTGTGGCAAATGTGCTTATGAGCCTCTGGCGGTCACCTTCCTCTAGCACACAGCGCTTACTCCTGCTTTCATGGAGATAGCAGAAAAGAAAAATACTTGAAATAAAAGAGGGAGATAAGGAGTGATGAGACAGTCAGAATGAGGGGATGCAGAATGAGGAAAGTCCTCTATGGGATTCTAGCTAAACAAAAGAAGGGCTAATTTACAAAGAAAAAGGTTGATTATCTGAGGCTAACATTTACACCTTCCTGCCACCAAATAAGCTTAGCTACCTATCTCCTCTCCTAAAAGGTTACGATGCAAAATGAGACTGCAACTGCCAGACTGACAATCTACACTAAACAAAATTATAAACGCAACATGTGTTGGTCCCATGAGCAGAAATAAAAGATCCCAGTGCACAAATTTCTTTACATCCCTTTTACTGGGCATTATATTATTTATCAAGATAATCAATCCACCTGACAGGTGTGGCAAATCAAGAAGCTGATTAAACAGCATGAGCATTACACAGGTGCACCTTGTGCTGGGGACCTCAAAAGGCCACTAAATAATTCCATTTTGTCACAAAATCTGAGAAGTATTTCTGTCTATAATAAAGCCCTTTTGTAGGGAAAAACTCATTCTGATTGGCTGGGCCTGGCTCCCCAGTGGGTCGGCCTGGCTTCCAAGTGGGTGGGCCTATGCCCTCCCAGGCCCACCAATGCCTGTGCCCCTGCCCAGTCATGTGAAATCCATAGATTAGGGCCTAATTAATTTATTTCAATCGACTGATTTCCTTATATGAACTGTAACGCCGCAAAATCTTTTAAATTGTTGCATGTTGTCTTTATATTTTTGTTCAGTATATGTTTTTGACAGTAACTGATGACATCAAAACATAGGGAATAGCAAACTATCTACATACAATAAAAGGGCCTACTACATGAATAATATCCAACAACAGATACAAAGCAGAGACTAAGGCAAAACTCTAATAGGCAACTGCACAACTTTCACAGCTCACAGATTTTACCCCACAGTTACAACCTAGCGATACAACACAAGTACTCACTTTAGTCTGGAGGCCAAGGAGGGGAAATGAGGGAATGAGATACACAGATGAGAAAAGCAGGAAAAGAAGGGTGAATCAAATAAATGCTATAGGCTTTACTACCAGTCATGGCAGAATGAATTATCTGGTGGATGGCTGACCATATCAAAAACCATTTGTTCTGGCATTGCATTGGTTTTGATTGGATAAGGAGGAAGCTACAACCCAAGAAATCACCCTATTTTTCAGAGAGCTGCCCAGTCTGGTTGGGATTTTGTTTTTTACTGTCCATCTTGAACAGTAAAAAAAATAATTACAAATAATAATCCTGATTGTATGCATATAAAATTATATAATGTTAATGACAGCGAGCGTATATGGAAGCCAGGAAACTTCTGAGCCATGGAACAGTGGTAACAGTTTTGCCCCGTTGCCCAGTGAAGAATTACACTGAAACACAGCATGTCTTTAACCTCTCAGATAAACTTAAAACAATGTCTACAGTAGCGCATGTTTGACCAGGGAATCCAATCACGGTCAGGGAAATTTGTCACTACAGAACACTACAGGCCCGGTCCTGGCAGTTCTGCCGCCCTAGGCCAGGCAAAGAAAATGCCGCCCTCCTATACTCGCTAATCTAGAATAGTCCCAGTAAGCAAAATTACGTCGGAAAGACATCTAGAATACATACTTTCCAGCCGTTGAAGTTAGGTTCATTTTAGGTTCTGAATGAAGGTGAAAATACATATTTTCCAGACATTTAAAAAACATATTTTCTAGATGTTGAAATCCGGTTAAAATGTAATTTATAGACTTTGATTTTCGGGCCAAATCAAGGCCGGTAAAAATAAAGAAAAACCCTGGAATGAGTAGGTGTGTGCAAACTTTTGACTGGTAGTATATATACAGTGGGGAGAACAAGTATTTGATACACTGCCGATTTTGCAGGTTTTCCTACTTACAAAGAATGTAGAGGTCTGTAATTTTTATCATAGATACACTCCAACTGTGAGAGACGGAATCTAAAATCCAGAAAATCACATTGTATGATTTTTAAATAACTCATTTGCATTTTATTGCATGACATAAGTATTTGATCACCTACCAACCAGTAACAATTCCGTCTCTCACAGACCTGTTAGTTTTTCTTTAAGAAGCCCTCCTGTTCTCCACTAATTACCTGTATTAACTGCACCTGTTTGAACTCGTTACCTGTATAAAAGACACCTGTCCACACACTCAATCAAACAGACTCCAACCTCTCCACAATGGCCAAGACCAGAGAGCTGTGTAAGGACATCAGGGATAAAATTGTAGACCTGCACAAGGCTGGGATGGGCTACAGGACAATAGGCAAGCAGCTTGGTGAGAGGGCATCAACTGTTGGCGCAATTATTAGAAAATGGAAGACGTTCAAGATGACGGTCAATCTCCCTCGGTCTGGGGCACCATGCAAGATCTCACCTCGTGGGGCATCAATGATCATGAGGAAGGTGAGGGATCAGCCCAGAACTACACGGCAGGACCTGGTCAATGACCTGAAGAGAGCTGGGACCACAGTCTCAAAGAAAACCATTAGTAACACACTACGCCGTCATGGATTAAAATCCTGCAGCGCACGCAAGGTCCCCCTGCTCAAGCCAGCGCATGTCCAGGCCTGTCTGAAGTTTGTCAATGACCATCTGGATGATCCAGAGGAGGAATGGGAGAAGGTTATGTGGTCTGATGAGACAAAAATAGAGCTTTTTGGTCTAAACTCCACTCGCCGTGTTTGGAGGAAGAAGAAGGATGAGTACAACCCCAAGAACACCATCCCAACCGTGAAGCATGGAGGTGGAAACATCATTCTTTGGGGATGCTTTTCTGCAAAGGGGACAGGACGACTGCACCGTATTGAGGGGAGGATTGATGGGGCCATGTATCACGAGATCTTGGCCAACAACGCTTGCCTATTGTCCTGTAGCCCATCCCAGCCTTGTGCAGGTCTACAATTTTATCCCTGATGTCCTTACACAGCTCTCTGGTCTTGGCCATTGTGGAGAGGTTGGAGTCTGTTTGATTGAGTGTGTGGACAGGTGTCTTTTATACAGGTAACGAGTTCAAACAGGTGCAGTTAATACAGGTAATGAGTGGAGAACAGGAGGGCTTCTTAAAGAAAAACGAACAGGTGAAATAAGTATTGAACACGTCACCATTTTTCTCAATAAATATATTTCCAAAGGTGCTATTGACATTACATTTTTACCAGATGTTGGTAACAACCCAAGTAATCCATACATACAATGAAACCAAAACAAATAAGTTCAGAAATTAAGTTGTGTAATACGAAGATTTGAAGACTGTTTGTGTGGAAGAATGGGCCAAAATCACACCAGAGCAATGCATGCGACTAGTTTCTCCATACAGGAGGCGTCTTGAAGCTGTCATTACCATTACCATTATTTGTTTTGCTTTCTTTGTATGTATGGATTACTTGGATTGTTACCAACATCTGGTGAAAATGTCATGTCAATAGCACCTTTGGAAATATATTTACTGAGAAATATGGTGACGTGTTCAATACTTATTTCACCCGCTGTATATATATATACACACTGGGGGCCAGAAGTTTGGAATATTACTCATTCAAGGATTTTTCTTTATTTGCACTATTTTTTACATTGTAGAATAAAAGTGAAGACATCAAAACTATGACATAACATATATGGAATCATTTAGTTACAAAAAAAGTGTTAAACAAATCAAAATATATTATATATTTGAGATTCTTCAAAGTAGCCACCCTTTCCCTTGAGGACAGCTTTGCACACTCATGACATTCTCTCATCCAGCGTCATGGGGACCGCCACAGGAATGGAAGACCGAGAAATACCTCTGCTGCAGAGGATAGTTCAAATTGCAGCCCAAATAAATGCTTCACAGAGTTCAAGTAACAGACACATCTCAACATCAATTGTTCAGAGGAGACTGAGTGAATCAGGCCTTCATGGTCGAATTGCTGCAAAGAAACCACTACTAAAGGACACCAATAAGAAGAAGAGACCTGCTTGGGCCAAGAAACACGAGCAATGGACATTAGACCGGTGGAAATTTGTCCTTTGGTCTGGAGTCCAAATTGGAGATTTTTGGTTCCAACCTCAACCAAATTTAGATGGTTTGGGATCAGTGAAGCAGCCAACAAGTGCTCAGCATATGTAGGAACTCCTTCAAGACTGATGGAAAAGCATTCCAGGTGAAGCTGGTTGAGAGAATGCCAAGAGTGTGTACAGCTGTCATCAAGGCAAAGGTGGCTATTGGAAGAATCTCAAATAAAAAATATATTTTGATTTGGTTAACACTTTTTTGGTTACTACATGATTCCATATGTGTTATGTCATAGTTTTTATGTTTTCACTTTTATTCTACAATGTAAAAAATTGTGCAAATAAAGAAAAACCCTTGAATGAGTAATATTCCAAACTTTTGGCCCCCAGTGGCACTGAGTTTGAAGACAGGCTTAGAAATACATCCACAGGTACAAATTATGTCAATTAGCCTATCAGAAGCTTCTAAAGCCATGGCTTTAGCTGTTTAAAGGCATGGTGAACTTAGTGTATGTAAACTTCTGACCCACTGGAATTGTGATATAGTGAATTATAAGTGAAATAATCTGTCTGTAAACAATTGTTGGAAGAATTACTTGTGTCATGCACAAAGTAGATGTCCTAACCGACTTGCCAAAACTATAGTTTGTTAACATGAAATCTGTGGAGTGGTTGAAAAATGAGTTTTAATGACTTCAACCTAAGTGTATGTAAACTTCCAACTTCAACTGTATATAAATAAATAAAAGCCCATATGCCATTTGCCACTGGTTGAAAGCAATTGTCATTGTTTTTGGTCAGAATTATGTGATGTTTTATATACTGAACAAAAATATAAACGCAGCATTGTAAAGTGTTGGTGTAAAGTGTTGGTGGAATATCAAGAAGCTGAATAAACAGCATGGTCATTACACAGGTGCACCTTGTGCTGGGGACAATAAAAGGCCACTCTAAAATGTGATGTTTTTCCACACAAGACAATGCCACAGATGTCTCAAGTTTTGAGGGAGCGTGCAATTGGCATGCTCCCTCAGTATTGATTGCTAATTTCTCTACCATAAGCCGCCTCAAAAGTTGTTTTAGAGAATTTAGCAGTACGTCAAACCGGCCTCACAATTGCAGACAACGTGTAACCATGCCAGCCCAGGACTTCCACATCCGGCTTTTTCACCTGCGGGATAGTCTGAGACCAGTCACCCGGCCAGCTGATGAAAATGTAGGTTTGCACAACCAAAGAGTCTAGACTTTACCGCAGTTCGGCGTCGTAACCAACTTCAGTGGGCAAATGCTCACCTTAGATGGCAACTGGCACGCTGGAGAAGTGTGCTCTTCACAGATCCCGGTTTCAACGGTCCTGGGCAGATGGCAGACAGCGTGTATAGGGGTCATGTGGGTGAGCGGTTTGCTGATGTCAACGTTGTGAACAGAGTACCCCATGGTGGCAGTGGGGTTATGGTATGGGCAGGAAAACAAACACAATAGCATTTTATTGATGGCAATATGAATGCACAGGGATACCGTGACAAGATCCAGAGGCCCATTGTCGTGCCATTCATCCGCCGCCATCATCATGTTTCAGCATGATAATGCACAGCCCCACGTTGCAAGGATCTGTACACAATTCCTGGACATTTAAAACATCCCAGTTCTTCCATGTCCTGTATACTCATCAGACATGTCACCCATTGAGCATATTTGGGATGCTCTGGATGGACGTGAACGACAGCGTGTTCCAGTTCCTGCCGATATCAAACTTCGCACAGCCATTGAAGAGGAGTGGGACAACATTCCGCGGTCCACAATCCACAGCCTGATGAACTCAACGCGAAGGAGATGTGTTGCGCTGCATGAGGTAAATGGTGGTCACTGACTGTTTTTCTGATCAATGCCTACTTTATTTTTTTAAGGTATTTGTGACCAACTGATACATATCTGTATTCCCAGTCATGTGAAATCCATAGATTAGGGCCTATTGAATGTATTTCAATTGACTGATTTCCTTATATGAACTGTAAAATCTTTGAAATTGTTGCAAGTTGTGTTTAGATTTTGGTTCAGTGTATGTTGTTGGAGGTGCGTCTTGGTCAGTTTAGCTTGGAAAATGCCTCCCTCGTCAATCAGCCAAAATAGGCGGCCGCCTAATCCTGCCTGATGGGCGGGCCGGCCCTGAGAACACACATTATGGAATATGATGGGATATATTATAACGCTTACATGGCACTGTCCCCAAGCTCTTCGTAAAGGTTGTTGGTGGCGGAGCCCACTGATTTGCCTGTAGGGAGGGCCATTTGGATCCGGGCAGTTTTAGCACACTCCGCCTGTCTCCTTTAGTAGTACCATGGAGAGAAAGTCAACCAAGTTACGTTAAGTTACAGCATCAGCATATTCAAACAGGACACAGGTACATTATACATGCACATAACTTCGTACACAGTGTCACCACAATATACTCAAATAAACTAATTTTGCCAGAACATTTCTTATTTATTGCCTCCGACTGCAATATAAAGGAGTGTATGAAAACAGGTTATGCACAATTCATTTGTTTTAGATTTCATTGACTTCCCTGATCTCAAGCATTTACTTTTAAAAAAGTGGAATGTGAATTAATGTATCTAAATAGAAGGCAATAGAAATAAGTAATAACAGTAATAATACTCACTCTTTGAATCTGTTGATATTGGAAGAAAGGAAATGAGAGAGAGAGAAAGAAATAGAAGGGTGTTATTACAGACACAATGCTTCTTATAATCATTGGTTTAATACAAAAACCAAGAGACTGAAAGAATTCACTGTAGGTTAAGCCAATCTCCTGGACCTGAGACACCGAAGAAGATGACATTGAGGATTCTCTTCTCATCTGTTTAACATCCATCTCTGAACTTGTGACAGCCGTCAGTCTATTCCCTGCCCTGTGCGCTAGTCATACTCACATTCTCCAAAGACCAATTCCCATTTGACACAACATGCACTTCCAATAAAGCAATTTAACTTTGAACTGTTCTTTCTACTCACTGCCTGTAGGTAATGATGACGATGAGGATGGCGGGGATGCAGCAGAGGATGATGATGATGGCTAGGGCAAGCAGCGCCCCCTCTGTGTAGCCCACGGTCTGCACGGCCTTCTTCACACTAGTCACCACGTCCGGTGTACGGATCTCTAGGATCCTCCCGCCTCGGCCCAGGTATGGTTGGAACTCCTTGTTGATATCCAGCAGCTTCCCATCCAGGAACCTTGGATGGAAACAGACAATATATACAGTACAGTTACACACACACATGGTCATCGTCATCTTTATCTTCATCTTTATCACTACCATCATCATCATTGTCAGTCAAAGACGGCCTGGAGGTTTTCCTGATCACCTCAACTGAGCTGACCAGGCCTTAGTGAGGAAAGGTCTCGTCACAAAACAGCCTGTTGCCGAAACAAAGACGGTTCTGGCAAGTTATTTGAGGAAGGAAAGACAGGATGGCTTCACACCACTCTCTTAAGTGAGTATCTTATCTATATAAATGCAACATGTAAAGTGTTGGTCCCATGTTTAATGAGCTGAAATAAAAGATCCTAGAAATGTTCCATACGTACCAAAAGCTTAGTTCTCTCAAATGTTGTGCACAAATTTGTTTACATCCCTGAAAGTTAGCGTTTATTTTTTTGCGAAGATAATCTATCCACCTGACAGGTGTGGCATATCAAGAAGCTGATTTAACAGCATGATCATTACACAGGTGCTGGAGACAGTTTTGTCACACAACACAATGCCACAGATGTCTCAAATTTTGAGGGAGCGTGCAATTGGCATGCTGACTGCAGGAATTTCCCCCAGAGCTGTTGCCAGATAATTGAATGTTAATTTCTCTAAGATAAGCAGCCTCCAAAATCATTTTAGAGAATTTGGTAGTACGTCCAACCGGCCTCACAACCGCAGACCACGTGTAACCACACCAGCCCAGGACATCCACATACAAACTTCTTCATCTGCGGGATCGTCTGAGACCAGTCACCCGGACAGTTGATGAAATTGAGGAGTATTTCTCTCTGTAATAAAAACACATTTTGATTGTCTGGGCCTGGCTCCCCACTGGGCAGGGGCACAGCCATGGGTGGGCATGGGAGGGCATAGGCCCACCCACTTGGGAGCCAGGCCCGCCCATTGCTGCGACCCTGCCCAGTCATGTGAAATCCATAGATCAGGGCCTAATTCATTAATTTAAATTGACTGATTTCCTTATATGAATTGTAACTCAGTAAAATCGCTGAAAGTATTGCATGTTGCGTTTATATTTTTGTTCAGTATAGTTATTTCTCATCTCATTTTGCTTTAGCTTCGGCAACTATGTGTGTCTTTTCTATCCCATTTGGCTCCTCTCCCCGTAGACTTTACAGACGATACCCACCCCTTGGCTGCTACCCTTTTAATTTAGTGTACACTGTACACACACAACCAATGTGAAATTCCTGATCTCTGGCAGCGTTTGGAACTGCCGATCTGTGATGAAGAACACTGAGTTCATCTCAGCCTATGCTGCCCTTCAGTCCCTTGACTTTTTGGACCTGACGGAGACATGAATCACCCCAAAGAACACTGCTACTTAAGCTGCTCTCTCTTCATCTGACTACATTTTCTCTCAAAGTTCGAGAGCATCTGGTCATCGCGTTGCTGGCACAGGGCTACGCATTTTCTCCCTCTATCACCTGTCCATCTCCTCATTGGAATTCCATGCTGTCACTGTCACTTGTCCACTCCAGCTTAATATTGTTGTCATCTACCGCCCACCAGTTGCCCTTAGAGAGTACATCAATGAGCTTGACACCTTGATAAGCTCATTTCCTGACGATGGCTCACCGCTCTTTGTACTTGGCGACTTCAACCTCCTGACTTCTGCTTTGATTAATTTCTTTCCAACTCTTTCTTTCCCCTCCTTGCCTATTTTTATTTATTTTAAGATATATTTTTTACCCCCTTTTTCTCCCCAATTTCGTGATAACAATCTTGTCTCATCGCTGCAACTCCCCAACGGGCTCGGGAGAGGCAAAGGTCCAGTCATGTGTCCTCTGAAACATGACCCGCCAAACCACGCTTCTTCTCGCTTAACCTGGAAGCCAGCCGCACCAGTGTGTCGCAACAGTGTGTTTGACCTCACCCTTTCCCAGTCCCCTCCCACTCTCAAGACTGACAATAAGATTGACCTCATCTTTACTAGAGACTGTTCGCCTTCTAATCTCATTGCAACCCCCATTCAGGTCTCTGATTACTTATTTGTTCCTTTTCTGTATCCCTTACCTCCAAACCTAGCCACTCAGACTCTACCCATATGGTCATGCGACAATCTTCGCTCTTTCACTCTCTCCCACTACTCTCCTCTCTTCCATCCTATCATCTCTCCCTTCTTCTAAATCCTTCTCCCTCCTGTCTCCTCCTGATTCTGTCTCTTCAACCTACTCTCCTCCCTTTCTGCATCCTATGATTCCCACTGTCCCCTTTCTTCCTGGCCGGCCTCGGCCCTCCCCTCCTGCTCTGTGGCTGAATAACTCACAGAACAGGCCTGTGGGCAGTGAAAATGGAGGAAAACTAAACTATCATCGTTCCACTCCCTCCTCTCTACCTTCTCTTTCTCTGTATACACTGCTAAAGCCACTTTCTATCACTCTAAACTTCAATCTTCTGCCTCTAAGCCTAAGAAACTATTTTCCACCTTCTCCTCCCTCCTTAATCCACCACCCCCTCCCCCTACCTCCTCCAGCTCTGCGGACGACTTTGTCAACCACTTTGAAAAGAAGATTGACGACATCCGCACCTCACTCAGCCTATTGAGTCCACTGGTCAAATCAAATCAAATCAAATTGTATTGGTCACATACAGTACACGTGTTTAGCAGATGTAATTGTGGGTGTAGCGAAATGCTTGTGCTTCTAGCTCCGACAGTGCAGTAATATCCAACAAGTAATACCTAATAGTTTCACAACATATACCCAAATACACATAAATCTAAATTAATCTAAGTAAGTAGCTCACACATAGCTTCACTACTCCTTGAGATTCATCTTTGTTCTCCTATATATACAGGGACACAAACACTCTCCCCTCTCTCTCCAGATGAAACCCTGTGACTAGTGAGGTCCGGCCATCCACCAACGTGCCCCCCTCGTCATTGAAATTACCCCCGGGAATCGATAGAACAACGCTCAGAGATTAAAAATAAAACAAATAAAAAAATAACATTCAAAACGAGTCTTTCCTTTAAATCTAAATGCAAGAGCAAACAATGGAACACCACAGAGAGTGCAACACTTTACTTCCTGTAATGCCTGGAATCATAAATGACAGGTGTGGGGGCACACTGAAACACAATCATGTTGCTGTTGTTCAATAGGTCTATTTGACATGCTGTGGAGCTGCAAGAGGCAGAGCGTGGTTAGATGAACACTGAGACTGCAGTGTAGAGATGGTAGGGAGCAGTAGCGGGTTGTCAGCCAGTTGAATGGCAGAACCAGGGCTGCTGTCGTACGAGGGCATGTGGAGGTTGGCTCTCTAACGAGGGCCTGACTGCAGGGTGACGGGAGACAAAAGAACCCTGGTGAGTGGTGACATCCCCCCTGCCACACACACGCCTCTATATGCCACTGGGTAAACACCTGCTCCACGGGAATGATGTGTCTAGATACTACAGGGGGTGCCTCTATCTGTCACTGGCTAAACAACTGCTCCACGGGAATGGTGTATCTAGATACTACATGGGGTAGCCCTAAGGGGTAATCCCTTGAACTGTGACCTACTTTGTCCCTCAGGGCCACCGTAGTGACAGGCTACTCACTTGAACAGCTCCTGGCGTGAAATGGCCCTGTTGGTCAGAGGGTCGATGGCATACACCATCAGGTCTGACTTGGAGTAGTCCTCCTGCTCGAAGCCATCGCCGAACCGCTGCGGCCCGATGGACTCCACCACCACTTTGGCCCCGGGAATCTGGTCCTGCACATAGCGCCCCAAGATCCTGCAGAGGGAGAGGAAGGAATCATCAGGTGCTTTGTATAAGAACAAGGTGACAGCCTGATCTCTGGGAAAATTGTGAATGATATGGTAAATCAAAATGGTAAAAACGTACTGCAATTCATAGTCGCTACACTGACATGTAGCTGTACTCTATTTAACCACTTGACACTGAGCTAATGCTGCCTCGACTGTTTAAAAGAGGCTTTGACTGAATGGATTCAGGCTCACTAAAAGGATTTCTCAGTCAGAGGCTATGCATCTAAATTCTACTGCTTGTATTAAGTATGATCAGGCAAGTCCTTGATCAGTACATGAATTATGACAGTGATTAGAATGAGATTGTGCATGGCATTTACAATGAAAAACATGACACCCTATCCTCCCTGTGACTGTCAGCCTCTCCCTCAGGAAGAAATCACTCTAAATGGTTTTGGATTGAGATGTGAAGTCAAAAATAGTGTTCCATCTCCAACATTCTTAATATATCTACGATAGTATCAGTTCAAGTCAAATGCCCTTGGGTACATCTTAAATGGCACCCTGTTCACTATAAAGTGCACTTCGCTCTGGTCAAAAGTAGTGCACTATATAGGAAATAGTGGCCAGTTCAGACACAACCCTTGTTTGGCGGTGGGCGTCTGCAGCCCCCTGAGCTCGGATCTGAGTGGGGAGGCAAAGGCGAAGTAGCCGTTGAGACAATTACCTGCTGTGCCCTGGATGTTCCCTCTCCCCAGGGAAACTCCAAAAAGGATGGCAGGACAGAATTGAGACCAGATGGATGTTGTTCCGCTTGGGAGGGGAGAACACTGATAAACTAGGTGGCTCCACAGCTGGGGCCATAGCCCTTGGAGCTAAAGTGGAGACCTGGGATGAGACCCAGTCAGTGGAAGTCCATCATGGAGGACTGATACTGTTTGACTGTTTGTCAGTAAGAGGATAGGTTGAGTGATGGACAGGTGTACAGAAGCAATACAGCAAACACACGCAAGCTCACACATATAGTGTGCTGGAATTCAGGCGCACACACACACACATGCTCTTCCCCCACCCCCCACCTCAAGAGGAACAGGAGACAGCTATGGAGCCACTGACACTTTCCCTCGTTAGCAATTTAGCTTCAGAGAGAAGTTAGACGCCTTTCTGATCACAATGCTAATAGTAAGCTCAACGGATGGAACCATCAGGGAGCGGCTGTGTGAAGTGTATGACAGAGCTGTGGAGGCAAGTGGTGAGCGCCTCTAATGGAAACTGAAGGAAGGCTCTCATGGAAACTGAAGGAAGGCTCGCGTCGCCTGACAATTTAATTTGAGCAGCCGTCAAACAGCGGGACACCGTTTCATCTCGATAGAAGGCAGCGATAAACCAACACTGCACCACACTGATTCATCCAGCCCCCCCCAAACACCTGCATGCCTGGGAAAGGGCCAAAGGTAAGTGTTGCTCAAGTGAGTAATTTGCATATCAAGTTTAGGAGACGGCTATAAGCGGAGTCGCGACTTGACTGTTAAATTACAGATTATAATAGATTAGATATCTTCTACGTTACCTGAGGAGTTTGTCCTTGTTCTGTTCCACCACTGTAGGAGCAACGTTGGAGACCACCACCTGCATATCCAGCAGATTCACTACAGATACCTGTCAATCAAATGATCAATGGTAGGCTGGACACATGACATTTTGAACAATACTTTTTAAAAATAAAAACTAGTTAATTGCATCCGCCGTGGAGCCAAGTTTCATAATATTAACATATATCCCAGCTGCTTATCGTATTTTTGAAGTAATCACAAAAGAACAGGCCTTATTTTAAGGCATTTTTCACCCTGCCAACTCCTATTAGTTCTATTGAGCACCGTGGCACCAACTCGCCTTCAGAACGTTCTATTCCCAGCCCATTGTTCCACGTCACAATGCCTGCTTCGCTATTGTTGGCAATGAGATCTGCCCACACTGGTAGTTAAAACGTCAACAACAACAACAAATTACTCATGGAACTCTGAGGTCATCTCATTGTTTCCTATAGGGGAAATATAGGTATGTCTGTCTATTTCACCAAATATCTCGCAATGTATATATTTAGATTTTTTCAAGTCGGGCACCATTTTAATTATGGGAATCTCCTCTTTCTAATTATGTAAGGCTGGGCAGTGTATCTCATTGTCATCACCCTTGGAATGCTGAGCTCCCCCGATTGTTTTCCTATGGTGTCAGACTCTGACCATGGATACATAGAGAAGCAATAGGCTGACAGGTCTATAATTTCTGTTTCTGTGTGATGTTTTGTGTTGGATCCCTAATTAGAGGCAGCTGCACTGCATTGTCTCTAATTAGGGATCCAACACAAAACATCACACAGAAACAGAAATTATAGACCTGTCAGACTCTGACCATGTATACATAGAGAAGCAATAGGCTTCTCTATGGCCAGAGCCTGACATATGGAGAGGCATGCTGGTATATTTAGCCAAATATCTTGCAATGTGTAAATTTAGATTTTTTTCAAGTAGGACACCATTTTAATCAGGATAATCTACTTTCTAATTATGTAAGACTGGGCAGAGTATCTTGTTGTCATCGATCGCTAGAACAAAAATTGTCCGAAGTTGCAATTTCTTCCCTACTTCGTGGTTATGCAGACATAAGCACAGTTGACGCCATCGAGGTGCGGATGTTTACTTCCTACACAAGTTAGATCTTTTTCAGTTTTGTCCTAAGAACAGATTGTAGTGGTAATATGCAAAGGGATACATTTCTTTGTGCCATTCAGGCGAAATGGAATTCTAAGCATAATTCCAGTCAAAACAGCCACTGCGAACGTTCGATTCAATTAATTTGCTATGGGCTCGCGTTAGTGTTCCAGCTTAGCCAACGTTCTATTGCCGTGTTTCAGCCTTGGGTGAATTTTGACTCCTTCTATTGCCCAGCCTATCAATGGTACAGACACAAAACAAGCATCTATTTCCCTTCCCGCTCTAACTTCAACAAATAAGCTTTAATTTTGGACAGCAGGCTAAACCACATGGAAAATCTCCCTGTAGTTTGTGCAGTCACCATGAAATGAAGCTTCCCGTTTAGTAAAATAGGCTGCACAAGGCCGTAATCTATAATCAATGGTCCCCATCTGCCCTGGGACAGTTCAATTTGCAACAAACTGGGAAGTGGCCAGCACAGAAGGAACACACATTCATCTACTCTCTCAGGGATAGCTAGCCTATATACCACAAGGCTGGCACAGGACATGGACCAATGATTAGCTGGAGCATCGATACCGTACTTTTTTACAAATGCATTTCCTATGGGAAGCTTTTGGGTGTGTATTTTGGGAAGAGGGCTGGGGTGTTTAGTGCCAATATCCACCTGGGGAGTGGATATATTGATATTGTGGATATCGACACACTTTATGTTGTTCCCTCAGTTCTTTTTAAAAGAGCCATAAGCTGGAATTGATTAAGGCTATGGAAGGCTATGGAAAACTAGCTGGCACTGATGGAACTTAGCATTGAACAAAGTGGGCAGCAGATGGAGACCCAATGGCTTTTCAGGACACAGCCATAGAAATAGAATGACTATAACAGACATTCACAATATTCTATGGGAACAGGACAAACTCACCACCACCTCTGCCTTGCAGCTCAGCCCCCCCTCGCCATAATTGTCAGTGGCGACCACTTCGAACTTGAAGTAGGACCGTCGCATGTTCCTGTACATAATGGCAGTCTTGATGACGCCAGTGTAGGGCTCAATGACAAAGCCGTCCTTGCCGTCGGTGGTGGGGGGGATAATTATCCTGTATTGCATGGAGCTGTAATTCCCTGTGTCCTTGTCCAGGGCCTGAGACACAGACAAACACAGACACACAGAGTCAAAGGATTTAAGAGGTTCAAACGCAGCAGCAGTGTCACTAACAACAACAACAACAACAACAACAACAACAACAACAACACATCAAGATACAGATCAACTCTCCCATCGAAAATAAAAGGGCACAGATTTGTTTTTGGGAGCAGTTGTAGTTCTCAATTCTTGATGTAGGGGGAGTCTTTGAGCTGCGAGCCACTCTCTAACAGAGACACTGCTGTCAACCTGCCCAGCTGATTTCACAGTTTGCTGCGTTTTTCGGCAGTGACATTGATTTATAATACCTTTCTACGACTGGGACTGAGTGTGACAGCACTGTGCCCTGCCCCGCCGGAGTCATTAATACAAATTAGATATTTTTTATATTCTGTAAGATTCAACTCAATCGTACACCTCAGGCTAACACTATATGTCTAAAGGTTCTTTGGTAACAGATTCCACCACCTGGGTTAGTTATTGGCGATACCAGACCAGACCAGGAAAGAACACATCAGTCTATGAATGCAGAGCGAAAATGTAGCACTGAATCCATTCAGTCAAAGCCTTTGACTGACCCAACTTGTTTGAAATAGTGGATTTGAGGTTGATTTTTTAATTTTTTTTATTTATTTAACCTTTATTTTACTAGGCAAGTCAGTTAAGAACAAATTCTTATTTACAATGACGGCCTAGGAACAGTGGGTTAACTGCCTTGTTCAGGGGCAGAACGACAGATTTTTACCTTGTCAGCTCGGGGATTTGATCCTGCAACCTTCCAGTTACGGGCCTAACACTCTAACAATCTAACCACTAGGCTACCTGCCGCCCCTGCCTCTGCTGTGAAACCCTTGCGAAATTGGATTTGTTCTTTGCAGAGATGCCTCTTTGTTCTCCTGTATATACAGGGACACAAACACATTCCTCCAAAACGACTTATACTAATGATCAAATCAATGTGTCGTTCAGACGACGAGTAATTATTTATTTCTACAGTGCCAATTCTCACTTCTGTCTCTCGCTCTCTCCCCACATGAAAAAGTAATCACTGTAGTGTTTTTGTGGACTTTACTGGACTAAAGTCTGCAAAACACTACAGTGAATCCTGTAGTATTTACTGTAGTAAACTGTAGTATTTACAGTTAACTATAGTATAATACTGTAGTAAAAGAAAACTGTAGTATACAGTATACTATAAGAATTTATGTAGTGTTTTTGCGGACTGTAGTATTTACTGTAGTGTTTTTGTGGACCATAGTATACTGTGGTATTTACTGTAGTGTTTTTTGCAGACATTACTGTTGTATTTACTATAGTGTTTTTGTTTTATTATATTTGACATAGACGTGGAGGCTTTCTCTTTCAGGAAACCTGCAGGAAAAATATTTGTACGTTGGTAGTACTAAGGACTGAATGGATAGTTCAGAGCTTCTGTACTTTTCTAGAACCTTTAGGGAACACAATATGGTCTATATTTGGCATGCAGGTTGGTCACCACTCCACAGGGGTTTAAATTCCCTCTTTCTCCCTAAAGAAGGATTTCAAAGTAGATTAGTCTAATCTTAGGGATACTGAGCGGCTTTTACAGAAATCCATATTCAGATCTGCTATGAATTTCCTATTAGTTAAGCAACAGGGAATAGGTATGAATACTAAACATAAAGATATTGACCCTGACGACGAGTGAAACGCCTGAGAAGTTGAATGATACCGTTAGGAAATGCAACCAGTGGGAGTTCCAGCTTAGTAAATCTTTGACCTAGTAATTCCATTACTTCCTGGTCGAAAGGATTATCTCTCTTTAGAGGCTCCTGGCAAACACGTTTGCAACTGTGTGCTCTGCACTAGCCTGATTGGAGCAACACCAATCTTGCTGCCTACTCCAGTTGCACACAGACATGACAGATACAGACTGAAAGAATAAGGCAGACAGACAGGCAGACAGGCAGGCAGGCAGAAAGGCACGGCTCATCATTCTGCAACAGAGCATGAGATGCAAATGGCCATCCAGCGGGTAGTGATTAGGATTATAATGAAAGGTGCCCTTGTGTGGGCGCTGTGCCACTCAGCCTCTATAGTGTGCCCTCATCACCTCACTCACACACACACACACACATCCTCTGTCTCATTCTGAGCATACACCCAACAGGTGTCACAGTGGCTTTAGCTACAAAGGTGCGAAAAAGAAACACAACAGCACACTGAACATGTGAATGCACGCCCTGGTAAACACACAGCATGCTATTGACAGGTGGGTGGACATTTGTATGTGAGAGCCTCTACGGCCTTTGCATTCTAAGTATTGCCAGGGCTGTCAGTAAGTCTCAGATGTTTGGGCCTCCAGCTGGTCATGCATTGTCAACACGGGCCAAAGATACCGGTAGGGAAAATAACAGGATTACAACTACAAAACTCTGCATTTCAAATGCAAAAACAGATAATCACTCAACCGTAAGACTTTTCGGCTTCTTTGGCTGGTTGCATTGTGAGGAGGTGTGATCGTGAAATGCGCCGCCTATATTTGATTATTTGTTTTGATAGATCCATTTTAGAAAAGTTACATTTTAGAAAATAATGGGTTGTTCTTTTAAGCCATCAATTGCATTATCTAGAAAAGGTACACTTTGGCTGCGTTTAGACAGGCAGCCGAATTCTGCTCTTTTTTTTCACAAATTTGTCTTTTGACCAATCAGATCAGTGTTGAAAACCCGTTGAGAAAAAAATGTATAACTGAACTGAACGGCCTGTCTAAACGCAGCCTTTGTGTTAGAAAAGAGCCGGATGTACCTGAACTTGTAATACAGAAGTGAATGTCTTGGCGTCCTCTGCCACTCCTGCCAGGTACAAGGGTCTGGTGAAGACAGGAGGGTGATCGTTCTCATCCAAAACATCAATGAACACCCTCGCTGTGTTAGCTGCAAACGGAGGAGAAAGAAACAAAGAATTCAAATCAAATCAAATGTTATTTGTCACACGCACCAAATACAACAGGTGTAGACCTTACAGTGAAATGTATACTTACAAGCCCTTAACCAACAATGCAGTTTTAAGAACAAATAAGTGTTAAGAAAGTACTTATTAAATAAACTGAAGTAAACAATAAATAAATACAAAATTGGGAAAAAATGAAGATTTAAAAATGACAAAAAGTTAGAGAAACAATCAAATAAAAATAACAGTAACAGTAACAGTTACAGTTACGGTAACAGTAACAGTAACAGTAACAGTAACAGTTACAGTAACAGTTACAGTAACAGTTACAGTAACAGTTACAGTAACAGTAACAGTAAAAAAGAACCCCAGAGGAAAGGTGAATCTTATTTGGATGAAATAGAAACGTACAAGATTAGAGGGCATTGTCTAAACAGCCCAAATGTGCATCATATACAAAATAGGAAGTCTACAATTCACTACCAATACACTGATTTAGATGTTTGACTAATATAGTACAACTCTGCATTGCGGTTGTCATTTCTCATAGTAAAAAGCCAAGCCACATCCTGAAGGGATACAACTGCGCCGAGGGACCTTGCCAAATAAAATACCATACATCATCTGACAAAATGCTCTGGGACCGACCAGGGGGACAGAAGAGTCGGCACATTTCACGTTTATCCCTGCCAGGATGTCCAATGTTACAGCGGATGTCAACACTAAAACGGGCAACAACAGGCGAGTACCTGCTGCTGCAAATGCAACACACACACACACACAGACACGTGCACTCACGCACACAGGCCACACACACACACACACACACACACACACCCCTGTTGAATCAGTGATGTGGCTCTAATCACTTGAACAAAGTGTCTTCATTATACAGTTGATGGTGGCCATCTACATAGCCAAACGCAATGAGGAGTCCCCGTCCACACTCCACTCGAGAGCAGCCATTTAACTACGTCCTCCAGTGGAATGAATCAAACAACATCAATAACCCCCCCCATGATAATACTCCCACCGCATCTCAACTCTAGCTGCCAGGCCGGCTTCAGTGGAGAGACAAATGAATCTTCTACCACTGGGTATCCTTGATTATGTTCGCTGCTGCCCCCTCTCAGATTGAATGACACATAGTGAGTGGCCAGGGTATATTAGTTAAACCATTACGCAAACATTCTCAGTCAATTGAGTTTGACTAAAGAAAAACATACAAACTCTATTACGAATTGTAATACAAAAAGCTCTATCTGTGTATAACATACAGCAGTGACTATATCTAAAAGTGTTTCCTTTATTCTAGAATCGACTAAGTTCACATTTAGTTTACATTTAGATGTGAGTGGATAACAGCGCTAGTGGAATCAAATTGATTTTAGTGATTGTTTCATATTGCATACATGATGAGAATGGCAAGAAATGAATTACTTGTTTAATCTGCCACGTGAACCAGTAACTGCTTAATTAAAATGTCTCCTCCTCTTCCTACGCAGAAACTCAGCATGATGTTGACTAATCAGAAAACTAAATAATGGGAAAGAATGAGGCGTGTTTTTAGTCTTTTGGAAAAAGCGAAGATGGGAAATACGCCAGATACACACTTCTGTTACCAGAGAGAAAAATAAAGGCGGTAGAAACAAACATTTTAATTACTCCAATTAGGGCTGTAAAAAGCTGTTTGGCCAACTATATCCTTCAGTTTTAAACCTCTCTGAGGCCATTACCCCAGAAGCCATAGAAGGCTTTTACTACTAAGGCTTACAGTGTAAAACAACCCATTTCACTGCAACAAAGAAGACTTTTAGCCCTGGTCAAAAGTGCACTTTATATGAAACGGGGTGCAAGTGACAGTTTGAATGGCAGGCTGGCTTACTCTTGGAGGGTGCTCTATGATGGGAACCGACCACTCCCATGGAGTCAGCCTCCACTTTGAGGAAGTAGCTGGCGTTGGTCTCGTAGTCCAGCAGCTTGGCCGTAGAGATCACCCCGGTGCTGTTGTCGAGCTTGAACACACCTGGGAGATACATTCAGAATGAACAGAGTAGTGCTTGAGTCAGCAACATATCATATCATACTGTATCAGTCCCTGGGTAGAACGACAAGGGCATTCACCTCCCCAAATCCCACTGTGTGTAGCATCAAGTGTTGAGGCACGACACCGCAGAGATATTACACTACACTGGAGAATCACTGAGTCACTGATTGTTTTTTTGTATAAGGCATAATTGATGCCTTACAAAGAAAACCAATAGCTAGTACTCATCTCGCTCCACCTTATTTTCAGACCTATACATTTATTCACTCAGCACGTCATAAACAATGAAGGACACTGTCATTATCTTCCCGGTGCTTCTTCATTGAATCTAATGAGAGTTAAAAGTGAAACCAATTCCCTTTGTTTCCAAATGAATAAATGCTTCAGATGTAGTTTAATGCGAGGCTAAATAGGGGGATGCAATTTTATATTTTCCCAAATTTTGAGGAATGGTGGGAGGATGGTAGGGTCTAATCATCCCTCAGGTTTTAATCACAGTGAGGAA
This sequence comes from Thymallus thymallus, assembly GCA_023634145.1. NCBI lineage: Eukaryota > Metazoa > Chordata > Actinopteri > Salmoniformes > Salmonidae > Thymallus > Thymallus thymallus. Next base: position 14,232,309 of record CM042387.1, read on the forward strand.
TGATGGGAGGATGGTAGGGTCTAATTATCCCTCAGGCTTTAATCACAGTGAGGAATGGTGGGAGGATGGTAGGGTCTAATCATCCCTCAGGCTTTAATCACAGTGAGGAATGATGGGAGGATGGTAGGGTCTAATCATCCCTCAGGTTTTAATCACAGTGAGGAATGATGGGAGGATGGTAGGGTCTAATCATCCCTCAGGCTTTAATCACAGTGAGGAATGGTGGGAGGATGGTAGGGTCTAATTATCCCTCAGGGCGCTTTTACATGGCAGTACAGTAACTCTGTCAGCAACAGGGGACACTAACTAGTGCACACAAACATACACACACACTTTGGTAGAGTGCAGTCTCAGGACAGATGGTACTCTTTGAGGTGCTTTAGAACATGACAATGACGGTGTATAACGTCTATTTAACATATTTTATGTTACCCCTCGCTCAAGGCAGATGAGGAGCAGAGGATTCATAACTAAATGATGAGAAAGAAAGTGACTGACTAGAGCCATATGGAGCTGAATAGAGCTGTATAGAGCCATATAGAGCTATATAGAGTCATATAGAGCTGTATAGAGTTGTAAAGAGCTGTATAGAGCTGTATAGTCATACAGAGCTGTATAGAGTTGTAAAGAGCCATATAGAGTTGTATAGAGCCATATAGAGCTGCATAGAGCTGTATAGAGCCGTATAGAGCTGTATAGAGCCATAAAGAGCTGTATAGATTAATATAGAGCTGTATAGAGTTGTATAGAGCCGTATAGAGCTGTATATAGTTGTATAGAGCCATATAGAGCTGTATAGAGCCATATAGAGCTGTATAGTCATATAGAGCTGTATAGTCATATAGAGCTGTATAGAGTTGTATAGAGCCATATAGAGTTGTATAGAGCCATATAGAGCTGCATAGAGCTGTATAGAGCCGTATAGAGCCATATAGAGCTGTATAGTCATAAAGAGCTGTATAGTAATATAGAGCTGTATAGAGTTGTATAGAGCCATATAGAGCTGCATAGAGCTGTATAGAGCCGTATAGTGCTGTATAGAGCTGTATAGAGCCATATATAGTTGTATAGAGTCATATAGAGTTGTATAGAGCCGTATAGAGCTGTATAGAGTTGTATAGAGCCATATAGAGCTGTATAGAGCCATATAGAGCTGTATAGAGCCATATAGAGCTGTATAGAGTTGTATAGAGCCATATAGAGTGGTAAAGAGCCATATAGCGCTGTATAGAGCCATATAGAGTTGTATAGAGTCATATAGAGCTGTATAGAGTTGTAAAGAGCTGTATAGAGCTGTATAGAGTCATATAGAGCTATATAGAGTTGTATAGAGCCATATAGAGCTATATAGAGCCATAAAGAGCTGTATAGAGCCGTACAGAGCTGTATAGAACCATATAGAGCTGTATAGTCATATAGAGCTGTATATAGTTGTATAGAGCCATATAGAGTTGTATAGAGCCATATAGAGTTGTATAGAGCCATATAGAGCTGCATAGAGTTGTATAGTGCTGTATAGAGCTGTATAGAGCCATATAGAGCTGTACAGTCATATATAGCTGTATAGAGTTGTATAGAGCCGTATAGAGCTGTATAGAGTTGTATAGAGCCATATAGAGCTGTATAGAGCCATATAGAGCTGTATAGTCATATAGAGCTGTATAGAGCCATATAGAGCTGTATAGAGTTGTAAAGAGCTGTATAGAGCTGTATAGAGTCATATAGAGCTATATAGAGTTGTATAGAGCCATATAGAGCTATATAGAGCCATAAAGAGCTGGATAGAGCCATATAGAGCTGTATAGAGCCATATAGAGCTGTATACTCCTATAGAGCTGTATAGTCATATAGAGCTGTATAGAGCCATATAGAGCTGTATAGAGCCATATAGAGAGCTCCATGCATGGCTCTGTAGTGACCTCATCACTACTTCACGTTGTTTATAGTGTGTCAGAATAAATGAGTGGTACTATCACTGCTGTATAGAAAATGACAGCATGGCCTCTGGAATTAGGTCAAAGGTATAGTGTAGGTTACAGTACGCTACTCACCTCCCTCGTTGCCCTCCACTATAGAGTAAATTATTGTTTGATTGACAGCCGCAGCCAGTATGACCCCGACCACCTTCCCCACCTTAGCCATCTCACTGACAGGGGAAAACCTGGAAGAAAACCCCCACAGACAAGAGATGAGACACGCATGTGACCACACACAAACACACACACCCTATAATCCATATTCCAAAAGCACACTGCTGTTCATACTAATACCATAGGCACAACCTCTTGAGGTCCTTAAGGGTATTTTCATATTGGAGCCATCTTGTTTACAAATAATTTCTGCATGATATGGTAAAATAACACCATTAATGGAAACACTGGCAGAGATACCATAATTGCTTTGCCAAATAGCTTGATTATACGCACTCCTACTTGGCACTGTGAAATCTCCCAAGTCAATTGAATTGAATTAAATTAAATACATTAATATGGTCTCTGATCACAGCTGGTTCACCTATAATATTGGCAATGAACTAGGTAAGTTATCACACTTTCATAAACGCTCCGTTGATTTGAATCACATCACAAACAAAAGTTGCATGGTGAAAGCAACTGTATGGCAGATTAAATGGGCATAAGGTAAACATCAAAAAGCTGTGGTGGACACACACTCCACAGAGGGTTGGTCAGACAGTCAGAGGACTTGAAGGTCTCAGTCTGAATCCCAACATGTTTCAAGCTAACCACCATTGTCCCTGTTCCCAAGAAATGTACGGTAACCTGCCTTAATGACTATAGCCCTGTAGCACTCAGATCTGTAATTATGAAGTGCTTTGATAGGCCGGTCATGACACACATCAACCCCATCATCCCAGACATCCTAGAACCACTCCAATTCGCATACTGCTCCAAGAGATACACAGATGACGCAATCTCAATTGCACTTCATACTGCCATCTTCCACCTGGAAGAGGGGAAATGTAAGAATGCTGAACATTGACTAGAGCTCAGCATTCAACACCATAGTCCCCTCCAAGCTCATCACCAAGCTGGGGACCATGGGACTGAACACCTTCCTCTGCAACTGGACCCTAGACTTCCTGACGGGCCGGCGCCAGGTGGTGAGGGTAGGCAACAACACCACTGCTACGTTGACCCTCAACTGGGGGCCACTCAGGGGTGCGTGCTTAGTGCCCTCCTGTACTCCCTGTTCACCAACGACTGCGTGGCCACGTACGACTTCAAATTACAAATTGCCATGCATTCTTAGCCTTTGGTGACCCAACATAACAATTTAAAATGTGTTTTTATTAACACAATGGCGTACCACATAATCTAAGGACAGTTTATCACTGTATTTCTGTAGTTATTTATTGGTCTGAGATCACCCTTCTGTAAATCTGAATCATGTCGTCAAGGCTGGGAATGTCCTCAATTGCCAGAGAGACAATTAAGCCTCCTGCACTGGTATTCATAAAAAAGAATGTTCCGTTTCTCTGGTCTCTTTGCTAACCACAAGCTGCATGCTAATAGTAACAATGTGTCAGAAGAACATAAACACCTCCTGCATGGTAATATGGCTGGGCTCAGGAATATTGCTCTGACCTGCATGCTAACCAATGCCTTTCTATAGTCAGGAGCTGATATTGTATTTCTGACGGGTTGTTGTTCTTAGCTTTGGTAGCTGGGCTGACTGTCGGTTCACAGTGATACTGCCTCATCTCTACTTCCCACCCAGTCCCATCCTCACACCTTCCTGTGTCTGCCTCCCTCCTCTCTTCCTCAAGGTCCCCACGACAACACGGGAGCTGCCTGCCGGGAATCAGTCGCCACATATTTCATGACATGGTGGGCATGTCACAAACACCAACCCTTCCCCTACACACACACACCTGTGACACACACACACACACACTGACATGCACACCAATACACACACCGAGGCATACACACCGACACACAAGCACACACATACAAACTTCTATCCTCCAAACACACACATACGCACACAAACACATCTCCTCCTCACACAGCCCCAGACAAATCATCCCCACAGCACCGGCCTCTCTCTTGTGGAAGGAGGATATTACTGAGAGTTGAGATGTAATGCCTCCCATTATGAGGCAATTGGATTCCTAGGGTGGCAGTGTGTGAGACAAGTCACACTCAGACGACACACACACACACACACACACACACACAAACTCACGTTTTTTGTTATGCAAGACCACGCTGAGGCAACGGGCGGCTCTCAGTAGCTCATTCACCCCCAGTAATCCCCCCTGGCATTTCCCAATCAGCCGCTCCTAGCTGCCAAGCGAGTGGCGAGTGCTGCTCTGTTTGCACAGATAACACAAGAGGATGCTCATCTCTTCCCTTGGCTCTGACACAGCTCTAATGGCCACTCCACCTAAGCAGACGGTTAAGTGTGAGAGACTAATGAGGTCCACAGAGCAATGCCCGTATCACAGCTAACCCCCGTTCCTCCCTTACAGTCTCCGTATCGCCATGCTGTACCTACAATCTGGAGCATGGAGTGCAGGCTATGGCACCTCGTAATAACTGTAGGAAAGTTAAGCCTCCGAGTTTAAGTAGCTTTCTGGAGGAACAGTAGTGAAATGTTTGTGTTTGGAGTTGTTTTCCTCAGAGTGTTGTTAGTCGGTCTAGGAAATATGCAATAATGAATAAAAAATCTGCTGCACATACAGTGCCTTCAGAAAGCATTAACACCTCTTGACTTTTCCCACATTTTGTTGTGTTACAGCCTGAATTGAAAATGGATTAAATTAACATTTTTTGTCACTGGCATAAACACAATACCCCCTAATGTCATAGTGGTCTAAGGCGCTGCATCTCAGTGCAAGAGGCGTCACTACAGTCCCTGGTTCGAATCCAGGCTGTATCACATCCGGCCGTGATTGGGAGTCCCATTAGGCCGTCATTGTAAATAAGAATTTGTTCATAACTGACTTGCCAGGTTAGATAATAAATAAATAAATAAATAACTACATTTGTTATGGTAAGCCTAAATAAGTTCAGGAGTAGAAATGTCCTTAACAAGTCACATAATAAGTTGAATTGACTCAATAATAGTGTTTAACATGATTTTTTGAATAAATACCTAATCTCTGAACCCCATACATACAATTATCTGTAAGGATCCTCAGTCGAGCAATGAATTTCAAACAAAGACTCAACTACAAAGATCAGGGAGGTTTTCCAATGCCTCGTAAAGAAGGGCACCTATTGGTAGATGGGTAAAAATAAAAATAAAGACATTGACATTCAATATCCGTTTGAGCAAATTTAAGTTATTAATTACACTTTGGATGGTGTATCAACACACCCAGTCACTATAAAGATTCAGGCGTCCTTCCTAACTCAGGGATTTCACCATGAGGCTTTAAAACAGTTAAGAGTTTAATGGCTGTGATAGGAGAAAACTGAGGATGGATTAACAAAATTGTAGTTATTCCACAATACTAATTGACAGAGTGAAAAGAAGGAAGACTGTGCAGAATAAAAATATTCCAAACATACATCCTGTTTGCAACAAGGCACTAAAGTAATACTGCAGAAAATGTTGCAAAACAATTCACTTTTTGTCCTGAATACAATGTGTTATGTTTGTGGCAAATCCAATACAACACATTACTGAGTACCACTCCATTTTTTCAAGCATGGTGGTGGCTGCATCATGTTATGGGTATGTTTGTTATCGTTAAGGTCTGGGGAGTTTTTCAGGATAAAAATGTACGGAATGGAACTAAGCAAAGGCAAAACCCTAGAGGAAAACCTGGTTCAGTCTGCTTTCCAACAGACACAGACAGATAAATTCACCTTTCAGCAGGACAATAACCTAAAACACAAGGCCAAATATACACTGGAGTTGCTTACCAAGAATACAGTGAATTTAGCCGAGTTGCAGTTTTTACTTAAATCTGTTTGGAAATCTATGGCAAGACCTGAAAATGGTTGTCTAGCAATGATCAACAACCAAGTTTGAAGAGCTTTTCTTTATTTGCACAATTTTTTACATTGTATAATAAAAGTGAAGACATCAAAACTATGACATAACACAAATGGAATCATGTAGTATGCAAAAAAGTTAAACAAATCAAAATATATTTTATATTTGAGATTCTTCAAAGTAGCCTTGATGACAGCTTTGCTGATGGAAAAAGACTGATGGAAAAGCATCCAGGCGAAGCTGGTTGAGAGAATGCCAAGAGTGTGCAAAGCTGTCAGCAAGACAAAGGGTGGCTATTTGAAGAACCTCAAATATAAAATGTATTTTGATTTGTTTAACACTTTTTTGCTTACTACATGATTCCATTTGTGTTATATCATAGTTTTGATGTCTTCACTTTTATGCTACAATGTAAAAAATAGTGCAAAACATGCTTGAATAAGTAATATTCCAAACTTTTGTCCCCCAGTGTATGTAATCCATTTTGAATTCAGGCTGTAACACAACAAAATGTGGAATACATCAAAGTGTATGAATACTTTCTGAAGGCACTGTAAAAAATGCATGTGGCTGAGTGGCTACCTTTGGCTCAGACATGATGTTACAGGTACTGACTGACATAACAATGCAAGAGACTGAGGCAAAGAAAGATACTAACAACGTAACGTCATGATGAAATACAATTCTCATCTCTCAATCTGATCCTCGTAGCCTACTATATCTCATCCTTTGATCTTCTGACGTGCAGTGGAAAGATAACATGAGGAATGGGAGCACATCTGCAACACTGATATGAACATTTTTCAAAACCCACTGAAAATATTAAATGGATGATAAAAAAACACATTTAATCAAGGTCTTGAATATAACATGTGGCTTGTTATTCAGGATATTCATAATAATCCACTTGAATACAAATGAAGCAGTCTGTAATCACCACAAAGCCAGGGACAAGTGTGCTAAGACCCTGTTTAAAATCAACAAAAGTAGTAAATAGCTTCAGTGTGCTATTAGCAAGAAAACAAATTGACTATGATCCGAGTTATTTGTTTGTGTAAGGTCATGAACCCTGTTTATGTTTTGTGTTGACGTGAGAGACAAATGCTCATAGGTTACCCATGCCGAGCCCTCTAGCAGACCATGTGAGAGTGTGAGTAGGGCAGTAAAGCATACTGTCTGATATGGACTATACACAGCATCAATACCCCCAGAAAACAGCTGACTACGCCATTACACACTATGGCTTCATTCACTGCACACAACAGGACTCTTACTGACTCCCATTACTCAGAAAGCTATCAAAACTCAACGACTCCTAGTGAAACTAAAAACCATTAGTGTTGACTATTTGGCTCTTTTCAGACTGGCCTACTTGATAAATAAAAAATGTATACATTTTTTGCAACTTTTTTGCCAGCTTGAGTATTAGGCTCTCACCTTTTCAAAGAATAGGATCTGTGCAGTTAGAAACCAGTTGGCATAATATGGCTGTCCTTTTGCAAATGAGGTAAAGGTCAACTCTCAGTCCTGCAAACTTGGGGGAAATATGAAGTCCATAAATACCAGTTAGCATTAGCACTTTAGTAGCTATGCTAACTATTTGAGCAGCTCTCCGTTCAAGACAGACTGGGGATATAAAATATTATTATGAGTCTGTGGGTCAATATGGCTAATGGGAAAAGGGGAGGAAAAGAGATGAGCATCAAGGAAACTCTTAAGTATCCTATGAAGTTCTTAAATGTACTTTTAAGTTGTAAAACATAAAAAAACACATTTATGGTTTCTAAACATCCTCCTCTGATGCTAGCTAGCCGTCTAGCCTAATACAAAGATTGGTAGCTAGCACATTAAACCCTGATGCTGTTTCATCTAAAATACATTTGCATGATTCACCCATAGTGCAGCTTCACATTTTCTAATCACGCTCAGGAGAGTTAAAAAATAATAATAAGATAAGCCGATACATGTGATAAATAATTTAACAGCACAATGAATATTTAAACCATAGGCCCTTGTTGTACGGCTGCCAACAAAAGCAGGAGCAGATAAGGGCTCATGCTTGATTGAGACATTGTGGGATAAAAGTGAAAAGGGTTCCATTGAGATGATTCATCAACGACAACCATTTGATTTTCTTATTCTCTCAGGGCTATTTGGCAAAGCTGTTAATCCATCTATCCAAATAAAGGCACACACACACAATCGCGCACGCTCAAACATGCACACACACACACACACACACACACACACACACACTAATGAGCCCAGTAATGATCCAATAATATCACTGATATGCAATACACACAGGTGCCCGAGAGAGTCATGACTTCCCAATGACGTGTATCATATCACACTGTTAATCGGGATGTCTGTTGTTGCTAAGTTGACATGTTTGTTTCAGTGTCATTGCCTCTATGATACTAGGCTGCTAACACTATCTATAAATAAAACAACAAATTATTTCAGTGCGATCAACACATAACGTTGCCCGTAGCACTTCAGGCTTGCTCTCTGTGATGCAGTAGCGAAGGTAACCTTGGATGTAAGTTGCTAGTCATATTTTTAGAACAATAGTTTTGGCACTTTTTATGACAGGACATTTATATCATTGACAATATTTGAGCGCTTCTGTGAGTCATGTGTTTATGTTAGAGGCAAACCTTTTTTTATAGCTGACTAGACTTCATAATAAACTTCATAAAAGTCATAAAAGTCAATAGAAAAGGTTTTTGAGTACGGAGGACAGACGGGTGTAGAATTATTAAATACATCAGACTAGGCCGTCATTGTAAATAAGAATTTGTTCTTAACTGACTTGCCTAGTTAAATAAAGGTTTTAAAATAATTTTGTAAACAACACATGTATTGTACCAGATGGCAGTCACATTAAATATGGAGCAACTAGCCCCAACTACCCCCAAGCAAAATAGTTTGTTAAATAGTTAACTAATAGCTACAGGGATCTTTTGACTCATCACCGCCACTAATGCTACTGTTTATTATCTATCTCAGAGATGGGCAACTTTGATGGGGTTGGGGAACATAAAAAAACAGAACTCATCATGAGGGGTCGCAGTGGCTCGTGGGTCTGCGTACCCACATCCACCCCCACTTCCACCTTGTGACCCACGCAAAGAGGAAAAACATATACGTTTTTTCTGCAATTCTGCACATTTTGCCATGGGGCGGAGAGAAAATGTTGCCATTTTAAAGCAAATTTGCTGCAATGGGCGGAGAGAACATTTAGCAATTTCATAACTAATTTACTGCAATTCTACACATTTTGCCATAGGGTGGAGGCAAGTGTTTGCAGTTTTTAATATGATAACTGATGATCAATGAGACCCACCCCGGTCGACCATGCTTACTACTGTCACAATGCGGAGTAATGGGACGATAAACAGAGCGCTGGTGGAGCGTCATTCCTTTATTATTTTGGAGTTGTTCTCACGAAGCACAACATACAAAAAGGAGATGACTGAAACTAAAATACAAAACACTAACAAAGCAAAGTAACTCACGTGCTGAAGACACAAGGCAGACACGAGCAATGATCCACACACAGGTGGATTTGTGTGGGGATTAAATACTATCCCCAATTTAGAGACAACGCTAGACAGCTGTCTCTGATTGGGGATGATAATCTCCCTAGTTAGTGTGTGAGAACTTGGTTGTGTGCCTCTCTCCTCCCCTAGGTGGGAGTAAGAGGCCTTACCACAACCAAGCCCTCACAGTACCCCCCCCCTAAGGTGCGGACTCCCGATCGCACACAAAAAAAATCCCCCCTCTCCTGAAAGAAAAAATGTCCAAAACTCTAGGGGGGACATGGCGGGGTACTGAGGTGGTTGCTGGTGGGGGCTCCGGTTCCGGTTCCGGGCGTGGCACAGGCTGTGAGAGTAGCTTCTCTCCTACCTCTCCGTTGCACGCCCGGTCCGGTCCGGACCCCGGCGCGATGGTTCCCCCCTCAGTACTCCCGCCTTCCACCAAGTCCTGTCTGGACCCTGGTGTGGGAGCCCTCGACCCTGGAGAGGGGCTGACAACCGGCCCCGGACTGGGCACCGGTGGAGCGGACTGCTCCTTCCCTGGAGCGACGTAGACGACCGGCCCCGGACTGGGCACCGGTGGAGCGGACTGCTCCGGCACTGGAGCGACGCCGACGACCGGCCCCGGACTGGGCACCGGTGGAGCGGACTGCTCCGTCACTGGATCGACGTAGACGACCGGCCCCGGACTGGGCACCGGTGGAGCGGACTGCTCCGGCACTGGAGCGACACAGACGGCCGGCCCCGGACTGGGCACCGGTGGAATGGACTGCTCCGTTACTGGAGCGACGTAGACGACCGGCCCCGGACTGGGCACCGGTGGAATGGACTGCTCCGTTACTGGAGCGACGTAGACGACCGGCCCCGGACTGGGCACCGGTGGAGCGGACTGCTCCTTCACTGGAGCGACGTCGATGACCGGCCCCGGACTGGGCACCGGTGGAGCGGACTGCTCCGGCACTGGAGCGACACAGATGACCGGCCCCGGATTGGGCACCGGTGGAGCGGACTGCTCCGGCACTGGAGCGACGCAGACGACCGGCCCCGGACTGGGCACCGGTGGAGCGGACCGCTCTGGCGCTGTAGCTGAGCAGACTGTTGGACCCGGATGTGGCTCTGGTGGAGGTTCAGGGCTGCTCACCTTCACCTGAGGTCCCGGGCTGCTGACCCTCCCCGGAAGTCTCGGGCTGCTGACCTTCCCCGGAGGTCTCGGGCTGCTGACCTCCCCCGGAGGTCTCGGGCTGCTGACCTTCCCCGGAGGTCTCGGGCTGCTGACCTTCCCCGGAGGTCTCGGGCTGCTGACCTTCGCCGGGGGTCTCGGGCTGCTGACCGTCGCCGGGGGTCTCGGGCTGCTGACCGTCGCCGGGGGTCTCGGGCTGCTGACCATCGCCGGGGTTTTCGGGCTGCTGACCTTCACCGGGACCCTCGGGCTGCTGACCTTCACAGAAGGCCTCGGGCTGCTGACCTTCTCCGGAGGTCTCGGGCTGCTGACCTTCTCCGGAGGTCTCGGGCTGCTGACCTTCTCCGGAGGTCTCGGGCTGCTGACCTTCACCGGAGGTCTCGGGCTGCTGACCTTCACCGGAGGCCTCGGGCTGCTGACCTTCACAGGAGGCCTCGGGCTGCTGACCTTCTCCGGAGGTCTCGGGCTGCTGACCTTCACAGGAGGCCTCAGGCTGCTGACCTTAACAGGAGACCTCAGGCTGCTGACCGTCACAGGAGGCCTCGGGCTGCTGCCCTTCACCGGAGGTCTCGGGCTGCTGACCTTCACCGGAGACCTCAGGCTGGATGCCGTGCCCACCCTGGGCACCGACGGAGAGGTGGTTTTCAGCCCTGCTGTTGGTCTGGCTGTCTGTCCCAGACTGGGCACCGACACGCTATGGAGTTCCTGCTCCACAGCGGGGCTGAACGTCGTGCCCACCCTGGGCACCGACGTAGAGATGGTTTCCAGCCCTCTGGTGGGGCTGGCTGTCGGCCCCAGACTGGGCACCGACACGCTATGGAGCTCCTGCTCCACAGCGGGGCTGAACGTCGTGCCCACCCTGGGCACCGACGCAGAGATGGTTTCCAGCCCTCTGGTTGGGCTGGCTGTCGGCCCCAGACTGGGCACCGACGCGCTATGGAGCTCCTGCTCCACAGCGGGACTGAACGTCGTGCCCACCCTGGGCACCGACGCAGAGATGGTTTCCAGCCCTCTGGTGGGGCTGGCTGTCGGCCCCAGACTGGGCACCGACGCACTATGGAGCTCCTGCTCCACAGCGGGGCTGAACGTCGTGCCCACCCTGGGCACCGACGCAGAGATGGTTTCCAGCCCTGTGGTTGGGCTGGCTGTCGGCCCCAGACTGGGCACCGACACGCTATGGAGCTCCTGCTCCACAGCGGGGCTGAACGTCGTGCCCACCCTGGGCACCGACGCAGAGAGGGTTTCCAGCCCTGTGGTTGGGCTGGCTGTCGGCCCCAGACTGGGCACCGACGCGCTATGGAGCTCCTGCTCCACAGCGGGGCTGAACGTTGGGGCACCGACGCAGAGATGGTCTCCAACCACAGAGCTGCGCTGTCGACCCTCGCTGTAGGCTCCGTGTGAGGAATGGGCACGGGGCATACTGGACTGGGTGAGCGCACCACTGGTCTGCTGCGAGGCGCAGGCACGGGCCGTACTGGGCTGGGGAAACGCACCGTTGGGTTGGTGCGTTTAGCTGGCACGGGTTGCACCGGGCTGGAGACACGCACCGTTGGGCTGGTGCGCGGAGCAGGCGCGGTCCGTGCCGGGCTGGGGAAACGCACCGTTGGGCTGGTGCGTCTAGCTGGCACGGGTCGCACCGGGCTGGAGACACGCACCATAGGGCTGGTGCGTGGAGCAGGCGCGGGCCGTACCGGGCTGGGGAAACGCACCGTTGGGTTGGTGCGTTTAGCTGGTACGGGACGCACCGGGCTAGTGTTGCGCACCGATGGCTTGGTGCGCAGAGTCGGTCTCCTCCTCCTCCGACTCTGGACCGGCGCTGGAGGCACCGGACTGGGAACTGGCGCTGGAGCACGACTGTCCCTGTCGTCTCTACTCCACCGCCAATCCCCATCCTGTGAGGGCTCCTCCGGGAACCCCCACGAGTGAGGGAACAGAAGCACATCGTCGTCGTCTTCCTCCGACTCCTTCCTGTACTCCTGCTCCCATGGCTGTAGGGGCTCCTCCTGGAACCCCCACGAGTGCAGTGGTCAGGGCTCTTCTCCCTCGATCCCCGACCACCACCATAGCCCCCCCCCCAAAATCAGTTTGAGGGGTTTTCTGGGCTCCAGGCTGGTCCTCAACTCTAGCCCGGTGACGTGTCCTCCGTCTCCGGCGCCTCGGCTGCTCCGGACCCCAGCCTTCCTCCACCGAACGATAATAAGAGTGTTCCTCCTCTGTAATTTTTCCCATACCGAGGAGGATATCTCCTAAAGTTAAGCTCCTTTGCGTCCCAGGGTGGTGGATCATTCTGTCACAATGCGGAGTAATGGGACGATAAACAGAGCGCTGGTGGAGCGTCATTCCTTTATTATTTTGGAGTTGTTCTCACGAAGCACAAAATACAAAAAGGAGATGACTGAAACTAAAATACAAAACACTAACAAAGCAAAGTAACTCACGTGCTGAAGACACAAGGCAGACACAAGCAATGATCCACACACAGGTGGATTTGTGTGGGGATTAAATACTATCCCCAATCAGAGACAACGCTAGACAGCTGTCTCTGATTGGGGATGATAATCTCCCTAGTTAGTGTGTGAGAACTTGGTTGTGTGCCTCTCTCCTCCCCTAGGTGGGAGTAAGAGGCCTTACCACAACCAAGCCCTCACAACTACAAGTTTAGATAGCTGGCAGCGAGACTAATTTACCAATCTAAACAATTACTAGCGAGGCTACCTCCCGCCCTTATTTCGCTTTCAATGCACTGATGCAGCACATCATCTTAAAACATCTTTATTCTGTACTCCCTACTTCTAAATACATCCATTAACAAGGCAGTCGTCCATAGCACCTTGTCTATTTGACAGTGCACGGTGGTTAACTGAGCTGCTATCATTAGGATGTGTTAATAAGCTATGCTATGCTAATGCTGTGTTTGTTTTCCTGGTAGCGGTGCGTGGTGACTGCCAACGGCTGCATGCTTATACTGCAGGTGCTGTCCTCCAAAGGAGTCCCACTCCCCTAATGATGAGAGAGAGAGGGAGAGAGAGAGACGGAGAGTGGAGGAAATAGGGCATACCAGAGGGAGGGATGGTGGAGAGAGAGAGAGGGAGGGATGGTGGAGGGAGGCTGGACTAAACAGCAGGACTGCCAGACAGTTAATTGGACCTGACCGTTAGGAATGCACACACCCATGACGGATGACATTTAAACAAGGCACCGCTCCACTACACACTGGAGTGTGACATTGCACAACCCCTGTCTGTAGTATGAACACTCCAAATAATAGGATAGGCTGGCGACTGGTGGCCGCGAAACTACCCTGCTCTACGACTCTAAACACACACATTTGAGGATGTTACACTCTTAACCCGGTTAAACGCAGCATTGCAAAACAGAGTGTCAACCAACTCCAAATAGATAGTTCAGAGGGAGTCATTTCACAGCGTTTTGTGTGTGTCAAATGTGTGTGTCCACGTGAGTGTGGCGGGCACATTTCATGTGACCGTGTTTATTATTCTCCCACAGAGAGACTAATCACACGGCTGTGATGAGCTCCGGGGGGTTAGACCGGTCCAACCAATCCTTGCAGCCCTGTCTAGGACACAAACACACACAGTCAGGCAGGCAACACTCTGTCTCCCACCATGCTCCAACTAAATGAGGGTCATGGAGAAGATGGAGCTCCCTCACTATCTTAACTGTGACTCATGGCATGATTACCGTACCGTATGTAGCAGCTAGTTACACTCCCTGCATTTTCTGGCGTCCCGTCTCAATAACCTGTATGTTAGGGACAGAGCACGGCCACAGCTTAACAGGCAGACTTTGGCACAATTTTCGCAATCGTTAAGCCATCCCATTAGGATTCTTTAATCATCTACCTCAGTAGGTAATTTAATTATCATGATTAACAGGTACTGTACTGGCATGCAACTCCACAGCTCTTCTTGTTCTCTTTCCTATTGGTTCACTGCTCTAATTCAAGAGGCTTATACACAAAGGTATCCCTGGTGTAAAAGTAAGCAAGTTGCTTTTTATGCAATAGCCTTGTGTGTGTACTGCGTCATGACGAATAAACAATCGAATGCAGGGTTTTTCCCGCTTTCAATTGGTTGCAGGGCAGAGGGCGCTTACTTCAAAGCATAGTGTAATAGCCCATGTTTCCAAGGTCCCCTCTTAGCATCTTGTCTTGAATGATACGTTTTCCCTCATTTTTATTCATGTTGTAGTCTTACTCAGGAGAGGAAAAAAGCTAATTCACACATCTACGGAGGTAAGCAGAAAATGAGACAGTGATTGCAGGGATCATCAAAATGACAAACTCAGAAGTGGCAAGGTGGTTACGGCGGTGGGTGATTTAGTGAAACTGCAGCTTCATTAAGTGTTTTTCTAAGATAACCGCCGTGGAAAACGCACAGGTGGCAGATTTGGGTGGCAAACTTCACAGCTAGTTCCACTCAGAGGGGGAATCTACTGGTGCCACTTGCCAGACAGAGTTTCTGCCAGCCAACCTGACATCACCTCACACACACTAAATAAAATCTCCTATATAACATCAAGCTCTTCGTCAGCCCTATGCAAATTCATGATCATTGATGTTCAGAATCAAACAAACCTCACACACTAATTAAAATCTCCACATATTCCAAATGTTCTTGGCCTATTAAGTTCAAAGACTGAGCTCCAGATATCAGACAAAGGCTTCTATCATCCAATCAGGTGATGCAATAACCTTTCAACCCAGCTCAAGGATTTCATACTCTTATATTGTAACACCATTAAACATTAGGCTACATCATATGCCACATTCTTAACTGAACAGTTGATAAAATGCTAAATATGCATTAAGTACATAGCATAGAAAAAATTGTCTGCAACTCAAAGATTGGTTGAAATGGACAGTATAATAGTTTGTGAATAGACAGTGAATTAGTGATAGCACTGGGACTGCTGGCATTGACTTAAATGGGTTATTGGTTCCTGAGAGGGGGACCAAACACCTGGCTAATGTCTCCACAGGCTCTAATTAACAACTGATCCAGGCAATGCTGCCTGCTAGGTGGCCTGTTACCAACAGCCATCGTTATTCCCCCACCTGCCAGAGAGCCACTATCACCGGCGACCTTCCACCGCTGTGTAGGACATGTCCTTAATTCAAACCCCCCATCCAAGGCTTTGCATTCCCCATGTTTTTGGCTCTGTAGTCTTAATCAATCAATAGATAAGGCTTGTTATAGACCTGGCTTACACATTTTTTACAACTAATAAAGACGTTGGCAGAAGGTTGAGCGACACGGGCCAACCCCCCCTTTCCCCCAGGCCCGTTGGTCTATTCCAAACCAACGTCTATGCAACCCTTAGCCCCACCCCTTTTGTCACACACACATTGACACTGACAGTGACAGCTCGAAAACTAGCTACAATAGAAAATGGAAAAGCCGAGTAAAAAATTGTAAGGGTGGGGCTGAAAAGTTAAGAGACAAAAGAGTCAAAAGTCTTCACTCAAATGCAAGTAAATGTAAAAAACTAATCAACTTATTCGGTAGTAGTAGTATTAGTACCAGTGCCACCGATGCAAACGTTGAAGTACTAAACAGGCAAAAGGAAGATGCCACAACCCGGTTCACGGGTAAAAGAGTAGACAGAGGACAGCGAAGCCAAAGATAAATGCAAATACTATTGGTCAGCTACTGCTGTGTAAATGTACCAGAAAGAAAGAATTGAGGTAAAGAAGTACAGTAACTGTGTGTTCAAACCGGCTAGCGGAAAAACTCCAAGTTGATGCCTAGCAAAGCTCTGAATGCCTAGATTTTGCCGTCCTGTGGGGATTTTGTGGGGAACGGCAATCACTTGAGTATCAGTGATTTACTGTCGTATAATTTTACTGTTTTTGTAGTTTTTCAAAATTGGCCATTTTTTAGTTAATTTTAATATTATTTATTCATATCCAGGTTGATGATAGGTCCAGTCCAGTTTCAGAGAGAGAGGCTTGTGACTTTTGTGAAGTGTGAGGCATCCACTGGACAGTACTTTGTCCAGTTGTTGAGAGATGTCGTGGATAAACAAAAATTAGACATGAGCAAGTGCATTGGCAATGCTACGGATGGAGCATCCAATATGCAGGGCAAATATAAGGCCTTCTCTACTCTGTTATCCTCAAAGTACCCCAATCAAGTGTATATATGGTGCTATGCACATGTCCTTAATCTGGTTTTGTCTGACACAACTGAAATTGTCTTAGCAAGTGGGTCACTGTTTGTTCTCCTAAATGACATTGCTGTGTTACTCTGTGAATCCTACCAAAGGATGGATGTGTGGGAGAAGAAGAGCCAGGACACGCGACACAGACGCCTATCTCCAATCGGATAAATGCGCTGGTGGGCTAAGGATAGTGCTTTGAAGAAGGTCTTTGGATCCTTTGGAAAACCAGACCAGGGTCTCTAGGTTGAAGTACTCCTCACACTAACAGCCATACAAGGACAGGCCAACATGAACACAACTGTTCGGGTGAAAGCAAGAGGATTTACTGAGGCTCTTCTCCGGTATGAGAACACGTCACAACTGTCCAAATACCTGCAGACAATTAAAATGGACATCCTGTCTCCCCATCGAATGGTTGTGGCTACACAGGAAACCCTGAAAGGCATGTCAAGAGACTTTGACACCATTAAGGCAGCTACAGACACATTTGTTCAGTTTGCAAATAAGAAGATCAAAGAACAGGATGAGGACACAGAGCTGGAGGAGGGGGAAGCCACTCTGCCACAGAAAAGGGCAAGAAAGAAGAAAATAATGTCTGGAGAGACAGCTTAAGAGGAAGTTCAAGTCCACAGTCAAATTATGGATACAGTCACAGATAGTATCCACAGGCGATTTCTATCTCTATATGCTGACCTAGCCCTTCTGGACCCTAGAAGCCTCTCCCAAATAACATCCAATGGTCTTCCAGAGACAGTCCTTCAAGAGCTCAGCAAATGTTTTCTTCGATTTGATAGCCAAGCAACTGTTGACAATTTGCAGTGTGAGCTGAGGAGCCTCGCTGAACAGTGGAAAAGACTGAAAAATTTATGACTGGTGTACTCTCATGACTTAAAGCCATCCAGCTGACCCTGAGCTGCAGTTAGACAGTTCTATGTCTCCGTGAGAACTGTGGATGTTATAGCATCTCTTTTTCACTCTAGGTTTCATGCGATGTGAGGTAGTTCAGTCATGACAAATTCAGTGTGTGTTCTGTAGACGTTTTACAACAATGTGCAGCGTTTGTGTGTGTGTGTTCTGCAGTCTTTTTAAAGTAGTACTGCAATAGTGATCAATGGTTGTGATGCAGCTGTATTATGGGTGTGTACGTGCGTGCATTAGCAGGGCGGCCGTGGTGGAGTATACGAGGGCCGGTTCTGGTGGGCCGGTCTGGATCAAAGTCCTGAACGTCCCTGCACATATCCCCCCTCCCACTAGATTAAACCACAGCTCAACTCCTCTGCCAGCAGAGAACTGGACAAAGTTAAGAGGACTACATGGTGTGAGAGTAGGCATACAAAACATATATAAATGCAACTGACTAGGTATCCCCCTTTCCCTTTTTACAGCACGTTGAGAACTTTAAGCGCAAAAATTATTCGATGTGGTGGGGTGAAAAATCATTGTTGCACAAGAGGCATTTCACATGCCCTCGCTAACCTTTTTTCTTTTCATTATGGAAATCAATAATAGCAATTTAGTAAGCCAGAGCTCCAGTATGCTGATTCATCTAGAGTCAATGCCAGGGGAGCTGAATTAATGAGCCCCTTATGTCACATATGTACAATACTTAATTCAATAATAGAGCTATAATTTATGCAGAGCAAATGCACTCTACCCTTTGAGAAAACATTGCTGCACTTACTACACACCCTTGCTGTGAGCTATGATACATATTCATATAAACACTAGCAATAAAAGCTTCACTGACAGTTTCCATATAGCCTCTAACCCTTTCTGAAAATATATCCACAGTTTAGTGTTCCCTTAAATACCTTGACATCTCCACAAAGATGAATTAAATGTTGAATATTTAACAATGCCTTTTCAGTATTTTACAAATGTACATTGTAAATTAAAAAGCTGGAGATCAATCCACTCTCCAACGGGGGAAGAAGAAAACCTGGGCCCTGACTATATGACCTCATAAAAGCACAGAGCACTGTCATAAGCTACGTCGTGTGACATGTCAACCTGTGTCCGCGGCTCCACTCTGATCCAGCCCTGATAATTGACCACTGGGAATATTTGCGTTTTATGGTTTAGAAAGACGACCCAAAACACCTCAGGCAAGAGCTCTATACAAATCCATTATAAGGAAAAATACCCAAGCTCTAAAAATGTAGACAAGAAACTGTCCAGACCAAATAGAGTATAATTAAGAATTCTAGTCTGGTCCCAGATCTGTTTGTGATGTCTTGCTAACTGGTCTGGTTTATCATACCATTTTCACACAAAATGATCTGGGACCAGGCTAAAAGTGTACATGCTCAGAAAGAAGTGTACCTGTATTCCTCCTGGGTGAAGACTGGTATAACGGAGGGCTGCAGGACAGTGATAACCACCAGGGTCTTGTTGACTTTCACTGGCTCCCCGTCGTCATAGGCAACAATGATTAGCTGCAGGGAGGAAATAAAATAAGAATCGAACAAGAAAAAAGTGGAACATAAGGTGTCACTCAATTTCTCCTCTCAATGATGTTCTTTGAAAAAAGCCCCAACCAGATCTTTCTGAAAAAACCTGTTTATAATTTGCGCTAAGGTCATTTTAAAGTACTGTTTATAACAAAAGGTATGTACTCACCCTAAACACTAGATTGGGCTCTTCATTGAGGTTGACACGTGTGATGACGCTGCCTGTGACTTCGTCCACGTCAAAGATGCTGCCACTGTAAGGGTCCTCATCGAGGTCCAGTCTGTAACGCACATGGCTGGCAGGGGTGCCCTGTGAACGGGGAAAAACACACACACCGTTTGTTAACAATGGCAGGACAATCTCAACAAAATGCATCAGGACTATCTAAATAAAGCCCCCCCTTACAGGATCAAGGGTCAGGGTTTCAACATTCACTGGCTCTGTGGCTCATGCATTTGACTTCAGCAGACATCCTGTTTCCTTGCCACTGAGGCATACTCTACAACATCTAGGTTTGTTTTTCATTACTCCCCAAAGGCTCCAGGTGGAACAGAATGGTGTTTTGCTCATTCTAAGACCTCTTTGTGAAATCATGTGTTGCCTTAGCAGGCAGGGAGGCAAACAGAGAGGCAGGAGGTGGCGACTCGGCTGGGTGTCTGGATCATTTGGGGTGGTGAAGTGAGGGGGAAGGAGAGACCCTGCAGTGGCGTCTCAAACAAATCCATCTTCCAACAGCATAAATGCCACAGCAAATGGACCCTGATTCACGGGGGCTTAGCGTTGAATCTGCCCAATAAATGATTCGCTGATTTATTATTAAAGCATTCAGAGAAAATACATCAATTTCCGAGACGAGGAGCGAGTGTCTGAAAACACTGCTTAATCCTCCCGGGTTGCGTCCCAAATGGCACTCTTTTCCCTACATACTTTGAACAGGGCCTGTATCCACAGAGTAGGAGTGCTGATCAGGTCACAACCTGTCCATATACTGTAATCTTATTCCTTATGAACTACAAGGCAAAACTGATCCTTGAGCTGCACTCCTACGCTGAAAAGTAGTGCACAATATAGGGAACAGGGTTCCAATTAGGATGCACCCTGCCTGGAGTCATAGACAGGGAAATCTAGTCAGACACGTGTTCCACCCTGATTCAAACTTAATCCTAAATCATACTTTATTGTATCGCATTTCTGTGAACTTATCTTAATCAACTCTAATATTTTCTCTGCGCTAATACTTTGAGTCGCCTTTTTAACATTGCTGAGACAACTTAATTGCACGGTGCCACGACTGTCACACTTTCACACCTTTTCATCTTAAACATGCAGGTTAAATCTCTCTCTCTCTCTCTCTCTCTCTCTCTCTCTCTCTCTCTCTCTCTCTCTCTCTCTCTCTCTCTCTCTCTCTCTCTCTCTCTCTCTCTCTCTCTCTCTCTCTCTCTCTCTCTCTCTCTCTCTCTCTCTCTCTCTCTCTCTCTCTCTCTCTCTCTCTCTCTCTCTCTCTCTCTCTCTCTCTCTCTCTTCTCTCTCATCTCTCTCCTCTCTCTCTCTCTCTCTCTCTCTCTCTCTCTCTCTCTCTCTCTCTCTCTCTCTCTCTCTCTCTCTCTCTCAGGGCCAAATTTGGCTGTAGTTTAGAATGCAGAAACATGGCTAAAGGTGGCTCATGAATAAACACAAGTTCTTAAGCAATGTGAAATGTGAAGAGCCAGCTGACAGATGTTAGGAGAATAGGGGAGCAAAGAAGCAGGGGTTAGAGAGAGAGTAACAACATTATTGGACGCCGTAACAAGCAGGTCAGAGCTGAGATGATAATGCTAGCTGACGAATCAAGGATCTGTCACTTTGTTTGGCAAATATCAAATGCACTTTCATATTCTATGAACAGGGTAGATCACTTGGCTTACTTACAACAAGCTTTTTTAGTAGCAGTTTCATTATACAAAATATATAGTTAAACAAAACAGCAGAACCAGCATTTGTGTAAATGCTTGTTGATTTTCTGTAATTACAGAGAATAAGACTATGATACGCTTGTCAAATCGCATAGAGCTCCCTCTGTGCAATCAAAGATCTTAAGCACAGTTTTGTTTTCTTTTAAATCCTAGGGGATTTTCAAGCAAACATTTCTTGATTAAACATACATTCTGAATTTAAGTCATATTGTCCTGATAAACAACTCAAGTTGTGCTCGAGTTGGGTTCTGTCTCAATAGCTGCTCCTTTTCAATAAACCAACCTAGCACTGAGTCAGCAAAATCAACTATAAAGTACGGCCATGCGAACCCTTTCTCATATGAGAGGAGAGAATCGTGATCACAGTAAACAAATAATTCAAGGGTGAGTGTTTGACGGAGGACTATAACAATCTTGCCGAGCTTCTCGAGACGCAACGAGCAACCCAGAGCCCTGTTTGTGTTCCGTAGCTTAGCTGGCAGCGAAGATAATCAAAGTTTCCCATCGACGTTTCAGGCCTCTAACAAATAGTAGATTAGTCTTCCCTGTCAACAGCCAGTCATGAGTAGACTTACGTTGCCTTCCCTTATATACTGTAAATAGAGAGAAAGCTACACTTTCAGCAACTGATTATTCTTGAGCTTCCACAACTTTCACGGTGAGAGTAACCCTAGCTGGAGTGCCTTGCGGGGGGAGAAGATGGCAGGGGGTAGGGAGTTACGTAAGGGGAGAGGGGAAAGTAGACAGCTCTGACAGGAGTCTCTGACTGCTCCACCATCTGCTGCAGAGGGGGTGAAGGACATAGTTCATATTGTACAAATGTGCAGACAGACACACCCATATAGTTATGTGACTGTGCAAAAGCAGACGCGCATACATGCAGACAGTACACGGGCGCAGTGCGCACACAAACACAATCTCAGACGGATCATATCACATTTAGTGACTAAGAAACTACTCTGCTTATCAGATTGTTAAAAAGGGGCGGAAAGTTTCTCTCTAGGGTGGGCTGTTTAATAATACCAGTATAATGAAGGCTGATAGTGTAGCTTGTTTATAGGATCGTGTTAATTGCGCATCACGTTTAAAACATTAGACAAGATGGGATATGAGAGGCGTAATTGAACTCTTGATACCAGAAGCCCAACAGTGATTACCCCCCCCCCCCCCCCCCCCATTAACAACAGATTTTCTCTATGATTGCACCCACCAAAACATCCCTCCCTGCATGAATACTGAACATTGAGAAGAAGACATTGAACAGCTTGTAGAGTGCACTGAATTCACCTGTGAGATGTCAGATAAAAGAATTGAACAGAGCCAATGAAGCTTGACTTGAGTCTCATCCAGCTGTGACTTGAGTTTCAAAAAGTAATATCTCTTTGAAGGCCAACTTGGACATATAGATAGATTTCACTACAGAAGCTGATATTAAAGGCAGACCATTGTCTCTGAGATGCTAGATACAGTGGAGGGTACAGTGACATAACATCTGCAGTGTGGATCCCCACCCTCCACGGCTTATCTGTTTGCAAACTTGGACGGAGAGAGAGAGAGAGGGAGGGAGAGAGAGAGAAAGATGGAGAGAGAGAGAGAGAGAGAGAGAGAGAGAGAGCAAGAGCGAGAGAGGATGGAGAGAGATGGGGGAGGGAGGAAGGGAGGTAGACTGAAAGAGAGAGAAACAGAAAGAGAAACAGAAAGAGAAACAGAAAGAGAGAGAAACAGAAAGAGAGAGAAACAGAAAGAGAGAGAAACAGAGACAACAAGATGGGTGGAAGGTTCTCTGCTCAGTCCCCTCACCTGAATTTATGATCAGGAGTGAGCTGTGTGTGTGTGTGACTCTGGAGGGTGGCTAGCCCACTTTGAGGTTCCAGTCAGGCAAGGTGCCAGGAAGGCTCTGTGGCGTCTCCCTCTCCATCCCCGTCTCTATCAGTGATTCATCTCACAGCTCAGCTTGAGAACTTGCCTCTCCTGTCATCTCAGAACTGCTTTACATACATCTGAGAGAGAGGAGTGATGCGGTGTGGGGCGCTGGCAGCCCTAGTCCCAGCCCAGCCAGGGCCTCCCACTCATGCAGAGAGATATCACAGGGGCTCACCTCGGCCTGCCAAGCCCGCAAGGCAGAAGGGGTCTCCGCTGGTGCTCTCTACTCTTCCTTTCCTCTCCTTTCTCTCTCTACGCCTTCTCGTTCCTTTTTCTCTCTTTTCCTCTCCTTTCGTCCTCTCCTCTAATCTACCGACTGCTGGGACCCTTCAGAATGCCTTCAAGTTAAAAGGTTCATCTCCACAGTCCTACAGTACCACTATTGTCCTACATGTGTGTAAATATGGCATATGATCTATGTTGTTGTTCCACTGCATATGACTTGTTCCACTGCATATTCATTGATGAATAACATTTGCTCTGTGTGTTATTTGCCCTGAGAGACCTTAAGGCATCTACCTCTTTGCGCCAATGTGATGGGTGAATTTGTGAAATCAAGTGTTTACTATAAAGGGAAATGTAATATCATTGTATATTCAGGAACTTGTTGGCGAAGCACGGCTGATTCTCCACGCCTTGAGACGTCGGCTTAGCAACACTGACATTATTTCCTTAGGCCACAGGGCAATGAAATCACACAACACAGTGAGGATGTAGAATGTGCTCCTATATGATATGCAGTGAGCAATATTGCTTTCTGCCTGCAGGTCCACCCGAGGCTATAAGATATAAGAACATGTAGCGATATCAATCTCTCGCATAAATAACCATCCATAATTTATGTATGAATGAACAAATCCACTAGCACAGAACATGATAAATAAATGAAAGCTCAAAATAATGAGACTTACCCTACCACAGTAATAATAGCAAAACACAACCAAAACACACTACAACAACTCTGAGTGACGTCTCTAAATTATATCATTAAGCATTCCATCGATGGGACACCTCTGTGGATTACATAGAAACAAGACAAACAAACACAATGACAATGAATGAGCGCAGTAGTGCAGACACATAGACACACATGATGTTTTCTGCCCTCCGCTAAATCGCCGGCTCGGGACAGAGCTGAGCCAATCATGCCTTCATCCGCATTGCCACGGGAGTAGCAACCTGGCAGCTATGTTGTAAACTGACAGTCAGACCCAGAGCAGAGCAGGGCTGTCACGTTGTTGTCTACTCACAGGGGGGTCTAGGTCCTCTGCCTGTACAGTGGTGACCACAGTCCCCTTGACTGCGTTGGGAGCCACCATGCCCCTGTACAACGCCTGGCTGAACACTGGAGAGTAGTCATTCATATCCTGGAGAACAAAGAGAGAAACACACCCATATAATTAGTGAATCAACAGCTTTTTTACTGTAAAAGCCTACTACTACTACTACTACTAACTACTACTACTACTACTACTACTACTACTACTACTACTACTACTACTACTAACTACTACTACTACTACTACTAACTACTACTACCACTAACTACTACTACTAACTACTACTACTAACTACTACTACTAACTACTACTAACTACTACTAACTACTACTAACTACTACTACTACTACTACTAACTACTACTACTAACTACTAACTACTAACTACTACTACTGCTAACTACTAACTACTACTACTACTACTAACTACTACTACTAATACTACTACTACTACCACTAACTACTACTACTAACTACTACTACTACTACTACTACTACCTACTACTACTACTACTACTAACTATTACTACTACTACTAACTACTACTACTACTACTAACTACTACTACAATAAAGATACCCCTCAGTAAATGCTTCCAGTTGTCAAAATGGCATTAACATGCTGTAGCCTGTGAGCTTGATTGAATTCAACATTATTGTGAATTAGTGAAGTAGCTAACGCTATCACTGTCACTGCTGATGGACATGGCCAGCCATTTTCCTCTGCTCTTCCTTAGACTTCCTCTGAAGGACTGGCAGCATTTACAGCTGTCAGCCTGGTCTAGAGAGGCTCACATTAACACTTAGGCAAAGCACTAAACCAAAATGGCAGATACTCAATAGCAGATGATAGATAGATAGATAGATAGATAGATAGATAGATAGATAGATAGATAGATAGATAGATAGATAGATAGATAGATAGATAGATAGATAGATAGATAGATAGATAGATAGATAGATAGATAGATAGATAGATAGATAGATAGATAGATAGATAGATAGATAGATAGATAGATAGGTCATAAGACTTTATTAAGACTGACGTGTGGCAGAGGGACTGATTTAACTTCAGGCCTGAGAGAGATCATTAGACCCTGTGTGTGAACCACAAAGGCGAAAGCTCTATATGAAGCTTAGCAAACCCCATAGTACTGGTAGAGGACATCAGTACTCTATTGTCCAATGAGAGGCCAGGCTAGTTCAGGTGTCCAAGGAGAGGCCAGGCTAGTTCAGGTGTCCAAGGAGAGGTCAGGCTAGTTCAGTTGTCCAAGGAGAGGTCAGGCTAGTTCAGGTGTCTAAGGAGAGGCCAGGCTAGTTCAGGTGTCCAAATTACACATCTTCCCCCGGTTCCCTCTTGCTCACAGAATTTACACAGAAAAGTCCTTGATACAGTGCCTAGTGCTTGTCTGTCTGTCTACACATAAAAAATAGAGGGGTATTGAAGACAGCAGCTTTCACCAGTGTCCCCTTTTATATTCACACTTCTGGACAAGTGATTTTTGCTCTGGCAGTCTGGCACAGATTACATAACACCCATTAAGTTCTGATACGGTTGTATCTAACATTAGGATGATAACATCCCAAAAACATTCAAAGAATTCAAATAATGTTTTTGATTAAAAAATATATATTATTTCAAAAATGTTTTAAATGAAATATCCTTGGAAAGTTTTAATGTCACGTGCACAGGTACAGTGAAATGCCTTTCTTGCGAGCTCCAAACTATACAATGCAGTAATCAATATCAATATAGCACTGAAAATAACATAAGAAATACATTCACTAACATTCACAATAATGTTGTGCACCACAGCTGTAACAACACCACAAAACATTCCCCCAAAATTCTCATTAGGTTTCCAGGTAATGTAATAACACAATGTACCAGTAATGTTTTCCCAGAAAACCAAAATTTGTTCTGTGCAAGTCCCCAGAACATTCGTAAAGTTATGGCAAATGTTCTCATAACAAAAATTCACACCACTTGTTTCTTTCCACATTTTGTTGTGTTACAGCAATACCCAACATAGTCAAAGTGGAATTATGTTTTTAGAACTTTTTACAAATTAATAAAAAATCAAAAGCTGAAATGTCTTGAGTCAATAAGTACTCAACCCTTTTGTTATGGCAAACTTACATTAGTTCTCATCTCTGTACACCACACATACAATAATCTGTAAGGTCCGTCATTCGAGCAGTGAATTTCAAACACAGATTCAACCACAAAGACCAGGGAGGTTAACCAATGCCTCGCAATGAAGGGAACTTATTGGTAGATGGGTAAAAATAAAAAAAAGCAGATATTGAATATTCCTTTAAGCATGGTAAAGTTATTAGTTTCACTCTGGATGGTGTATCAATACACCCAGTCACTGCTAACTCAGTTGCCGGAGAAGAAGGAAACCGCTCAGGGATTTCACCATGGGGTCAATGGTGACTTTAAAACAGTCACAGAGTTTAATGGCTGAGATAGGAGAAAACTGAGGATGAATCAACAACATTGTAGTTACTCAACAATACTAACAGTGTGAAAAGAAGGAAGCCTGTTTGCAATACAAAAGCAATAAGGCACTACCATAGCTTTGATTGAACTGACCATGTCAACATCATACTTTCAAAATATTAGCTAGCAAGCTAGAGAAGCAGTCATCATCATGAATCATGAAGTCGACAATCTACAGGCATATCCTTTTCAATCCTTGTAATATGAAGTTATAAAGATACAGCCTATTTGATGCAAGACTGCGACATCGGCTGATGGATTAAGACACATCCAATGCAAAAAAACCTGATATTTCTAGCTTAAACAGATGGGTTTTTTATCGCAAAATCTACTCTAGGGGGTTAAAGTTTCCTTCCTCTCCGGCAACTGAGTTAGGAAGGACGCCTGTATATTTGTAGTGACTGCGTGTATTGATACACCATCCAAATTGGCCATGTCCAAATTGTAATTAATAACTTCACCATGCTGAAAGGGATATTGAATGTCTGCTTTTTTTTTGTTACCTATCTACCAATAGGTGCCCTTCTTTGCGAGGCATTGGAAAACCTCCCTGGTCTTTGTGGTTGAATCTGTGTTTGAAATACACTGCTCGACTAAGGGACCTGCAAGACATATCATATTTTTCATTTTAAATTCATTTGTAAACATTTCTAAAAACATAATTCCACTTTGACATTATGGGGTATTGTGTATAGGCCAGTGACACAAAATCTCAATTTAATACATTTTAAATTCAGGCTGTAACATCAAATGTGGAAAAAGTCAAGAGGTGTGAATACTTTCTGAAGGCACTGTAGCAGCTAGAGCTAAATCATTCTACTCAAGTACAGTAATACAGCCTCGTTTAAGTGCTGTGTAATACCATATCACGAGCCTGATCTCGTATAGTGCCTACTGCCCTACTGGTCTAGGAGCGTCATGCCGAGGCCAATGGCAGGCTAATCTCCATATAGCTCGTGTCTGGTGCTTAATCTTCTGAAACATTATACATCAGACGGCCACAATACTGACAAAATAGAGACTCGCAAACCTAATGATCATCCAGACATAAAATATCAAAGCACTGTACTACAGTATCAATCTGTCTGTCTTTCGTCAGGCCAGGAGAAATGAGAGGTAGCTGAGGATCATTCATCTCTCTTTTACTCCGTGGTGGTGAGGATGGCTAGTGATTTCAGACCAGAGAGGGAGGGAGAGAGAGAGAGAGAGAGAGAGAGAGAGAGAGAGAGAGAGAGAGAGAGAGAGAGAGAGAGAGAGAGAGAGAGAGAGAGAGAGAGAGAGAGAGAGAGTGGAGCCATCTATTTATGAAAAATGAGATTCACAGGTCTTCTGCTACGCTTCTGCATTTTTCCTTTTGAATGAAGGAGTTGGCTTGTGAGTGATAAACTGGTGGCCTATCTCTGTTATGAAGGGGGCAGAGGGAAGGTACAGTAGTTTCCTTACCGTTATCTTTACAGTGACAGTGGCCAGGCCTGGGGGCATGTTCCCTCCACTGTCCAGGGCTTCCACCATGAAGGTGTAGGTGTGGTCTGAAGCTGCCAGGGTCTCAAAGTCCAGCGTCTGCAGCACAGAGAGCTCTCCAGTGACTGGGTTGACAGCAAACAGTTGCCTGGCCTCTGGGGTCTGGATACGGAATGTGATATTGGAGTCCAGGTCAGCGTCTTTGGCCTGGAGGAGAGGAGAGGAGAGGAGAGGAGAGGAGAGGAGAGGAGAGGAGAGGAGAGGAGAGGAGAGGAGAGGAGAGGAGAGGAGTACTGTGGGTAAGAAACGGTTCAGTGTCCTGTATTAGTGGATCTCTGGGCTATGGGACTTGATATTTATAACTACAGTAAAAGGGACTTTATAAGTATATGTAAGAAACTGTTCCCTGTTTGCTAAGAACACAACAGCCAGAAAATTATACAATGTTACAGCATGAATCTTAAGTCCCTTATTCAATATGCAATAATAAATACAAAAGAACCAAGCAATTCTTGTTTCTGGCACACGTCAGTCAAATAACAGTGACCAGCAGTAATAACTACTCAAATCATTGTCAGGAGAGAGAGAGAGAGAGAGAGAGGTCACCCCTGTGTCTGTGTGGGTTGTGTGTGTAGTCCTTTCAAGTGGAGGTGTGTGTGTGTTCACGTGGAGTGTGTAGGGGGAAGAATAGCTGTGGGCCTACACACAGATAACACCCCCTACCGTGATAACTCAGCCATTAGTGGCTCCACTAATCTGCCTAAAATATCAGCCTATCAGCAGGCTCGGTCTGGCATGGGGAGTGACGGGAGGCCACGGTGATGAGTGGTTTGTCACTGCTAGGGGATCAGTGCACTAGGACCAGACAGACACTATCACTGTCACGTAAACTGCCAATCAACCAACCCAACCTGAAAATGTCCATGATTAGCCTCACAAAAGGAGAGGTGACTGGTTTCCTCAAAAAGGTATTCTCTGGGCTGACCAACAACAAATAACCGCAATTCTAGAAGCATGTTTTTGAAAAACACAAATAACCACAATTCTAGAAGCATGTTCGTGAAAAGGTTATTGGAAAAACAAGCAGGTTTCCAATTAACATAATTTCACCTCAGAGAATAATGGGGGTAAAATTGGGTTATAAAAAGTTCCTACTCCACTCAGCTCCTGTTTGACATTTCCTGGGTGCACTTGACTGAATAGCGGGCCATGTAAAAATGTCTGAAGTTTTGATATACTCTGTCAATATGCTCTAGGCTATCCATATGCCTCCTGACCTTGTGTGCTTTGATGTACTAGAGGACACATTATGGACTGTGGAGCGTTTGAAGTAGTAAATATACCCCTGCCTTGTGGCTCCTGTGTGTGCATGGAGCGTGCTGTGCACTCTTGGACACACACACAGGCACACATACGCACATACATCATACACAAGCACACACACAAACTCACGGTAAGCTGCAGGATGACTGTCTTCTTAGGACTGTTCTCCGGCAGATTGACTGTATAGGACAGTTGTGAGAACACCGGACTGTTATCATCCACATCCAGCACGGTCACCGACAGAGTCAGTGTGGTCCTTCTGGGGTCCTCCACCGCTCCGTCCTCCGCCTCCACAATGAGGTCATACTGACCCCTGACCTCTCGGTCCAGAGGCACGGTGGTAGAGATGGTGCCATTGGAGTTGACCCTGAAGAGGTTGGCGTGGTTGACCAGTCGGTAGCGCACCTGGCCATTAACCCCCGCGTCTGGATCTGTGGCCTTGGTGGATGGATGGATGGATGGAGGGAGGGAGGGAGATACAGGGGGGTTAGACCCTCCATATGCCAGGCATCATGCATACATTGATAGGGAGGAACTCTCACACACACACATGCAGACATACACAACACACACAAGCACGCAGGTAAGCGCACACACACACCCTCCCTCTCCACACACACACACACACACACACACACACACACACACACACACAACGAGACACCTGTTTCAACAGCAGGGAGAGAGCAGTACACAGATCACAAGCAGACAGCCTTACACAGGTACACAGTGTTACAGTTTAACCATCTCTTCAAACAGCCTGTCCTCTCTGTAATGCAAATGGAGGATTTGTTTGTAGCACAAGTCATGTTGTGTATTGTAGGGATTGCATTGTATCCATACAGAATTAATACTTCAATTTCACTCAGGATTTGTCCGAGGTTGAGGACAGGGGTTTTCCAACCCACTCTAATGAGCTAATGAGCTAATGAGCTCATATATAGCTCATGATTTAACGATGTCGTGTGTCCAGAATTGTCCTATGCCGTTCCATTGTAGTATATCCTGCATCTATGTTCTGTTACTGTTGTCTAGGCCTGCGCTGCACGTATCTCTGCATTGTTTCATTACCATCCGTACCCAGGTCCTGTGCTCTGCTCTACCCCGATGGTGCTCTTATACGAGAGACTGGCTTTGATCACAGAGGTGCCCTGCATTAATCATCAAGGTGGTAATAGGGAGGCTGACTCTGCACCCATTGACTCCAGACCTGAAGGCGGGAGCCAGACGACATGAGAAGCCAGGATCACACAGAATGATCTTCTCATCACTCTGATGGGAGGACTTTGTAGGAACACGACACCATGATCCCATTGAAAAAAGGAAGATGGTAACTTAACATCTCACCTCCAGATTGGGAGCTAAAAGTAATTGAAAAATTGAAAGAAACTTAAAGTTGAAAATTATATTTATTCTACCAAAAGGCAAGTGATAATTGACTTTGGAGGGTGTAAAGGGAGAGCGAACAAAAAAGGTTTCTTTTCAAAGACATTGTTGGAGTGGTAAAGAACATTTATTTTCGACCGGAGAATGAAATACATAGAGGAAATGTAAATTAGTCAGACTATGTGGAGATAATGAGACAGGATCGTTTTTCAATTTTCATACAAATATAAATGGAGATTGCCTTCACTCAAAGCATATTGCAACGCGGCGCAAACAATGGAAAACAATACAGAAATGCTGCTCCTGCTGTTGATGTGTACAGAATACAACATCTGGCAGGAGATCAGTAAGATACCATGAGAATAATAAAGAACTCGTTGACTTGACTGAAGCCCACTCTTGAAGATAACTTCCCAGTCAGTGATGGCATGAGTTCAATACATTTCTATCAGCTGCTAAAGCAACCAGGGCCTGGTTATAAAAGCATTCATCTTCTCAGCAATCAATGAAAGGTCCAATTTGGGCAAAAATGCAAAATAACGGCTTTAAACTGTATAAGTGATCAATTCACCATCATACAAGGTCATTTAATGCTTTAAAAAATATATATATAATGGATAAATACGTTTTTGGCTACAGAAGTGCCATCTCTACAGCTTCTGTCCAAAAACAAATCCTGCGAAATGACGCCAACAGTGGCTAGCTTAGCTAACGAACCAGAATGACACATCGATGAAGCACCAAATGCATTTTTCATGCCCAAAGTCGACCTTTAAAAGTTCATTATAGATGTAGGATCTTATTATGATCACCCTGTGCATAAAAAAATGTCAGACTTGATTTTTCATTACGGAAAATGTATCAGCCCCTAAAAACATTTCCATTCATTATAATCCACATTTCCTGTTGCTACAGGATTCTTTTCCTGCTGTAGCAAACTAGCTCAAATTAAGATTCTACATCTGTAAAACCTGTATCTAAGAGACTCAGAGATATGTCTTACACCGTGCACCACACCAGAGCCCAACCGGTAAACATTACAATTTGGGGATAGTGTCATTAACTAGTGAGGAAAAGAGGGCACGCCGAGCCAAAAAGAGAACAATGATTTCTGCTTCACTTGTCTGTGCAGCTCTCTCTCGTTAAGTGAAAAAAGTATGATGGCTTGATAAACAGAGCAAAATGCCTCTCAGGAGCAGACACTGAATGTGCCAAGTCAACTCATTTGTCTGGCAGACCGTGCCTTGGATCACATGGATCAACATTATTGTTATTATTATTATTATTATTATTATTACTACAGCTGCGTTGACAAGACATGGACATAAATCAGACATGTTGCATAAATAACACCGTAACACACATGGAGGTAGCCCACCATCCCTACTAATATCCATTTCAGACAGGAAACGCCACGTACTCATTTAACCATTCATTAGTCTTGGCTCCGTCGGGGTAGCTCACTGCCAGAGCATAGATAATAATTACAAGCGGTGGGCAAGGTTTGCAATACCAATCCCCCTGACAGAAACAAAAGCAGAGTAGCGCATGCTAGAGCTATAGCATGTCGCCAAGAACATTAGCGCATAGCGTGCGCACAGCAGCCATGGGTGAGCAGAACATGGTCAACTAAACAGACTTAGCCATATTAAGGTAGAGTGGTGAATCTAATTGGTGCATTATCAGCCGACGCAAACACTGAGGTTTCCCTGTATGAACCTGCTGTGCTTGATGAGTTGCCAGATCGAGGAAGAAATTCTACTCAGCAGATGGTTTAGTGTTCAGTGTTCCATAAAGGCTTACTCATTTCGATGCACATGCTGTTGGCTGATCAGCCAGTGCGAGCCGGTACGGGCGACGTGCTGATCATTTGCACATTCCGAGATGTTCTTGTGCACGGGGACACACATACACAGACGGACACATGTACGCACGCACACCAGCGACAACCATCGATCATCAATTATTCCCAGCAGTCAATGCAGCTCCAGCCACTTTCCCTCCAACTCTTCACCCAGGTAAACATTCATCTTATGATTCACAACACAGCAGTGTGCAGTACTGCGCCGCACAACACCACACAGACTCCCTCCAAAGATGACTGCCTGCATCATCCTCTTCATATTCCCCAGCCCTATTGAACTACACCAATAATTACAACTCCTCGCA
The DNA here is from genome assembly GCA_023634145.1 of Thymallus thymallus. Classification (NCBI taxonomy): domain Eukaryota; kingdom Metazoa; phylum Chordata; class Actinopteri; order Salmoniformes; family Salmonidae; genus Thymallus; species Thymallus thymallus. The sequence goes on from CM042387.1 coordinate 14,265,633, forward strand.
GCTTAACAGAGCCCAACAAAGCTACTCATTATGGGATATCCCTGAAGGTGACAATATTATTTTAATTACATTTATTAAATTGGAAAATGATTAACTGCGGAGCGGGCAGGGAGCCTGCGGGGGACCATCAGCCGGCTGGGCCCTCTCTGCTCTGGGCCTCCTGGCAGCTGGGCACACATGCTTGTGGGGATCGTCAGGCCGAGCGGAGAGTGAGGCCCTTGGCACGCAGCCCTCAACTCCCTGTGGGCCGCTGATTACAATTAGCCAAACAGGGGGGAGGGAGAGTCAGAGGAAGAGAGCCACCAGAGCCACAGAGGAACAGTAGGGTGTACTGCTGCAAGTCAGGTACATATAAGTTCAACCGCATGGGACAAACTATCTCAATGTCAAAGGCCCCGTGGACAGTATGCCTGCCTATACAAGCTGCAATTGACATGTTGATAGATTCAGTGCCACAGAAACGTTACTCTACAGGGCAGTACACTGACATACTCATCAGTCAGATCTTAACATAAGTGCATTCTACAAGGGACTATGTATGAGCCAGCAATGTGGACTATACAGTAAATATACGGTGTTGTATACATAAAAGCAGACTTACCTTTACTTGGCCCACAAAAGAGTTTGCCTCTTCCTCTGTAACTGTTACGTTTTGGGGCATGAGTGGATCGAAGACGGGGTCATTGTCGTTGACATCAGTGACCACAATATTCACAGTAGCTGTGGAGGTCTGGAAGCACAGAATAAAAACAACACAATTATTGATCTCCGTTTTGAGCAAAGCCTCTGGCAAGAGCAAATCAGTGGGAGTTCCTTCTCTTTCTAAAACAGTAGCTTAAAAGCACAGCAGACTTCTCTGTATGTCATGCTTGACCCAATCAGAATTTGAGTGAATAAATGCTATGCAATTCTTAAACTCTTTTATCAAATAATACATTTGGTTTCATCATTCAGGGCCAGGGTGGGTTTTCATCAACAAATCCACTTGTTCCCTGATTAACTGCTACAGCTCTTGCTACAGCTTTTGCAATAATGATGATATATTTGCATTCGCCAACATGTGATGAATGACAAATCTCCTCAGCTTTAGGTGAATTAGCATTTTTGTGTTTGATATGACAACGAGATGTTCCCAAACCAAACACATTTAGTTTGAGGTTATTTTAGACTGTGCATCTTGTCAAAATGTTCACTTGATTAACAAAACTACTGCTGTATAGATATAGCACATTGACTCTCTTCAAAAAACCAGCATATATCATGACAGAGGGGCGGCAATCGTAGGTACCCAGTTCCGGATAATCTTGAGCTGGCTATGAGAACATACTGTGACCATAGCAACTTGCAGTCTATTATCAACAAAATGCCCTTTTCACTTCTAGAATCAAGGAAGCTCGTCCAAATCAACAAGCGCAGGTAATTACATTTGATTTATTTTAATTTAGCAAACGCTCTTATCCAGAGCGACTTACAGTTAGTTAGTGCATCCATCTGAAGATCGCTAAGTGAGACAACTGCATACTGTATCACAGTCATAGGAAATACATGCTGTGGGATTAATTAAGGTACTCTATCATACTTTTTATAATCTAAAAGTGGAACTGACACAGATTTAGTACCATCAAATCTTATTCAAACATGTTCATATACACTCTTGGGAAGAATATGACACAATATTTTTCATTGTGTGAGAAGCGAGCACATAGATATGATAATAGTAATGTTTTCATACATTCATAGAATGTTTGGAAATGACGTAGAGTCAGGAAATTGTGAAAATTATATAGTAATATTAATGGAAAATGCAGTAAATAAAAACTTGTCAGTCTTGTCCAGGGCTGCAATCTACACAGACTGGTGCGCCATAACCAATCACTGCTAGATGAGCAAATAAGCCATGCCAACAGCACTTTGATGTTGCACTCCACTGGACAGGCAGCAGAACTGCGCAACATCTCTCCTTCAGTTGCCTATCCAGAACAACAACAACATTAGCCAGAGCCATATGAGTTAAAATCTAGCACAGTAAAATCTAGACGATAAATCCTCTCAAACTTTTTCAACGTGTAGTCAAGAGGCACAATTGCACTGTGAATACGATGGGAATAGTAGCCTGACCAATGGCAACATAATATCCTTCCAGCTGCTAGCTAGCTACAGTAGCTACAAGACTCTGTGTTATTTTATGTTCTAGCTAGCTAAATAACTTAAGTCATATAGATAGCTTGCTAAATAAGTAGGCCATACATAAATACATAAGCTATAGCTATAGATATAGCCCTGGTTTCATCTCTATTTTGAACTGATATGCAGCCAGGACACTTCAATTGTAAATTACCTCATAATGAAACAATATTGTTGCTTTTATCACATCAGAAGATATCCTCCTCGCAATCTCCAAAATACAACAGCCACAAAGACAACTTTGTTTGGACGTCGTAAAGGACCATCAGCCGAAACTGAAGAGATATAGCTAGCTAACAACCTCCTTTTCCTACGTTAGCTAGCTAGCTGTGATTTTCTACAAAGAATCTGCGTCCGGAAAAAAGCTTCTCCCAAGTGGGTGTGACAGCTACTCCAGTTGCCTGCTGCACTGCTGCTTGGATTCCACCTGGCGATCTGTTCACTGTCTACCCTGGCCTGTCTCCCCCTGTCTGGTACAGGTACCCCCGCCACAGTCCCCCCTCTCTCCCGAGCTTTCGCTCGCCTCCAGCACACACGCACTGTTGGGGCAAGTGACTCTGAACTTCCAATGGCTAGCCCCAAGCCGTTATATATTTTTCTTGTGCTTTATGCAATTTGCCTCATGACTGCGTGCTTTCTTGACTATGAACTTGCTTGTTTAACCGACCGTGGGACAGACTATGTTTGTTCCCGCACTCGGACTCTGACCCTGTATTAGTTACACAGACTCTTGCCCTCCCATCCTATTCTAACCACCTCTCACCAGCTTTGTATTCATGTTACCTGATGAAACTGCTGTACAATATGATCTTGTTGCCATCTGATGCACATTCAAATGTCATAAAACAATCAACAGTGCAGAGCTCCCCCTGTCCACTGCCATGCCCCGATTGTATTACTGCTGATGATATCTGGTAATGTGTATGTACACCCTGGCCCATCTACTGTTGCTAGCCCCAATCCTGACTTGTGCTCTGAATTCTGCTTCACTGATTTCTGCTCTCGTAAAAGGCTGGGTTTTCTGCACGTTAACAAGTTATTACCTAAAAGTGTGGGTTCACAGCACTAATCCAGATGTGTCGGTCATTACTGAGATGTGGTTAACAACATAGCTCAGGCAGTAGGAAGCTCTCTCATCCATTTATATGCAGATGAAACAGTCTTGTACTCAGCTGGCTCCTCCCCGGAGTTTGTGTTAAACACTCTACAACAAAGCTTTCTTAGTGTCCATCAAGCTTTCACTGCCCTTAACCTTGTTCTGAACACCTCCAAAACAAAGGTCACGTGTTTTGGCAAGAAGAATGCCCCTCTCCCCACCGGTGTGATTACTACCTCTGAGGGCTTAAACTTCTCATCATCTGACCGTAAGGTGCTACAGAGGGTAGTGCATACGGCCCAGTACATCACTGGGGCCAAGCTTCCTGCCGTCCAGGACATATATACTAGGTGGTGTCAGATGAAAGCCCCAAAAAATGTCAAACAGCCCAGTCACCCAAGTCAAAGACTGTTCTCTCTGCTACCGCACGGCAAGTGCCAAGTCTAGGACAAAAAGGCTCCTTAACAGCTTCTACCCCTAAGCCATAAGACTGCTGAACAAATAATAAAATGGCCACTTGGACTATTTACATGTACACTGCTGCTACCCGCTGTCTATTATCTATGCATTGTCACTTTACCCCTACCTACATGAACAAATTACCTTGACCAACCTGTACCCCCGCACATTGACTCAGTATCGGTACCCCCTGAATATAGTCTCGTTATTGTTATTTTATTGTGTTGCTTTTTACTTTAGTTTATTTGGAAAATATTTTTCTTAACTCTTTCTTGAACTGCATTGTTGGTTAAGGGCTTGTATGTAAGCATTTCACAGTAAGGTCTACACCTGTTGTATTCGGCCCATCTGACAAATAAAGTTTGATTTGATTTGATTTGTAATTTATAGATCGGCAGGTAAGGGTGCTCTTGAGCGGCTAGATGTTCTTTACCATTCGGCCATCAGATTTCCCACCAATGCTCCTTATAGGACACATCACTGCACTCTATACTCCTCTGTAAACTGGTCTGTAAACTAAATCTCTGTATACCCGTCGTAAGACACACTGGTTGATGCTTATTTATAAAACCCTCTTAGGCCTCACTCCCCTCTATCTGAGATATCTACTGCAGCCCTCATCCTCCACATACAAGACCCATTCTGCCAGTCACATTCTGTTAAAGATCCCCAAAGCACACACATCCCTGGGTCACTTGTCTTTTCAGTTCGCTGCAGCTAGTGACTGGAACGAGCTGTAAAAACACTCAAACTGGACAGTTTTATTTCCATCTCTTCATTCAAAGACTCAATCATGGACACTCTTACTGACAGTTGTGGCTGCTTTGCATGATGTATTGCTGTCTCTACCTTCTTGCCCTTTGTGCTGTTGTCTGTGCCCAACAATGTTTGTACCATGTTTTGTGCTGCTGCCATGTTGTGTCGCTACCATGTTGTACTGCTGCCATGCTGTGTGGTTGTCTTAGGTCTCTCTTTATGTAGTGTTGTGGTGTGTCTCTTGTCGTGATGTGTGTTTTGTCCTATATTTTATTTATTTATTTTTAATCCCAGCCCCCGTCAAGGCCTTTTGCCTTTTGGTAGAACGTCATTAAAACAAGAATTTGTTCTTAACTGACATGCCTACTTAAATAAAGGTTAAATAAAAAAATAAAAAATATTAAACCCCCCCCCCCCAAAAAAAACTTATTAATTTTGTTATAAAGCACAAACTGCAAATGTGATATTTTAGACCAATATAATGATTATCTGTTTGTTTAATTTCTGCAAAGTAGTTAAACCGGTGTCAGTTCCTGCTGGCTATAGGGAGGTGTGGTATTTAAAAGCCAATATTTCAGTGTGAAAAGTTAATCTGTACATAAACCATCACCATGACAACTTATCTTCAACTTAAAGTACTCCTGAACCACTACCAGATCGTGGGAGCTAGGAAGAGCGATCACTGCCGGTCATCTAACATATCAGACCTTTAAGGTTTTATCTGTGATCTGTGACACTACAGACTGACTGGGTGTGTTCTTACTGACTCACTGTTTCACAAATATGATGGATTCTCCAATTAGCTAGTTTTTAGGCTGGCAGTATCAGAGCAGAACATTTAATAAGGCTCTGGGCCATCATGTTGATGCTGATTAATGAGGTCTGTGATGGATCACAAAGACTAAAGCCCCCAATCTCCTCCTTTACAAAACACATCATCCAAACAGGACAATTTCTCATTGAATGACCAGATAATACAGTAATTGTCAGAGCCAGACAGATGGTTGCATCATTCATTGTCCAACAGCCCAACAATTCAACATACCAAAAGAAAACCAACCAATTACAGCACATAATAAATTAGAGACCTGTGGGTTGTTAGGCAGATATAGCCATAGCTAATTCCTTAGTGGTGGCTCTTGTATTCACACCGGCAACCCAAATCAGGTCGTACATTAGAGCAATAGCCTACGGGGAGGACTAAACCACCATTTTCCCTTCATCAGAGGGAGAACGTAGGAGAGAACAGTGTGCAGGTGTGCCCTCACAGCAGGTAGCCCCTTCACTTTCATTCCTTTTTAATGTCTATCTTCTTCATGCTATTCTCTGCATTTAGCTTTGAAAGAACATCAAATACATTCCTTCCCACCACAACACACCCAGAGGAAGGCAAAACGTTAGGAATAATCCAAACTAAAATAAAAATGAGGTTGTGTGTTATTTTCTGCTGTTTTGTAATGCAACGAGCTATGGATGCAAGGACTGACCATCCACGATATAAACATTATAGTTTTAACCATGTTTTGAGGCTATATAGGGGGACTGGCCACCCCTCAGAGCCTGGTTCCTTTCTAGGTTTCTTCCTAGGTTTTTCCTAGCCTCCGTGCTTCTACATCTGCATTGCTTGCTGTTTGGGGTTTTAGGCTGGGTTTCTGTATAGCACTTTGTGACATCGGCTGATGTAAAAAGGGCTTAATAAATACATTTGATTTGATTTGATATTGTGTTTGTTTACATTTACTTTGTTTACAAACAGTGGAGTAAAAAAGCTTATGTTTGGGGTTTTGATGGGGTTGAACTACATATTGATTCTTCAAGAATCAATAGGTACATACAGTATAACTAATGTATGTCCAAAAATGGATGTAACAACTGATGATTGCCCCTTTAAGACCAAATAGTGCAACCAGTATTCATCAGCTATAACAGAGTGTTATCTGACACCTCTGATATGACTGTATAATAGATACGGTCTGTCTCCCTCCCTCTCATGTGGGCCTCGTCAGATAATATTGGTTGGCCCCGGGCCCTCAAGGCCCTTATGTCACACCTGCAGGGGCCTAGAGAAACACACGCACCATCCAGTAGGCAACATCACCAGGAAGGGAGGTCAAGCAGTTCTGGAGCGTCAGGGACAGTGATGTGTGTGTGCGTGTGTCTGTGTGTGTGCGTATGTTGTGTGTGTGTGTGTGTGTCTCCTAAGCCAGAGAGCCCTTCCTAGTCCCTACAGGACTGTTTATTAGCTTGGCTAATGACCAGCTGATTTGGAAAGGTCAATGAATTTTAAAGGCCTCAGTCTCTCTCTTTATCCTACCCGCTCAGGCTCAGGTTTAAACTTTGCTCAATGTTTTATAGAATAAGTGGAATCGTGGAGGGCACAGAGGGGAGGCGAACGCTGGCGAGTGCAAGGGAGGGAAGTTTTACTGGTACTTACTCACTGTCCGCTGTCTCATTTTACTTGCAAGCGACAACCAACCACACTGGACTACTCTTTTAAGGGTAGGAAGAGAGTTCCCCTCTCCACTAGGTGAGAGAGACCAGCTCTGAAATGGTTGGCCAATCAAGGTGGCTAGTGATTAAATCTAGGGGGAGGTGCTTCAGGTATCAGAGTGTGTCAGAAGAGAGACATTTGTATTCATTTCCATAAAGGTCAGCATGGTAATGTATCACACCTGGATTAAATATGCCGCTGCTGGCATCAAACAGAATAATGTCACATGAATCTGTCCACTGGCTTGCTCGTTAAGTGTGTGAAATGGAAAGAGATGTTTTGGACATTGGGATATGCAACGACAAGGCAAAGGTTTTACCATCATTAGAGTGATGTAGGTGATTGCATCAAAGGTTTTTGAGATTATTCATATTTTCTCAACACTGGATACAACCTTTAAAGATGTCCATGATTGATGACAAATACTGATATTACATTATTAGACTGTACATTTTAATCAACGCTGATTTTCACCTAATAACCCCTGTTACTGTTATGCAAAATGTTATTCTTTGTTATTATCATTTACAGTATATACAGTTGAAGTCGGAAGTTTACATACACCTCAGCCAAATATATTTAAACTCAGTTTTTCACAATTCCTGACATGTAATCCTAGTAAAAAATTCCCTGTTTTAGGTCAGTTAGGATCACCACTTTCATTTAAGAATGTGAAATCTCAGAATAATAGTAGAGATTTACTTCAGCTTATATTTATTTCATCACATTCTCAGTTGGTCAGAAGTTTACATACGCTCAATTAGTATTTGTTAGCATTTCCTTTAAATTGTTTAACTTGGGTCAAAGGTTTTGGGTAGCCTTCCACAAGGTTCCCACAATAAGTTGGGTGAATTTTGGCCCATTCCTGGTGTAACTGAGTCAGGTTTGTAGGCCTCCTTGCTTGCACACACTTTTTTAGTTCTGTCCAAAAATGTTCTATAGGCATGACATCACTGAGTATTTATTTAACCTTTATTTTACTAGGCAAGTCAGTTAAGAACATATTCTTATTTTCAATGACGGCCTAGGAACAGTGGGTTAACTGCCTTGTTCAGGGGCAGAACGACAGATTTTTACCTTGTCAGCTCAGGGATTTGATCCAGCAACCTTTCGGTTATGGGCCCAACACTCTAACCACTGGGCTACCTGCCGCCCCAGTATGAAGTATGAAGGTAGGCCTTGAAATACATCCACAGGTACACCACCAATTGACACAAATGATGTAAATTAGCCTGTGACATCATTTTCTGGAATTTTCCAAAGGATCGGTGTCCCGTCCTCGGGACACTTGAGCTAACGTGGGCTAATGTGATTAGCATGATGTTGTAAGTAACACTAACATTTCCCAAGGCATAGACATATCTTACATTGGCAGAAAGCTTACATTCTTGTTAATCTAACTTTACAGTAGCTATTACAGTGAAGGAATACCATGATATTGTTTGAAGAGAGTGCACAGTTTTGTACTTAAAAATGTATCAATAAACCAATAGGCAGATTAGGGGCAGACTTGATACAACATTTTGAACAGTAATGCAATGGTTCATTGGATAGGTCTAAAACTTTGCAAACACTGCTGCCATCTTGTAGCCAAAATCTAAATTGTGCCTGGACGTAATATTATGTCCTTTCTCTTGCATTTCAAAGATGGTGACAAAAAAAAACACATATTTGTTTTTCTTTTACTAGATCTAATCAGTTATATTCAACTACATTAATTTCACATTTACACAAACTTCAAAGTGTTTCCTTTCAAATGGTATCAAGAATATGCATATCCTTGCTTCAGGTCCTGACCTACAGGCAGTTAGATTTGGGTAAGTAATTTTAGGCGGAAATTGAAAAAATGGGTCCAATCCTTAGGAGGTTAAAGGCACAGTCAACTTAGTGTATGTTAACTTCTGACCCACTGGAATTGTGATATATCTGTCTGTAAACAATTGCTGGAAGAATTACTTTTGTCATGCACAAAGTAGATGTCCTAACCGACTTGCCAAAACTATAGTTTGTTAACATGAAATCTGTGGAGTGGTTGAAAAATGAGTTTTAATGACTTTAACCTAGGTGTATGTAAACTTCCGACTTCAACTGTAAATCACTGCTACTCCGGTTTGGTCAGGATCCCATCAAAACAATGGACTGCAAACCACAAAAACAGTGAATAGGGCTAGCTATACAACCTGTCATAGACAACTGAATGGATAGAATAGACGAATGAACACAATAAATTGATTGATGGTGAGACAGCACACAGATTAATGGGTTTTTGAAAGAATTTATGAAGGAGAATAGATTAATGAATAGATGGATATAAGGACAATTGACGCAGGCTTACCCCTTCTGGATGGCCATCTGAGGCTGTTACAATGAGAGTGTAGCGATCCTCTGTCTCCCTGTCCAGCGGTTTCCCCAGGACCAACAGCCCTGACCTGGGGAGAAGAGACAGAGACACTACGGTTCTTTTTCAATAACCACCACCAGAACACAACACACTCACATCATTCAATACAGTCCATTTGCAGCTTTAGTGAAACTTTCCCACTCACTCTGTTTCCCGCTGAGCCAGCTTTCAGGGTTTCTAAATCAAACAGATCTCACGTAGAGATAAACAATACCCACACAAAAACAAGAAGAAGTGAAGGAGACAGAAATTCTTGCATCAAAGTCTGTATTCAGACATTGTGAATGTGAACATTTCAACAAATTATTGAATCACAATTGAGACAGGTTCAATTGGCACAAAATCACAACCTTGTCAGTGTAAGCAGATTTATTTTCCTTCAAATACAAAACCACCAATTTATTTTAGCTTGTATGTGGTATATAATGGGGGTTTATGTAAATCTGGCTATTCAATTACATGCATGTCGGATACTGTGGGGCACGTGGACCCGCCAGCACATTAGAATGAAATGGAAGCTCCTTCTCTTGTTCTGCCGACAGAGGAGAGTTATATGTCGGCACTTTGGCAAGCTACTGTAGCCTAGCACACACACATACTTTATAGAATTTACAGTGCAAGGTCATTTGGTGAGGGGTAACCTTGGCATGCATACAACAGTGGTTTCAGCTCTTTCACAGAGTGATCCCTGAGTGCTTAAACACATGGGATGATTATCTGCTGTCAGCTCTACACTCTTAGAAAAAAAAGGTTGCAAAAGGGTTATTCGGCTGTCCCAATAAGAGAACCCTTTTTGGTTCCAGGTAGAACCATTTTATTTCCAGGTAGAGCTCTTTTGGGTTCCACGTAGAATCCTCTGTGAAAAGGGTTCTACCTATAACCAAAAAGGGTTCTCCAAAGGGTTCAGCCGAATAACCCTTTACGGTTCTAGATAGCAACCTTTTTTTCTAAGAGTGTACATCTGTTAGCTGTCTGTCTGCTATAGCTCTCAGAGACAAACTAGAGCGCAATGTACAAACCACCTAAGGAAATCGACTTCTAGTTTTCTGATGGTTACTCAATGGCAATCATTTAGACACGCATTAATCAGAAATCATAAGTACTTTTTAATGCAGCTTTTTTTAACTGTTCATAATCAGACTCTTCTAAGATTCCAGGTACGCACATCCTAAGAAGGATAAGAGCTCTGTGAGGACTATAGTGGACTGATACGACCCTGTTAAAACGAATCAGACAAATGCAAAGCGCCACCTCAAATGCTGCCGCCACGACTCTCATGTATATTTATAAGCTATTCATAGAGAGCATTGTCTCTACGCTCGCTCACTCACTCACTCACTCACTCACTCACTCACTCACTCACTCACTCACTCACTCACTCACTCACTCACTCACTCACTCACTCACTCACTCACTCACTCACTCACTCACTCACTCACTCACTCACTCACTCACTCACTCACTCACACACACACACACACAGACAGAACACACACAATCATCTTCTCATTCAAAAACATCAAGGACGATGATAATGCCAAGCTAAAATGAAATATCATGATTATTAGCAGCTGGAAACGCAAACTGGATCAGATTCAGCGTGTGAGAGAACATCATTCACAAGGGTGTTGTTTTGAAGTGCTGAATAACTAAGAGAGTATTAAAGAAGATATCATCTGAGGCCCACTAAGAGGCAACACAGAGCAGAGGTTATTCAACAGATTGTGATCTGTAAGGCCTACCCGCTGTTGGCGCTAAGCTGGCAATGAGATGCATGCAGGTCTCTGATCTCAACCACCTCCACAGCCGACTTACAAGTCTTGACATTCTGACGTTTTTGGTCTAATACCAAGCAATCGAATGGGTAACTTGTAAAACTGTCTCGTAAATAATCAACTCCTTCACTATACCAGTTGGATAAAAATAGCTTTCTTCGAATGAAACGGATAAATATGCAAGAACTGGCTCAGTAGTATGGCAATGGGGATACAATGGGTTATGATAGGCACGTGAATCTATCGGGTTGTATCCATTAACAGGGACTATATAAGGGGATACATTTGAGCTCATCTGCTCTAGGACTGGGGAGCTAGGGCCTTTCCTATCCATAAGAGACTGTTTCCGCCTGTATCGCCTTGGCACATTCCTCTCCTTACTTCCCCAGTCTTGTCCCCTACTGTTTTCATTCGCCTCTTTATTGAGGAGACAGAGACAGGCGCAGGGCTTATTAACATTTATAGTTGTGGTGTATGCGATTTCCTGGACCTGACAGTATGCAACAGGAGAGGCATGATGACAATTTGAGTTTGGAGCTTTGATTGAAGTGGCCTCCGGTAGCAGAGCTATGACTGCATGGCAATGTGCTGGTTATTGCAGCGAAAAACGGAGAGGGGCGGGGGGGGGGGGGGGGGGAGCAGAGAGACAGAGAGAAGAGAGAGAGAGAGAGAGAGAGAGAGAGAGGAGAGAGAGAGAGAGAGAGAGAGAGAGAGAGAGAGAGAGAGAGAGAGAGAGAGAGAGAGAGAGAGAGAGAGAGAGAGAGAGAGAGAGAGAGAGAGAGAGAGAGAGAGAGAGAGAGAGAGAGAGAGAGAGAGAGAGAGAGAGAGAGAGAGAGAGAGAGAGAGAGAGAGAGAGAGACAAAAGAGAGAGAGCAGAGGGATAGCTCTTAGAGATCTTCACGGGTCTGACCAAACCTGAATACCCGAGACCCAACCCAAGACCCGAGTGGGTTCGGGTCTAAAATTCAAACTTGACCCTCAGGTATCGGGTCTCGGGTCGATGTAACTTGAGCTGATAGACCCGAGTGGATCAGAATGGACCCAACCACGGTTCTGCATAGCCTATAGCATATTTATTTTACGTTAATAAGGTACATTTATTGACTTATAGAAGGCCTAGCCAACATACAAAGACATATTTGTTAACCAAAAGAGCAACTCTGCAGGTAGCATAGCGGTTAAGAGCATTGGGCCAGTAACTTAAAGGTTGCTGGTTCAAATCTCAAAGCCGACTAGGTAAAAAAATATGCCGATGTGCCCATGAGCAAGACACTTAACCCTAAGAGTGTCTGCTAAATGACAATACAATTATTTTCTTCTTAGGGTATGGGCCGGGTCCAGTTGTAGTCGGGTTCATTCGGGTTTGGATCTGATTGTTCTCGGGTCCGGGTAACCATGTTTTAAATAAAATTATTGGGTCCATTCAGGTCCGGGTCTGATTGTCCTTGGACCTGAGAAGACATCTAATAGCTCTCTACTCCAAAGCCTCAGGGGAGAAGGCCTGCTTCACCGATAACCATACAATAGTGCTCTCCCAAAAAATCACAGCAAATCTTATTGCAGGCTTGGATTAAATCTATGAAATTGTAAGAGGAAATATTTACTCCAAGCCAAGGCACTAATACTTTTCCCGCCAATACTAAAAGTGAAGCTCAGGGTAACCTTGGGATTACTACTGTATAATCTGATATTTGGTCAAACTGGGAGAGAAATGTTTTGGTTTTTATTCAGATGCTATGGAGAATCGTATCTTCATTTTCAGCCCCTGGTCTCTCGCGGAGAGCTTCTGAGAGAGCAATTCAGTTTACTACATATCACATATGGCAAAAAACTATCTAAAACCCTTTCCCCAAATTGACTCATCTGTAACAGGGTAATACTATTGCTGGCAAAGTTTCATAGATAAATGCTCTACAATAATATAGGTAGTGTTGTTGATGACTAAAATAAGTTTTCGTACGTTTGGGAGAGCTCAAAGAGGTGGTGGGGATCTCCGCTCTGGATGCTGTAGGTAATAGGATCTCTTTCACGGTCATTCGCCTGTAGAGACACAGAGACAGAGAGCCTCTTTCATGTCAAATCAAACCCAATTTCACAACAGACAATGAATAATACAGAATTACTTTACTCAGCAGTATCCAGTCCTTTTCTACTTGACGCATTACAAACAATCGTTTGGTAGTATTAGTGGAGAACAATAGAGTAATGACGTCTACAGTCTGAGTGGTCTACATAAACAGCTTGAAGTATTTCTTCTCATACAGAATATACAGTAACATTGGTGCCTGTCTCAGTCCCTTCTGGTACAGACTAAATAGGAGCCAATGTTAAGAGCTCATCAGCTGTATACAACTACATGTTCTGAAGCAGATCCCACCGCTGCCACCAAATGTCACACTCTAGATAGAGTTCAGAGTCTATTATGCTAGGTCTGTACTAAATAACAGTGTGGTATTGTGAAGAAGCCTTGTCCCCAGGCTCACCTGCAGGTGGAGGAGAGTGGCTCCGGTCCTCATGGCCTCGCTGACCTCCAGGCTGTAGAGGAAGCGGGGTAAGCGCGGAGGGCTCTGGTTGTTGGGTGGGAGCACCTCGATGTACACCGTGGTGATGGAGCTCCTGGGAGGGGAGATAAGGATGGGGGGGTGAAATGAATTCTGGTGAAAAACGACTCCATGTGAAAAACCATGATGAAGGCTGAGGGCTGAAATGCGTTGGTATACATTTTTACAATAAAGAAGCAAATGTATCAACTTTAACTCTCCTCCAAGAGCTTCACTTCTGAAAAACAGAGACTGTGGGAGGGTTTTGTTTAGAGTATTACAATTGGTGTGTGGGACGTAGGGTTACACATACAGTGGGGAGAACAAGTACTTGATACACTGCCGATTTTGCAGGTTTTCCTACTTACAAAGCATGTAGCGGTCTGTAATTTTTATCATAGGTACACTTCAACTGTGAGAAAAAATCCAGAAAATCACATTGTATGATTTTTAAATAATTAATTTGCATTTTATTGCATGACATAAGTATTTGATCACCTACCAACCAGTAAGAATTCCGGCTCTCACAGACCTGTTAGTTTTTCTTTAAGAAGCCCTCCTGTTCTCCACTCATTACCTGTATTAACTGCACCTGTTTGAACTCGTTACCTGTATAAAAGACACCTGTCCACACACTCAATCAAACAGACTCCAACCTCTCCACAATGGCCAAGACCAGAGAGCTGTGTAAGGACATCAAGGATAAAATTGTAGACCTGCACAAGGCTTGGATGGGCTACAGGACAATAGGCAAGCAGCTTGGTGAGAAGGCAACAACTGTTGGCGCAATTATTCAAAAATGGAAGAAGTCTCGGTCTGGGGCACCATGCAAGATCTCACCTCGTGGGGCATCAATGATCATGAGGAAGGTGAGGGATCAGCCCAGAACTACATGGCAGGACCTGGTCAATGACCTGAAGAGAGCTGGGACCACAGTCTCAAAGAAAACCATTAGTAACACACTACGCCGTCATGGATTAAAATCCTGCAGCGCACGCAAGGTCCCCCTGCTCAAGCCAGCGCATGTCCAGGCCCGTCTGAAGTTTGCCAATGACCATCTGGATGATCCAGAGGAGGAATGGGAGAAGGTCATGTGGTCTGATGAGACAAAAATAGAGCTTTTTGGTCTAAACTCCACTCGCCGTGTTTGGAGGAAGAAGAAGGATGAGTACAACCCCAAGAACACCATCCCAACCGTGAAGCATGGAGGTGGAAACATCATTCTTTGGGGATGCTTTTCTGCAAAGGGGACAGGACGACTGCACCGTATTGAGGGGAGGATGGATGGGGCCATGTATCGCGAGATCTTGGCCAACAACCTCCTTCCCTCAGTAAGAGCATTGAAGATGGGTCATGGCTGGGTCTTCCAGCATGACAACGACCCGAAACACACAGCCAGGGCAACTAAGGAGTGGCTCCGTAAGAAGCATCTCAAGGTCCTGGAGTGGCCTAGCCAGTCTCCAGACCTGAACCCAATAGAAAATCTTTGGAGGGAGCTGAAAGTCGGTATTGCCCAGCGACAGCCCCGAAGCCTGAAGGATCTGGAGAAGGTCTGTATGGAGGAGTAGGCCAAAATCCCTGCTGCAGTGTGTGCAAACCTGGTCAAGAACTACAGGAAACGTATGATCTCTGTATGATCTTCTGTACCAAATAAAAAGTTCTGCTTTTCTGATGTATCATATACTTATGTCATGCAATATAATACAAATTAATTACTTAAAAATCATACAATGTTATTTTCTGGATTTTTGTTTTAGATTCTGTCACGTTGAAGAGTACCTATGATAAAAATTACAGACTTCTACATGCTTTGTAAGTGGGAAAACCTGCAAAATCGGCAGTGTATCAAATATTTGTTCTCCCCACTGTACATGCAATGTTTTAGGTTGTAGGTGTTTGCTTCCTGTGGTGCCAGGATAACAACCTCTACCTCAACGTGATCAAGACAAAGGAGATGATTGTGGACTACAGGAAAAGGAGGGCCGAGCACGCACCATTCACATCGACGGGACTGTTGTGGAGCAGGTTGAGAGCTTCAAGTTCCTTGGTGTCCACATCACCAACAAACTATTATGGTCCAAACACACCAAGACAGTTGTTTCCCCCTCAGGAGACTGAAACGATTTTGCATGGGTCCTCAGATCCTCAAAAGGTTCTACAGCTGCACCATCGAGAGCATCCTGACTGGTTGCATCACTGCCTGGTATGGCACCTGCTCGGCCTCCGACCGCAAGGTACTACAGAGGGTAGTGGGTACGGCCCAGTACATCACTGGGGCCAAGGCCCTAAAAATTGTCAAAGACTCCAGCTACCCTAGACATAGACTGTTCTCTCTGCTACCGCACAGCAAGCAGTACCGGAGCGCCAAGTCTAGGTCCAAAAGACTTCTTAACAGCTTCTACCCCCAAGCCATAAGACTCCTGAACAGCTAATCAAATGGTTACCAGCACTATTTGCATTGTCTCCCCCCACCCCCTCTTATATGCTGCATCTAGTCTCTGTTTATTATCTATGCATAGTTACTTTAACTCTACCTACATGTACTTATTATCTCAATTACCTCAACTAACCGGTGCCCCCACACATTGACTCTGTACCGGTACCCCCTGTATAGAGCCTCGTTACTGCTGCTCTTTAATTATTTGTTATTTTTAAAACTGCATTATTGGTTAAGGGCTTGTAAGTAAGCATTTCACTACACCTGTATTCGGCGCATGTGTAATACAATCTTATTTTATTTTATTTATCTGGTATAATCTGTACCATGCAGTATATAGTGAGATTCAATTCAATGTTACATCAAAACTGTTAATTTAGATGTTCTCAAACAGCCTCTAACCTTGAACAAAGGACTTCACTAGAGACTCTTTGAATCCTTGCTCAGTGAAATCACATTTGTGTACAGAACATTAGGCCCCAAGTGTCTGAGTCGGGCCTGAACATAAACATAATTGAATGTTTACAGCCAATTTTACAAGTCAATTTTAGAGAGACTTATGGGGGACTTTTTAAGACTTGTTATTTCAATACTTTTTCCCACTGGGGCATGAATCAAAACCTGTTAAACATGAATCAAATGGTTTTAAAGGATCGGCATCATGTTGTGATCCTGGACAAACAGAGCCCTGTAAATCTAAGTCATGGCCAACTCTCCCTCTCGTAAAACTTTGAAACTGAGTGATTTTTTTCAACCGTCCATGGTTGGAGCTCCATCTGTTAAATAATTACACACCTGCTGCCTTTGCTATTATCAGCATTTCTTTTCCTGCTTGACAAGATGGCGCTCCAGACTTTTACGTGGTTTCCAGTCATTGGAAACGTATTCACACCCCTAATAATCGTCATCACAGTTTTATATTGCACCTCTGTCCTTGACTTCTCAAAACAAAGGTTTCCAAGGTTCTTTGTGCGATTAAACTTTTACCTGGCCGTGTTTCGGGAAAGACGAAATTCCGAGAACGGCTTCCACAGAAACCCAACAGTGAACTGAGGCCACAGAACTCAGCCACCAGTCAGTTCCCAATTCACTACATTTCCTGCACAAAATCTCTTTCTATGTTAGTCTATTGAGCTGTATTGATTCTGTGGCCACCAAGCATTACAGAGGGCACAAAGGCGACACAGATTGAATTAAATTGGAGGGTGGGCATTGCCAATTATTGTGAAAAGCCTCTCATTTCCGCTTTGGGTACCAGATGGGTCAGTCCTGCGAGTAATATCTATCGGCACATTGTTACAGGGATATTTCCAGAGCAGAATGTGTTATCCTGCAGAACACTATCGATTTAAGAGAGCGAGAGAGAGAGAGAGAGGGGCAGAGAGGGAGAGAGACATAAAGAAGGAGAGAGAGGGGGGGATGACAGAGAGAGAGGGAACGAAGGAGACTGGCAGCAAGGGAGTGAGTCTGTGGCTGCTGCAGACGGAATGGAAAGTGACTGGCACTCTGCGGCTCTCAGCCTATACTGTCCCTGCTAGTTTCCAGCCCCCACCACCCTACTCTGCCTATCTGCCCCACTGCTCAGTCTCCCCACCCCCCAGCCCTCCCCATCCTTCTCATCCTCCCCTCCAGCCTCCCATCCCTCGGGCCCCCCCCCGCCCCCCACAGGGCTCCCTAATAGCCTCACCTCCTCTGGGACTCCGGGCCGTTATCCATGGCCTTCACTGTCAGGGCGTAGGAGTGTCCCACGGCCAGGGAGATGCCAGGCATCACAGTGATCACTCCCGAGCGGTTATTGATGATGAAGTGGCCTTGATTCCCCGCCAGAATCTTGTAGGTCACCAGCCCGTTGGGACCCTCGTCAGCATCCAGGGCCGTCAGCTGAAAGGGACACAGGAGAGGAGCTACATCATTTTTTCATAAGGCTCCATCGACAGTGTCCGCAGGTGTCCTAGGCCCAGGAACATGACTAGGGGAAGGCAATCTATACCAATATTTTCCCCACATTTCAAGGAACATGCAAATGTTTGATTCATCGCTGAAATTATTCCTAAACATATCAATTGCGTAATTAAATGTCTCCTGTTGGGGGCAAATAAAAAATTCATAGCAAATTCGGTCAGTGAATTTGAAATAAGAGAGTAGAGACTGCTATCAATATCAGACACAGAAATACCTTTTAACATTAGCATAATCTCAGTGTAACATACAACACTTCATATTCAACACACTGCAATGTGTAAAAAAGTGGCCACACATGAATAGAAATCACCTGAACGTGTTTAAAACGAGCAGAAAGCGACAGTATGGGACTAAAACAAAAGCATGATCTCTAGTGTAACTTTCTAAGACTTTACATACTGTAACTCAAAGATGGCTCTGACTAATTAGACAACGCTTCAGTCACAAACCCCTCATTAAGTAATTCGACAGACAAAGAGTCAACTCATAACTGTCCTTAGTAACGCATGTGTCTGAAGCCTAACCAGCCTAACCTGGCTTGCTATGAGAGGAAGTCTTCTGATCGGAAACAGAGATTTAAATGCCTAGACTTGACCTTTTCTCTCAGTCTTTTGTTTCCTGCGAGGATCAGAGCGACTGACTAAACTGGGCTCATGCTCAGACTGCAAAACAGGGGTTATAACAAATTACCCACGATCGTCCCTGGGCACAGAGGGGAACATCCTATGGCAGCAACCTGCTGAGAGCTAAGCCAAACAGTCTGCTGCCGCAATTATTCCAGCTATAATTAATTAATAATTTACTAATTTGGTTTACTAATGCTATTTCTCTTGGGTAAATTACTTTCTAAATGTACAGTTACAAGTTACCTGTCCAAAATTGTAATCAGTAACATAACTTTTGGATTACCCAAACTCAGTAACGTAATCTGATTACATCCCGTTACTTTTAAGAGGCATTAGAATAAGACAGAAATGTATGTTACCAATTGAATGACATCTATTGCAGGATAAATCAATGTTAAAGTTTACATAGCTGGCCATATATGGATGTTAAATTGTACTTTATGGGTTGGTTATGTAGGCTTCTTCTAACCCATTGCTTTCTACTACATATAATAATACGATTAAATTATATCTTTACATTAAAAACCAAAGTCTATCAGAATTCCAGTCATTCCAATAAATGTTATACCCCTTGATCTTCAAGAATAGGACTTGGAAATATGGAAGTATAGATTAGCCTAATTGTTTTACCTGAGTATGACCCCAAAACTAAGGACTTATTAGCCAGCCCTACTCTGTTGTTTATTTTGTTGTCATGGAGGACTGATTGGGCTCATTGATTCATTGATTCCAGTTGAAAAAAAAATATGCTGCGCTCATGGAATGGCATTCTTTGCCAAGAGTGTGCAAAGCTGTCTTCAAGGCAAAGGGTGCTACTTTGAAGAATCTATAATCTAAAATATATTTGGATTTTAATCAAAGATTCCTAATCATGATTCCATATGTGTTATTTCATAGTTTTGATGTCTTAACTATTATTCTTGTAAGGGCTGGGTTGTGGTTAGGCCGCTGACTCCCACCAGGGAGAATAGAAGAGCCACAATCCAGTCCTAACATCAGTTAGGGGAAGTTAATGATCCCCAATCGGAGACAGCTGTCTAGTGTTGTCTCTGATTGTGGATAGTATTTAAGCTCCATACACATCCACCTGTGTGTGGATCATTGTTTTGTTTGACTGCACTGCCAGCACTCAACAAGTAAGTCACTGTGTTTTTGCTTTTTGGTTTGTTTCACTCTCCTTTGGTATTTGTATGCTTCGTGAGAACACCTCATTCAAATAAAAAGGATGACACTCCACCAGCGCTCCGTGTATCGTCCCTTATCCTCTCAGCAGCGTGACAATTCTACAATGTAGAAAATAGTAAAAATAAAGAAACACCCTTGAATGAGTAGGTCTGTCCAAACTTTTGACTGGTACTGTATTTATAATTTAGTCCAAAAATGGATGTAGCAACTACAGATTGCCCCTTTAAGTCTATTCAAAGTTTGAGCAATAAAAGCCCCATTTTATTCCATAGGCTTAGATCCGCACTATAGAACTGTTGCAAGAGTGCATTTTTCACTGGCTGTCCATTGGTTTCAAAAATAATGATTGACAGGCAGCTTAAACTTCTTGAATTCAACCATTATTGGGTTGAAATACAGATTTAGATTTGTGAACAGCCATCCACAACAACCACGATCCGTAAGACGCAAATAGCTAAATGAGAGAGCAGCAGTGTGATTCACATCAATGCACTATGTAGATCAATAATAAGTGATATCTGTATCGACGTCATCCTTACCTCGAAGCGTTTATTCAAGATGGATAATCTTTGGATGCCGGCAGCAGTCACACCATTGGAAGACATAGCTTGGACTGTATCCTACAAAAGCCTATTCCTGCTCTTTTCCCGTGATCCATCAAACACATTTGATGTGTCATCATAGTGATCTCTGACTTGTGGTCAGACTCGCTCAGGTGGAACAAATTTAAACTTGCGCCTTTTCTCAATGCTGATTTGAATGTCATTGAGAAAACAGAGAAGTGTCAAAGATTCCAAATAGTCCGGGTGGCCAATCATCTAGTTTTTCAAAATAATCTGTAATCTGATTACAATATTTTTGCTGGTAACGTAACGGATTACAGTTACCATTTTTTTTGTAATCCCTTACATGTAAATCCATTACTCCCCAACCCTGCGTATTGATTACCTGTAACACTGTTTCCCCGGGCTGAATGTCTGTGTAAACATTAACGCTGTATGAGGCGTTGAGGAAGGTTGGTGTGTTGTCATTGGCATCAATCACCGTGATATGAACTGTTACTATAGAGCTCTCCTGAACTCCATCTGAAGCCACCATCTATAGAGGGGAGAGAGAGAGAGAGAGAGAGAGAGAGAGAGAGAGAGAGAGAGGTAAACGATCAAACCATTGAGGAATGAGGAACCATTCAAACAATGCTAATTAATGACATACTGTATGTATACAGTAGAGAATTCCACAAACTATGTAACCCATGTCATGTTCTGTTAAGTCACAAACACTGGGATAGACCCTGAGAGTCACAGTCACAGTCACAGGAGAGAAAAGGAAGACAAGGATGGTGACCAATGGTAAAAAAAAAAATGCAAGACTGAGAACAATACCCTTACTAAAAGCTGTTTACACAAGCTTTAGAGTTATTAATTCATCAGACTGACTAAACAGGGCCTATTGTATTAAAAACAACTTACAGTAATAACGACTACAATGCTCTTACAACTCCAATCATGATTGGTATACCAATGTTGTTTTTCATTAGATAAAGTGAACAGACCCTTTAACGTGCCATTGCTAATTAATACTCTTAAGCTTCACTAATGTGTGTGTGTGTGTGTGTGAAGCGGTCTCTGACTGTGAACTTCCACATAGAACACAACCGCTCACATAGATTAAACAAGACTAACGTGGGCTTAACAAATAAAGAACAATGCTACAAGCATCAAACAGCGCGAAAAGCACAATGATCCTCAGCTGTGCAGGAGATAAAACATTATCTATCCCACTGGGATGTTCAAAGCTCTCCCCATGAACTTTTCCAATTAAAGATCCTTATTTTGCCACCGTTGTGATCTTCCCCTGAAAAAAACAAAGACTGAAGCAGCCAAGTGCTAGTGAAAATCGGAATCGAGAGACATCCCTTTAGTATTACTTAATGTCTATAGTGCTTAGCAACACCACACTTCAAAGTCTTGACAGGATAGCGCTGCGGGTTCCTCCACTGTTCCAGCAGGATGTGGTGGTGGGGAGAGATAACGTCAAAGTGTTGTTTTCTTCTCTGAGTTTCCGGTGCAGTGCTCTATCCATGATATTATGAGGCAACCTGCACCAGTCAGACAGAGTCTCTTGTTCGGGTTTAAGTCTGAGACAAGCTAGCGCTATAAAAACCTCTACTGACTCTCAGAAGCCTTCGCAGACAAGCGTGCTTGGTCTCAGTGTTTGAATCATTCTGTGACTACCAGGACAAGGCTAACTCCGAGTGATCGAAATGCTGGGAGCAGCACACCAGAGTCTTCTGGATCTTCTTCGCACTATTATTACACATTCGGGTGTTTTTTGAGGAAAACTTGAGTTTATCCTGCAATTGAATTACAAACAGACACACAAACCTCAATATTTAGAGAAATACAGCCAGACAGGCACAGTCAATCGATAAGACACTGCCTTATCAAAAATAATGGCGCCGGAGAGGATGGCTGCCGTTTTACGGGCTCCTAATCAATTGTGCTATTTTGTGTGTTTTTTCTCATTGTTTGTAACTTATTTTCTACCTGTTGTATTCGAGACGCATGTGACACATTTGATTTGATTTGGATTTTATCAGATTGTTAAAAAATAAGGTATCTTAATTCTAAAAACAGAGTGAGAACGTGAGCAGGATAAATGGAACTCCAAAACCTCCAAAGTTCTTAGGAAAAATTCCAATTATGGTTTCATATGACATGGTACTTGGCAATTTCAAAGCCTGACAAGACTACGGCTCTCAGGCTGAATGATATAGCTGTTAGTTGACATTTCTTCTAATAAACAGGTATATCTGATCCAGAGGGAACAGCGAATAACCCAGTGCCAGTTTGAGCTGAGTGAAGAATACATCATCAAACATACGGAGGAACAGTACTGAGGTTAGCAGTGTGCTGTGCCGTGCTGACCTGTGCTGTGCTGACCTGTGCTATGCTGTGCTGTCCTGTGTGTTGCTGTGCTGAACTATGCTGTTCTGAGCTGTGCTATGCTTAACTGTTTTGCGCTGAACTGTGCTGTTCTGTGTTTTGCAGTGAACTATACTGAGCTGTTCTGTGCTGAACTACGCTGTTCGGTTCTGTGCTGAACTACGCTGTGCTGGACAATGCTCTGCTGTTCTGTGCTGTGTTGTGCTTTATCATGGTCATACAGCTGGTAACAGTGCACTAGCCAGCAGCAGAGAGTATTACTCTTGCATGAAAGCTCAGTAGTTGGTGAGTACTGGTTTCATTATTGAAACATTGTAGATGCTGGCTCGGGGGATTGAGCAAATACTTAATGAGAGAGGCTATTGTATCACATTACATTAATGATTCACCATAAATCTTTTAGCACAATAACATTTTTCAATGATTGCTTTCAATATTTTGTGTAGGCCTACACAAAAACACTCAGACACACAGACACACACACACAAACACACACACTACATCAAATACAGTCCCTGTGCCAACTGGTTGTCTGGGCAGAGGGAAGCGGGAGACTTTCGTGTGAGCAACAATAGAGGATGATTATTTGAAGACAAACACCATTGTTCTATCCCAACAGTCATAAAGCTTGGGAAAGACAGTGTAATGCACTCCATCATTACCAGATAAAAGTAACCCTGCATGCTGTTAGCTGAGGATACAATGTGGTAAAAAAATACCAATTTGTCCAGAAATGTCAGGAGCATTGGCAGACTAGTTAAAAATTTCAGCTATGAATTTCAAGGAGCAAGGAAATAAGTATCTTGCTGATGTACTGTAATAGTGTATATGTAATAGTACCGTATTGTAATAGTGTATATGTAATAGTAGCGTATTGTAATAGTGTATATGTAATAGTACCGTATTGTAATAGTGTATATGTAATAGTACCGTATTGTAATAGTGTATATGTAATAGTACCGTATTGTAATAGTGTATATGTAATAGTACCGTATTGTAATAGTGTATATGTAATAGTACCGTATTGTAATAGTGTATATGTAATAGTACCGTATTGTAATAGTGTATATGTAATAGTACCGTATTGTAATAGTGTATATGTAATAGTAGCGTATTGTAATAGTGTATATGTAATAGTAGCGTATTGTAATAGTGTATATGTAATAGTACTGTAATAGTGTATATGTAATAGTACTGTAATAGTGTATATGTAATAGTACTGTAATAGTGTATATGTAATAGTACTGTAATAGTGTATATGTAATAGTACTGTAATAGTGTATATGCAATAGTACTGTAATAGTGTATATGCAATAGTACTGTAATAGTGTATATGCAATAGTACTGTAATAGTGTATATGTAATAGTACTGTAATGCTAGACCTATTGCCATTCTAGCAGTGTTCATGAGCTTGCTACAAGACATACTGTATATGGGCATTAAGGGACAAGTGACTGAATTCCAGTTTACGATGTGCTGTGTTTGACAGGTGCTAACTTAATTGTGGGGGAGAAGAAGAGGAAGAGAGAGAGAGAGAGAGAGAGAGAGAGAGAAGTAGTGTCAGCTACAGCTAGCCTTACCGTAAACGTGTAGCTGTCCTGCTCTTCACGGTCCACAGGCTTCAGCAGTGTCAGGTAGCGAGTAATCCCCGAAGGTGTCACCATGAAGATTGTGTTGTAGTTGTCCAAGGATATCTGCACCATGGGATCTTTCATCTTCAAGGGAAGGAAAATAAATCACAGAATTTTTATTGTCAACAACAAGTCCACAAACAACAACTGACTGACTGGATTCTGATGGATGAAAGCAAGGTGATGTAACCTAGTCAGTCAGTTTCAAATAAAGGTTTTAGAGAAAAAGGAAATATATGTGAGGATAAACACTCCTAACAGTTGAAACACGAAGTCATCTCACAGTTTTAATTTAATTGCCTATCAAACCATTTAGTTTCCATGAAATATTAATAAACTGTTTGTCCATGGTGGTGTTGAATGACAATGAAAAGCAATTATGCAGCTCTTTGTACACAGTACGGTATTACCATGGCACTGATGTTGACATCCTTATCATATTTTCTGAATGCATTACAAAGATTTTCTGTTATCAATGCACAGTCCACAGTGTGGCTGTATGGCTGTGTCGCGGGGTGTTGCGGGGTCTGATGTGCCAATCTAAACGTGCTTTTGAATGTTAAACCCCATACCCCATTCCCTAATCCATCTGAAGTATTGCAAGGCTTTGTAGTCCTTGTGTGGTGGGTTGTGTTCTGCACACACAGAGCAACACCTGGATACATGTGTGTATGAATACAGACCAGCAATGGAAAGTCCAGCCTCATCTGCTGCCTACCCCTGCAATAATATTGTCTGCATCCGAAATGGCACCCTATTCACTATATAGTGCACTACTTTTGACCAGAGCCCTATAGGAATCCCTATGGGCCCTGGTTGAAAGTAGTGCACTATATGGTTAATAATGTGCCATTTGATGCGCAAGCCAGTCCTTTTAATACAGGCCCATTCCAGACAGGCGACAGCCTTCATTACTAATATGCACCCCTCAGCACTGTGGATTTTGTTGATGCTGCTTTAGTGGATATTGAACTTACGCCGCTGCCCCTCCGGATGGAGGGAGACATAAATAAATTCAGCTGCGGCAAATAAAAGTAATTAGAAAAAAAACACAGACACTCCCACAGCGGGAGATGACACAGCTTCCATCAGCATGGGGTTTCCCAAAATAATCCAACCCACATTGGCCTTAGCCTGCTCCAGATCGGCATGTGAGAAACAGCTCCACTGGTGGTAGGGATCTCTAGACAAGTCTAAACCCAGAGTATATACGTACATACAGAACATATTGCACTAGTAACAACTATACACAACAATATGCCTTATCAGTGTAATACAGACATCCATGTACTGTGGGAAACATTTTCCTACATTACTACAAGTTCCTCAGGTTAGAGAAAAATATATAATTGCACTTCAAAGACAAAATTGACAAATGTAAACAAAAATCTATAAACAAGGCGTGAAGCAGGAACCGTGTAAATAGAATAATTGGATAGTTTAAAAAAAGAGGCTGATTAGCAGAAAAAGAAAGAAAGAGAACTTCACACCAGTAATCACTAATCACTAATCACTAATGCATTGGCTAATACCTACAGGTTCATTACCAGGGAGGAGCTGAATTAAGAGAACAAAACAAAAAGTGTGATTGGACAACCTGCTCAACCAATGAGAACTGGGAGTGTTTTTTGCTGATTAATTCCTATAGTATCATCTTGAAAGAGCAAATACCTTATTTGGAGCTGACATACTTGGATCCTGGAAATGTATCTAGACAGTCACTTGAATCCATGTACTGTAACAAGATTAGCTCTCAACCTCTCTGCTCTTGACCTCGACATGATCGTGAACTCTCTCATCAAGATCTACAGCACTATTACATAGAAAGAGTGTGTGTGAATGAATGACTGAAATAATGAATGAATTAATTAATGAACGAATGAATGAATGAACGAAGAGACTGGTCAGCTATGAGGTCTTACCTCCTCAATGTCGTTGTCCAGGACCTTGATGCCCAGGGGGGTGGTGAGGCTGACGTCTGTGAACAATGTGGTGCCCACTGGCGCTGATTCCATGATGAAGCCCTGGTACGTGGTCTCTTGAAAGTATGGTGCCTGGTTGTTCTCATCCAGAACCTCAATGTGGAGGTTAGCAAAAGCAGGCAGGGGGTGGCCGTTGTCCTGCTCTGCCTGGAAAAGACAGAACAGGGTCGTGTTCATTAAGGCACAGCGTAGAACATTGTTTGCTACAGAAATGTAAATCTGTGTTCTTATTAGACACGTTCAGGTAGCACCTTCCAGATTCCGTTCTTCTTAATTAACATGACCCAGAACTACTCAATAAGTGCATGTAAGCAGCACTGAGGGTTTCACAACTCTTTCATTACAGCACAAGTAATGCTGGGTTCCTGGACTAAGCTTTTCCAAAGATAACTGATAAAAAGAAAAACAAGGATACAGAAAACAACCAATTTGAATGACATTTGAGGATTGCGAAAGCAATCTTTGCGAGTGATACTTATTATTCCTTTGTAATCAAATACCTTTCCAAGAAACATGGAAGTACACTGGAGACTCATTAATCCTAGCAGGGCTGTTTGTTCTCTCCATCAGTGATTTTGATCTAATCTATGGCCAAATAGCACGGTTGTGTCAATACAGAGTAATGAAACCGCCTTTGCAATTATTGATCATAACAACGGAGAGAGAGAGGGGCGGGTGACTGCTGGGCCCCTCTCATAAAAAACGCTGTACATGACTGATGACCAAATGAATTCCTTCATTTCCAACATCAACCAACTGAACGTTCCATAAGCATTTAAAGGTCTTGTCATTATCCCTCCTCCTCCATAAATGATTACTAATGCTTGACCTGTGTCTATAAATTAACCTGTTTTACGTGAACTAATTGAGATGGTGGTTGCCTGTCCTAGAATAGCCTAAACCACGTCCTGTTGAGCTCCGTATGATGTCTCATGTCCAGTCTTATCTTTCAAATAGCTGATTGTCCACTCTCTGAACCCTTTAAACGGTGCGTCACATGGGTGGCACCTGTGTTATTTATTTTTTCAATTTTCATGACGCGTGGCTAAATGCTAGCTAGAGTACCGAAGCAGCATTGCACAATATTATTCTCATTTGCAGTGCTAGCTGTTGGACAAGTGAAGCATGAGTATTGGACAGTGTTGGGGAAGCTACTCTGAAAATATAGTTTACCAAGCTAACAATTACTTCACACTGGAAGAAGTTAGGTTACACTAAAGCTAACCTTAAGAAAAATATAGTTTACTTAATTAAAGTTACTTTGAAGAAGTAGTTCACTATTTCCAAACTATATACTTTGTGAAAAATTATCGTATCTAAATCTGAAATGTCAAAGACTACAAAATGCAAGACAGATCACTCTGGACTCAGATGTTAACACACAAAAGAAGGGAATTAGGCAGGTCTGATACGGGAAAAGAAAACAAATTCTTGCCTATTTCACCCCTCTTGTTTTGCAGAGAATTTTAACATTTTGCAGTTTAAAGCTTATTTCTTGCAAGTACAGTTTTTTAAATAACATTTTCTTGAAATTCTATACATTTTGTCATGTCTAATGTGTATTCATGTGATATTTAAATTACTTGAATATTACTACAAAATATATAGGCAAAAAACCTAGCTAAAAAACCTTAGCTGACATGGGCTAGTTGATCTAGACATGGGCTAGTTGACATTTCTGACAAGTTATAAATATCTCTGTCAAACTCATTCCACAGAGGGCCGAGTGTCTGCATGTTTTTACTCCTCCCTTGTACTTGATTGATGACTTAAGGTCACTAATTAGTGAGGAACTCCCCTCACCTGGTTGTCTAGGTCTTAATTGAAAGGAAAAACCGACAACCCGCACTTTGCCCTCTGTGGAATGAGTTTGACACCCCTGCTCTAAGATATGCAATGAGTCAAATTGATGATGCACTACCCAATTTCGAAATTACACCTTGTGCATTCTACTAGTAGTGTGGCAAAAACATGGCAAAAAAACGATACCAATTTAGTTCAACTAACACCAAGCTACTGCAACATTTTATTAAATAACTAGTTGAACTACATGTAATTCACTACTCCCCAACACTGGTATTGAACTGTCCACCTGTCGACAATGTAATTTCCTACTAAATGTTTGTTTTACCGAGACTTTTACACATCTTAGAAATGTACTTTTGCTTCATGGACGTAATGGGGCTGTGTCACGTTAACTAATTGAGATGGTGGTTGCCTGTCCTAGAACAAAACACATCCTGTTGAGCTCCGTATGCTGTCTTGTGTCCAAGTCTTATCTTTCACATAGCTGATGGTCCGCTCTCCGAACCCTCCAAACAGCGAGTTACTCTAATTTGCCTATGCATCAAAGTGTCTCGCATTACCATTGGAAAAGCCACTATAGTTACAGAGTTTACGCAAGTAAGGAGGCTATGTCAACCACAATTGTATTATAATACAGATTATAATTTCAATGAAAGCGAAGAATATGTCATATAATTTCACTTTGATATGTATATACAAGGTAAGCCTAGCTTTGTGTAACTACGATCGAACATTAGTAGATCTGACAATCTAACAGTAGTAACTTTGAGGATATGTTATAGATGGAAATAAAAGTCAGGGTAACATTCATATAAATCGTCCTTTGATATACAGTATGGTCTTTACTGTCTATTTTAAAATAGCCCTTTATTTATCTCTACACTTTTGCTGCCAGTTTTGAATAAAATAAACACTTGTAATTTTTTGGAATGCAAAAATGTTATTTTCAGTCATATTTTTTATAAAACCTCTGGTTTACTGCATCCAGTTTACTGCATTTACCATCCTCCGCTCTGTGCCCATGTCTTGTGATGACTCAACATGGAAGCCAAAGTGTTGTGAGTGACAGCATGGTCCCCATTATCGGCTAGAGGAGTGTGTAACTGTTTAAATATGAAGAGCAACCACTTGTGTCAAAAGCACTTCACACCTCCCTGGTAGGGGAATATCAAGTCGATTCACCCCCCCTAAGATCTGATTCTAAGACTACACTGACACATTGTACAGAAAAAGCACATGATTTCACATGTGAAAAATCACATGATTTCACATTAAATTTCACACGTGAAATCATGTGAAAACACATGAAATCATGTGAAAACCTGTTGTTGGAACCCTTCACATGTAATCATATTTTCAAGTGTTGTTTCACATGATCACATGTTGCTTTACATGTTGTCACATGTTATCACATTAACTTCACATAGATCACGTGATCACATTTTTTACGTAAGGGACCTGCGAGAAGCTATCATATCGAAAAGAATGAGAACCAAATCTAAACTTACAAAAAAGGCAATAATTGAAATTATTAAATCTTCAAAGTGTTCTTCATGGTGCAGAACCAAATGCATACTCCTCAGCTTAATTGAATTATAACGGTGGGAGAAAGTGTTGGATGGCTGACTCCAAATACTCAATTAAGGGTGATTCACATGTGCGTCATCATCTCTCAAACCTCAAATCCAATGAAAATATGATAGTCATCATAAATTATGGTTCTGTCCACCAGACAACCACACAACAGCTCCTTCCCTCCATTCTCTGATACTATTCATATTCCTGTACAGTATCTGGATCAAACTGTGTATCTATATTTAACACAGCCCCAGGGCAGTATAGAGTACCACAGTCATAATACCAATAAATCATAGTGGTCAAATAGGGAAATGGTTCCAATCGTTTTTCCACCAAACATTTTTCCCATAGGAGATTTTAGAAATACTTAAAATAAGGGCTGTGTTTCGTGTAGGCTTACTCTGGTGTGACGTTTTGATAACCGTGTAAATCTCTCTAGGACAAGGTGACTTTTATCAATATATATTTGCCTGTATTTACCCCCCCAAAATTAAATGCTAAATACTGCTAATTTGGCTATCATAAAGAACTCCAAATGCCATAACGGGACAAGACTGCCGAATCGAGGTAAGGTAAGAATCTCGGGATTAACTATCTAATGTTAGCTAAATGTAGTAATTAATAAATTGGCTAAATTTCTTTAAATGGAAACTTCTGTGAACTGTCTTGTGCAAGTATTAAAATAACACAATACCTGTTAGCTAAAGTGTCAGCTAGAGATGACGTGAGGGAGCTTGCAGGGATCTAGTTTTGCATGATGTCTACTTTGATGCTAATTAGCATTTTCGAATCTGAGAGTAAATAGAGACTAATATTATACATAAATGTAATCTTGTCCAAGACAGTTACATGGTTATCAAAACATCACGCCAGGCTAAGCCTACACGAAAAAACACAGCCCTTATTTTAAGTTTCTAAAATCCCCTATGGGAAGAATAAATGGTGGGAAAACGATTGTAACCATTTCCCTGTTTGACGGCTAGGTTTTATGGGTATTATGACACCTCCACCGTGGGGTTCTATACGAGCTGTATTTCCAGCCTGGCGAGTATTGGAACACCGTTTGGGTCTTTGCGTGTCAAATAACACAATTTCATTATAGAATGTTGTGTGTTCTGAATTTGCACGTGCAAGCCAAGTGCCACCACTTCTATCAGTAGCACTGTCAAAGATATACAAAATATATACAAGTCTGCAAACAAACACGATGTGTTTACAATACCGCGTTGGTAATAAGGCATTATTTGTTCGACCGAATGAGAACACGTATGTGTGAGCATTTGAAATAAGATCAGGATCAAACGAGCAGGATCAAAAATGTTTGCAAATATGATTGATACGGATGTGTTATTAGCAACTTCTGGGATAGCTAGCTAGCTTTAGCTTGGTATCGTTACCTAGCTAGCACCAATTCAACTAACGTTGAAATAGAAACTGCAGTAATTTTAAATATTCTTAGCAATGATTTCGGAATCTATGTGAGTAAGTACTAGCTAGGTAGCCGCTTGAACTTCAGTTCATAAAAATAACTAGCTAGCCAGCTACTTAACTCTGTTGCCCAAAGCTAACGTTATAAACAGCCAGTAAACTTAATCTGGCTGGTGAGGTTTGCCCGGACATTGTTGTGAAAATAGCCACAATATGGATTAGACACAATAGTGGAATATGCGGTTCGCATTCTGTGTGAAATCACCTCCCCAGTCAGCCTATTGTGCACACTGACATTCATATTGCACTGTGGCTCAATTCACAGTGGTTTCAGAGTCCCGCAATAAGAGCTAGGACGCTAATGTTCTCTGTCACTGAGTAGACTGATACCACATGTCATTGACCCACAATCCATAGGTAAGGCTGTACAGTGAAATAAATATGCCCCCAATGCAATTCTAAAGTCTAATATTTTGAAGGCTAACCGCAAATTCCACTATTGTGGCTAATCCTTATTGTGACTATTTTCACATAGGTGGGTCCGACCACCATTAATCAAATAAGATCAGTTTTATAAATTAGGGGTATTTTAGATGATGACACCTAGCTAGATAGTTAGCTAACTATAGCTACTGAAACAGATGATGTCGTTTTGCTATGTTTTTGGGGAAGAACATTGTTTACACTGTCCAGAGCTTGGGGAAGGGCAGGTGCGCGAGTAATAGTGTAATCAATGTGCAATAACTACGTAAAACATTTATGAACGTGTTAAATTGTTATGTGACGTGCAGTCATATTCAGGTCCTGATTGGTCAACAAGCTTATATGACGTGTCAAACAGTGTTATTTGACACGTCAAATAGTGTTATCTGACTTTTTTGACACGCAAAGACGCAAACGGCGTTCCATAGGAAAGTTCCAACTCAATGAAACCTGGAAAAAACGTTCCCTGTTTAGTTTCCAACACACACAGATGCTTATAGAAAGATAATAAAAAGAGAATGAGCTTTCTCCCCGAGAAGGATTTGCACTCTATAACTGTCCTTGGACAGGGCAGACTGTAAATGGGGTAACTACTGAGCTGATCTTTTCCTGTGGTGGGCCGTCTTTCTCACTGTTACCACAGTCATTGTGCAGCAGTCACTTCTCATTCACTCAGCCTTGTCTACCTGTGATCTGAGAGGGATCTGTCCAATAGCTGCCAACTGACTGAGGCGTAGCTGCCTGACGCTGATCTCAGGCTAGAGGGATGGAGGGAGAAGGAGGGAGAGAGGAGGGCACTCACCGCTGACCCTCCCCTCACCGACTCCTGAAGGAGAAAATCACTCAAGCGCATTGCTGGTCGATACCGCTACCAATCTGGCCGTCAGCACGCAGCAGCGGGAGCATGACACTACGCACACTACACACACACACGGTGTGCACATCTAATTCAAACACTACACACACACGCTGCATGAATATTTAATTCACACATTTCACACACACACTGCCTGAATATCTATGTCAAACACTAAACACACATGGCATGAACCTCTACTTCACACACGCTAGGTTGAACTGAAGCCCCCTACATATGAACACAGTGTCATATAACCCATAGCTTGCACTGGGCTCTTTCCTCTTTGATCCTGAGTCTGAGACACCTGTAGTACAGGAGTTTCCCCCTGGCCTGATAAGGCAGCTTTATCTATATAAGCTCATGTCCATCCTCCCCCCTCGGAGTGTGAGGATCCTTGTAGCATGCAGAATGTTCTTAACGGATCATCGCCCTCTGGAGTTTAAAGCAACAAGCCTCCTCGGCAGTGGTGTGTGATACCTGACTCATCCTGATGGGGGTTTTAGCACTGCTTACTGCCTAACCTGCTCACACACCCACACACACAGGCACATACAGCCAGTCAATCCCCAGTCTCTGCCTCTCTCTCTAGCTGTGAATTACTGGATCATTCCCACTCTTAATCAGAATAAAAGACCATGATCCTGTCACGAAGACAGCATGCTGGGCTACAGAGCTTTATTCTTATTACCTTGATTACCAAGTCAAATCTTTGGTACAGGTCCCTGTTGAGCGGTTTGAGGAGCTTCAGCTTGGCGGTGGTTCGGTTCAGAGAGAAGAAGTCGGCGTACTTCTCAGGATTACCTAAATAGGGGACAGGGGGAAAAAAATCAACCATCACGTTGAAAGTCAGGGGAGAAGTTGGAGGTTTTATGAAAGTACTGGAAGTATTCTATGTTAAACCCCCCCAAAAAAATCTGCAGCTTAGATTTACGCGAAAGTGAATGTAAATCTAATGAAAGCTCATTGAGGAATCATAACCTTCAGATCTAATTTCATATTGTCAGTGTCAGAAAATATCAGGCATCTCCTTACTGGCCACCCAGAGAGCCGAGGAGCGGGGAGAAAGCAAGGGGAGCATTCCACAGAAGAATAGTCCCCTGCAGGGCCTACAGCCTTGCACTGCCAGTTCTCATCTCATGTCTCCACAGGTGGCCCCCTGCTCCCTTCTCCAGACACCGCCAGCGGAAATGCATCCCATCCTCACCCGCCTCCCCCTCATCCCTCCATTGCATACTCTCTCCCTCCCTCCCTCCCTGTCACCACCACCAGCCTTTCGGGTTACAACAGCACTGCCGAGCCCCGACAACCACCACTCCTTACACTGGAGCTAGCTATCCCCTCTGCATGACCAGGCATGGGAGTGGTACAGTGGTGACGGAATATAGATGACAGCTGTGTTGACAGGGACCTACCAATGAGGATGGAGTAGAAAATCCCTGGCCTCTCAGAGGGAGGCTGGATGTTCCTGTCCTGGTCCACGGCCTGAATGATGGGCGTCACGTTGACAGGGTTTACTTTGCTCTGAAAGGAAAGAGTAATGGTTAGTTCTATCTTGCCGTCAATACTCAGAAATGAGCCATTTACACAGCGTGGGATGCAGGGGCTTCCATTCTTACTGGGATAAAAGGATGGAGAAAAGAAAAGTTAGAGAATTTAATGCATGGCGTGCAATCTTCATCAATTAGTTACCTTTGGGTTTCACAGCAGCAACAGGAAAATAATTGCAGTGTTTCAGTTGTACCTTTAAACATTATGGAAAAAGCATAAATTATGTAGATTCTGCTGACTTAAAAGGTCTTTTCGTAAAACAGTGAAAAATCATCAACTGGATGATGTGAGTAAAGAAATAAATGTGGACCTCTTTATCACAGCACCCGTCACAAAAAGCAATAAACTGCAGACATTTGTTTCCTCCTGAAGCAACATTTATTTTAGTCATTTAAGAGGTTGAAACCACAAGAAAGAGAGTTGGGAGAGACAGAGGGAGAGAGAGAGAGAGAGAGACGGCTGAGGAGAGGGAGAGAGATTGAGAAAGAGTTTGCAAGAGAGAGAGAGAGAGAGAGTGTTTGTGAGAGAGAGACTCCAGAGAGAGAGAGAGAACAGGAAGAGAGAAGTAACGATATGGAGTGAGTAACTGGTCCTTCACTCCAAGTTTCCCCAGCCTAGGGGGAGGAGTAAATTGTCTCCTCCCTGTCAGCTCGTCTGCATAAATGTACAGAATCACAAACACCACACCAGCCTTGTCTCAGTCCCAGTAAATAAGCAGCTCATCTATAATTCAACTCTACTTAGAGAAACCAAGTGAAACTGCTAAAAGTGAAGATGGGCTAGAACCAGTGTTAGCTGTCTGGATGCCTCTGAAATAAGGCTCCGGGAGAGTGTGTGTGCCTGTGTGTGTGTGTGTCAACATGAGCCGTACAGAGACCCTATTGCGTAATTGTGATCTCTGTGTGCCGGGAAGAAATCTCTAGCAGCTGCGGTAAACACACACACACACACACACACACACACACACACACACACACACACACACACACACACACACACACACACACACACACACACACACACACACACACACACACACACACACACACACACACACACACAGGTAGTACCATATGCTCTGGGGGCTGGTTGGCAGGAAACTGCAATTTGTGACAGACATTGATGACAAATCTGTGACAAGCTGAAGAAGTAGACGCTGTTTGTGTGAAAAGTAATTATAGACATCTCGGTTTGTTTACCTTGTAGAGTATAGAGATAACAGGGAGGCAAGACATTCATGCCAGCAAACGCAATATAGCCACCTGGAATACAGCATTGCATTTAAAAGTCAAGCTCTGCATCTTCAAATGAAACTAAAGCCTTTTCCTCCTATCATTGTTACCCATTTTCCTTGATCATCATGCTTCACACAGCGCTATGAGTAGTCATTAAGTAGAGGTGAACATGGTCTCCTCTCTGCTCTGTACATCTCCCGCCCGGCTCATCATGGACCGCGAGTAGCGGTGTAAGCATGAACCTTTGGCAATGATTTATCTCTGTGGGGCCCATTGTAATCTCAGCACCTGCAATTGCAATGGCCCCAGTATGACTGCAGTAAATCTAATGACTCCGTGGGGCCCTCTCCTCGGTGGACAGATTAGCTATGATGATACTCCCTAAATCAGCCCTTAGTCACTAGCAGTATGATAAGAAACTACCCCAGCTAGCACATAACGTTCTGAGAACCGTATGTTTCTTAGAGATAGGTGAGAGCTTGGTTGTACTTTGGGTGGTGGACCATTCTTGATACACATGGAAAACTGTTGAGCGTGAACAACCCAGCAGAGTCGCAGTTCTTGACACACTGAAACTGGTGCGCCTGGCACATACTACCATACCCCTTTCAAAGTTACTTACATCTTTTGTCTTGCCCATTGACCCTTTGAATGGCACACATACACAATCCATGTCTCAATTGTCTCACGGCTTAACCTGTCTCCTCCCCTTCATCTACACCGACTGAAGTGGATTTAACAAGTGACATCAATAAAGGATCATAGCTTTCATCTGCATTTACCTGGTCAGTCTATGTCATGGAAAGAGGAGGTGTTGCTAATGTTTTTGTTCATGCTAGCTCTATCCTGGTGGAGCAGCGTACTAATTACATGGATTTAGAATCTCACTGGTAAAACATAAATGTGTTTGTATGATTAATGCTTAAGGAAAGTATTTTTCATGTGTCATATCTGTCCTTGGAGTTAAAAAAAGTTAACTCACACTAGCAGTGTTATTAAAATGTTTATAGAAACATTCAGTAAAGGTTTGTTATTCAAAAACCTCCAAATAACCTGTTCTGTTCTTAGTGTAAATAAAACCTCCCAGGAAAACGTTCAAGGAACCAGAGTCAAGTATTTTCAGAACCTCCCTGCAAATGAAAAATATACTTTACCAGAACAGGCAAAAGTTTCACTTCTGTTCTCAGAACATTTTAAATAAGTTTTGTTTTACCGGTCAGGAAACGTGTAGGTTCGTTCCTACAACCAATGTGAAACCAAAAACACACATTCCCACAACTTCCAAGGAACCAAATGTGCTAACTGGGAAAGACTGGTGGCCAGGATTAAATGCATTTGTATGAAGTACAGTAGCATGATGATGCATAACAATAGGTGTTTGTGTTTATTCTTTAATCAAGTTGAATTTTGGATGGAATTGAGTTGATTCAAGGCAAGGGATTATAATTTTGATGATACGTGATACTTCGTTTAGAAGGCTGTATTAAAAATGTATAATGTCTACTCTAGGTCTGGCCTTTTCTTTAAATGGGACTGCAGCAGGAAGTAAATGATATTTGTATCCGAACTGACTACATACTAAGAAATATGGGTTCCTCAATGGTTCTTTGGGAAGAGTGGTGGTTGTATGTGGAACCATACTGACCCAAAGAACCCTTTGAGCCCTTCAATGGTTCTTAACAGTTCAAAAATATTTCCTATTTTAGTGATGATTAAAATGTAGGGTCGGTGGCTCATTCAAACATTTTGGGGTGTGGTTTGTTCACAGCTCTTTTTGTACAACTTTGAGTGAGAGTGTGATTCCAGTTTATCTAATCTGTTGTGTTATGTAGTTAGATGTTATATATGACTATGGCCAGCGACAGTGTCTTGTAAAATACTGGTGTATGGTCTTGTGTCAATTGAGAACTGTTGACTAAGTCAGTAGTTCTCAACACTCTGAGATCCCTAGCCGTTCCAGAGCTAGCTCGGCTAGCTCGACTCAATTAATAAACACAATAATTTTAACAATGTGGCTATTGAACCAGAATAAAAACGTATATGGTTCTATAAAGAACCATAAAAAAAGGGTTCAATATAGCCCCACACTAAAGACGAATGGTTCTGTATAATGGGTTCTTTGGCATGTAACCATAGCAAAACCCTTTTTTTGGTGCTATATAGAAACTTAGGAAAGGGTTCTTTATAGCACCATGCAGGTTCCATTTAGAACCTGATGAGCATGGTTCTTTATAGAACCTTGAAAAAGAGGTTCCATATAGCACCAAAAAGGGTCCTGCTATGGTTACAAGCCAAATAACCTGTTATATAGAACCATTTGTCTTTAGCGTGTAATACAAATTAATCTTCCATGTGACTGAGATACACAACTAGGCATGATGCCAAATGAATGTGTTTACTTTGATCTGAATGACAACATAACGACTCCTCCTCAGCAGACCGGACAGGTCCTCTGCTCCGTTCCACATCCGTGGTCCATAATCAATGTTTGACTGAACGTCAGCTGGCTGTTTTAAAGGATGAACTAGAGGAAGATCGGCTCTTGGAGGGATCGGTTGAAGCACAGGAAGATTTTATTACTGTAATTAACGAGGATGGATTCTCTGGAGGGGTCTAATCTGTGATGGTGTAACGAATGAATAGCAGCCCTTTTGCTCACTCCACTACTCCCACTCAACCACAGGAGGACACGCCAAAAGACTGCTCTACTCTACTCTGATGAACCCAACCTTCCAATTAAATGCTGAGTAGCTTCCAGATTCCTCTATGAACAATGGTGAACACTGACAAATAACTTACATTAAAAGACTCTGTATCTGGCATATTTTGACAGATTTGCATATGATATCAGTACCTGTGTTCAAAACAGCTAATTACTCAAGTGAAACACAGTTTAGCCAAACAAATTACTTAAATCTTAG
The DNA here is from genome assembly GCA_023634145.1 of Thymallus thymallus. Lineage (NCBI taxonomy): Eukaryota > Metazoa > Chordata > Actinopteri > Salmoniformes > Salmonidae > Thymallus > Thymallus thymallus. The sequence continues at coordinate 14,303,962 of CM042387.1, forward strand.
ATTTGAATTACTTGTCTGTTCACGTCTTCATTATTAGCTACATCTTATTCCAGCTTTAAATTTCAGGCAGGAAATAAATGAGCCAGCCTAGTTTCCTTTCCATTTTATACAGACCAGTCACAAACAAAACAATTACGCTCCACTTAACACTGGGATACAACACTTTCAAAGCCTCATGTGGTAATTGTCAACAGACACCAGCAGTAGTTTACCCACTGTTCCCTCAGTGCTGTATTTCTAATCTGATATCTCATCTCTGATGGTATGTTAGATTCTACCAACACTAGCCACAGAGGATGTCCAGAGTACTGCTGCGTATGGGGTTGGGGGAGCAAAATGGTAGAATTTACAGAGGAAACAGCATTGGAGCGCCACTTCAGCCTCGGGTTGACCTTTTTATGTTATTACTGCTCCGGAGAGACTCACTATCTCTCTGCTATGGAGGAATATAAAAAGGCGGAATGTCTTGGGGAAAGTACATCCACTCCAGTGGAGGTTGGTGGGAGGAGCCATAGGAGGACAGGTCATCGTAATGACTGGAATGGAATAGATTGAACCGTATCAAACACATCAAACATATGGAAACCCCGTTTGACTCCGTTCCATTACAATGAGCCCGTCCTCCTATAACTGCTCCCACCAGCCTCCACTGCTCCGCTCTCCTATCCTCCATTTATGGAATTCTCCCTAGAACTAGAGGGCCGGCCCATGGCTCCTGCTCCCCAGAATGTCTCACTGTGTCCTAGATCCTCGGCTGAGATACTGTCTTCAAACTAAGTGTACTGCGAAAGGAGATGCTTGTGTGAAGCAGAAGCGTAACTTTGTGACTAACAGCTAAAGGAGTTTTTACGGTCTGGCCTATCAGCTGATTCACTATCTCTCCCTCCTCCTCCTCCTCCTCCTCCCCTACAATCACATTTGAGTGGTACTGGGCCTAAATAAATAAGTTGAAGCCTTATTTAAATGTTTCGTCAAGCACCGGCAGAGGAGATTTGAGAGGCGCATTTAGGAGATAGCGGTTGAGCTCCCTGATACAATTGAGAGGAAGTCTGAGAGAGACAAGAGGTATATAACAGGACTTCGTCATTGCGCATGTGAATCTGAACTATCCCCCTGAGTGATGGGATTGATGGGGATGGCATCCTTGGCAGGATGAGGAGGAGGTGGGGGTGTTTTGAAGACCTGATAAGAGGTTATGTTGGCATCGCCACCGCATACATAATCAAAATCAGGGCCGCTCACATAATATTGCCTCTCCCAGCACTCGTAAAGCGTGTCCTTGAGTGCATTCTAGCTGGCGTAAAGTCCAGCCACAAGTCAGACAAAACAGTGGCGTAAACATAATTGAAGGCTCCAGTTACCTTGTTCTGTCATTTGGCTGCAGAGTGTGGGAAGGATCTCAACGTTTCAGGTGTGAATTCACTGTGTTTGGTGAGGCTTGTAGTGTACCACTGCCGTCTCAAGGTCATAGTTTGACATGTAACTTATCTTTCTCAGAGGATATTGTCTAATGTTTGCAAAAAAATGTCATTTTTAACTGCAAAATGTTGTTGATAATATCAATGGAATGGACCTGTATTGCAGTACTACTCAAGGTCTTTGTTTTGTGCAGTCTGGGATTCAATCGCCGGGTGCATTCAAGTCATGAGTGATAATAACCAAACTTTTCTAGATTCATTTAAGCGCCAAGGCAATTTAATGGGGTTGCCTGGAAAAAGTTATTTTCCTTGTTTCCTGTGAATATCCATTTTACATTTGGATTAGTAACAATTGAAATGAATAAGTGAATCCACTCAAGGAACAAGAGCCCAAAGTGTATAACTAATTACCTGTGAATTATCTGTCTTTCCATGCTTCCATAACTCAGCCATTTACTTCTGTTAAGACTCTGATCAAGAGAGACTGCCTACCTAGATCAGTGAACAAAAATCAATGCAACTGACAAGGAGATATGTTGATAATCATTCTACATGAGAAAACACGTGTCAAGCTGTTCGGTGTATACATCTAATCTGACTTCCATACACATTCTCTTGTTCAGAACCTCTGACAAGTCAACATGATTCCTGCAATCATAAGACGTGTCTGTCATCTGTATAGAACGCTACAATGCGTTCACAATAACACACAGCTACTGCTATTGTGAACGACTAATCTAACCCTGGGTTGGGGAAGTTCTGTGGGAGGGGTTCAGAAGAGAAATTGTTCGGTCTTGTCACTTGTTTCTTTGTCCATGTTCTTACCAATAACAATAAAAAAAAAACAATAGCATACCAGTGGTCTCTAATGTTCATAGTCATTCTCAACATTTTAATTTACATCATCATGATGATTATCCATGACCTATACCTTAAATATATACCATTAACCATAAATATATCATAAATCGATCACTACAATAAATTGAATAGCCCTGTGTATTCAAAGCCAGAATTTTTGAAATTAGCTTCAAAACACAGAAATCACACTGAGCCTTGTGTTTAATATTAATATGAGCACAGCCATGCTGCTGACATAAATGGCTCCTGAGGCTGACATGCAAACAGAGGCCAGAGAAGCCAAGCTGTCTCTCAGCTACCTCTCTCCCCAACGCTGAGAGGAGTGAGCTGCCTCTCAAGCAGCCCTGTTAGAATAGAGCGATATGTAGAGTGTTTCGACTCAGCAGGGGTTCTAGAGCTGGGGCTGGTCTGCAGTAACACTTACTGGGTCAGTGAGCTCCAGGACGTGGGCCCGGTAGGTGAGGGGGCTGCAGTCACGCGTGTTGTTGACCAGGGAGCAGGGCAGGAACATAGGCCCCAGGTCATCCCCATCCAGCACGTCCACGGTCAGGGTGGTGGTGGCGGTGCGCCGTTGGTTGGGGTATGGGGCGCGGTCCTACAGGGGGAGATTATAATTAAAAAATATAAATGTATCATTTATTTAACCACATTGAGATTTCCATCTATTTTCCAAGCCATGGCCAAGAAAGACAGATACATATAGTTACACATGAGACACAACGAGGGGTGTAGTGCTGCTGGAACATGGAGGAGCGGCTCACTTTTTTCAATTTGAGAATACACAGAGCTGGTAAAACTATTTCTGGGAAATTTATTTGGATACATTTGAAATAAATTATATTGAATTACCACAAAAATTACATGAAAAAAAAATTGGAGACAAACCAAATAAATATGTATAGCAGCCTAGAGAAATTGTGATTTCTTTCCTGTCTTCTTTCTGGCAGTGGCGTGAATGATGAAGAACTATAGGTGTGTGTGTGTACTGCGTAGGCCAATCGGAGGCTTGATCACTTTGGCCAATCAGAAATCCAAATTCAGTGTGTGTCTGCCTTGATGTTCATAAAACTCCACGGACCCCCTCTTGCGAAGTGGAAACCAGAACAATATGTGACCACTTAGTTATAGCAACATCGTTCTGCTGAGGACACCCAAACCAGAGTGGCCACCGCAAAGCCCAAGGAGCTTGCCCCTCTCTGGAAGTTGCTGCTTGGGATATTTAGCCTACACTGGTTATTTGTTGAGACACAGGGCCCATTTTAGCTTGGGATGTTGGGGTGAGCAATTGGAAATGTGAATTGGGCCAAGTTGAATGTAATAATGCATTTAGGTTAAAGTTTATTGATATGCATAAATACACCACATAAGGCGCTGTCCTTTCAGCACCACGCAGGGCGCTCCAATAGCTTAAAATTACATCTCATCCATACTCATCACTTATTATTATTATTACACATAGAAGATTATCACTTCTCACAATGGTGCTCGTGTAGTAAAGTTAGATAAAACCTGAATCAAGATCACATAATGATGAATTAGCATTTTACATAACAGAACCAAATATAATACCAAAGCATAGTAGGTCTATAACGTTACTGTTACACCACTTGCTAATGTTACCTCCTCATTGCTAATGAGATTTTAAGATGGTTAGCTGAAGTTGAATAGTCCATTTATTTCCCCTCATGCACCAAAACGCGCCACTAGGCATAATATATGGTTTAATTGAAAAATAAATACAAGCAAGGCTAATAGTTTATAAACACCAATTGCTCTTATTCCCTCACTGAACAGTCATTAAATACAATCTAAATGCATATTCCCATTAAATTCCCATGATTATTCACGATTGACAGTGATTGAAATTTTGAAATTAGGTAGCCAAATATGTAATATATTTGCAGCTGCCCTAAAATGGACATATAGACAAACATGTAGGCCTACTAATGAGCCTGTCGCCTTACAGGTAAGGGTGGCCGTAATGCTAACTGATATAAGGTGTAAGAGATTTTGTGTTGGTTACAAATCTTAAAGCAGCATGGTAAAGTGTATCTAGTGTGTGCAGGTAAGACCCCAGGGCATTAATGTACAGAATATCACCACAGTCCATCAACAAGGTCTTTTCTAGCTTGAAATAAAAAACAAGACTTGTTTCTAAAGAAAAATTCCAGCTTAAGTTTAGGCTTTTTAGTGAGCTGTTGAATGTGGAGCTTAAAAGACAGTTTAATCAAGGTGAAATCCCAAGTATTTGTATGATAACGCCACCTCTATTGGCTTGTTTTGCAAAGTGACTATCTGAGGCAGAATAGGGGATTGCTTTCTTGTTCTTGAGAATACCATTAGTTTGGTTTTCTGTGAATTTATGACCAATTTGAGCTGAAAGAGGTTATGTTGGACAACATTAAACGCTTTCTGCAATTTGAGAAATGCAACATCTAGTGAGGGAGCAGTGCTATAGATGATGGTGCCATTTGCATATAGATGACAGTGGGGGATATGATTAACTGAGAATTTAAAGCAGGGTAGGCAACTAGATTCAGCCACAGGAGCGAATGGTCGGAGGGGTGGAACATAATTACAATAATTTGTACACTGCAAATTGACCACAACTAAGCCCAAAAGAGATAGAAAATCCCCCCCCCCCCCCCCCCCCCGGGGATCAATAAAGTACCTATCTATCTATCTATTGTATTTGAAAATAACAATAATTTCATATCTTGACTACATTGATACATGATCACATATACATTTTTGTATTTGTGGGAACACTTGAGAACAGATTTCCTAAACATTTTTTGATGAATTCCTGGTGATTTAACAATTACTATTACTATTATTATTATTATTATTATTATTTACTAAAATCTTAAGGGGGCCAAAATAAATCACTCGCAAGCCAGTTTTGGACGTTGCCGACCCATGATTTAAAGTATATTTTTGCGTCCCTTTCATATTTTAAGTTGAAACTGTGCACAAATTGTTTATTTTAAAAGCCTGCTATGAAGTGCCCTTTAATATAAACCACATGAAAAATTATATAAATCAGATTTTTCATATGAATAAAGACTTCCTAGTGTCTTTATTCCCTCTGTGCATCCTCTGTGACTTCTAGGATGATTTGAACCCATAACTAAAACAATTCTCCACGTTTTCACCATCATTGTAAAGCCCTAGCTAGTTATTTTGTTGCTTTTACAAAGTCCTTTCTGAAGATTATTAGAGATTAACTTTAAGGTAAAAAATATATATAGAGTATGTCGCTCATTTTAAGGTCAACCCTGGTACCTGAACTAAACTCCCATATAAATATTATTTTTAAATAACACTTTTTCTAAAGAAACAGGTGAGCTGGTTCTACTCTTTTTGGTCATTTTGGTCATTTTCTGGTGTTTTGTGGTAGAACTGAGCGGGTCTGCATAACACATAAACCCTGTTACCCATACTGTAGCTAGAGAGGCTAAAAATGTTTTCACAATTTATATTTTTGGGTGCATTCAAGCTTCCATTCCCCCTGTCACAATGGGATTCATGGCTTATTTAAGATGGAAACACCCACCCATTTACGGTCAACCCTGTTACTTTATTTGGCACTTAATAGGCACATTTTTTTTTTTTACTTAGTAACCTCATGAGATGGAAAAACATGTTTTTTATTAAGTTAAACATGCACTCTTTATGACTGAATGTTAAAATTAGGTGATATAAAAATAATGAATCACCTAGCCAAGCGGCTAGAGGGTTGGACCTGGTTCGAATACCAGAGCCGACAAGCACTTAACCCTAATTTGCTCCAGGGGCTGACCCTGTAGGTAGGCCGTCATTGTAAATAAGAATTTGTTCTTAACTGACTTGCCTAGTTAAATAAAGGTTAAATAAAACAATTTCAAAAAATACAGGACACTCAAAATAGGTTAGTGGCCAATCCTCAAAAAGGGCTTTAGTTTTTGAGATACCCCTATCCAAGGTAAAAAAAAACACAACAATTCTCTAATGTCTCCAATTTTTTAAACGGATCGTTGTGTACATTGTTTTTACTGTAAAAGTGTTTAAATTGATAGATATTGTGACACACCCCCTAAACTCAAAGCGTGCAGAATAATGCCTGGCTGGAGGGGGGGACGGGCCACATAAACTCATGTAACCCAATATTGCAAGCTCTGATATTGCTAACATTTTGAATACAAGTAGGCAGTTGTCTGCTCTACATACACAAACAAACAGCATTAGGATATCTTAATTAATCTTGAAAATATATACCTGTAAACACTGAGATAGAATAGGCATAAATATCAACTATGAATATTTATGATGAATGTAAGCTTTACTTTTTGGTTGCTCATTAATAAACAACTTTCCAAGTCAAATTTGATCTCATTCAGTGGTGTGTGGTTTTACCTGACAAAGGTACCTCTGTGGATTGGATGTTCAGCCTCTTGCGATTACATTAGGGGGCCAAATCCATTATGGCATCGAAAATCCAATATGGCTGCCACATTAAATAGTGTTTTAATCACCTGTATATACATGTTTAAGATCTTTCAAATTTGTGTACTGTACTTATGACCTTTACTATTTTAGTGTAATTCGACCATGTTGGCTTGCCATAATTACACTCAAACAGCTTTGTCTGGATATAAAAAAGAAAGCAGACTTCTTGGCATGGCAACACCAAGTATTCCAAGTCACGAGCGTCTAAGGATCAATGAGGCAACTTGAAAGCTCGAAGAAAAGAAAAGAGAAGCCTGGGCACCCTCTCCCTAGCTCTACAACTTGAACCAACACACCCATCCAATGTCAATGCCATCCTGAATCTCCCAGAACTATCCTCAATAGGCCCACTCCACCATCAGTCCTCCCCTCTGGCAGTTAATAAAGACAGTGACACCATGGAACTTGGCTGCCACATGTCAGGAGGCCATTCAATAGCCAAAATGCAATCTGGAACGTGCTGATGTGCATTGTCCTCATATGCACCTATTTTGCTACCATCCAGGGCTGGCCAACCCATGTGACACCTGAACTGGACTCGCATGTGTGTAAACTAATTCCAACATATAAGGGCATAATGCCATCTATGGCACACAAGAAGCCCTTTAGGATAGTCAAACTTAAACAAATATGCTGAATGTGATTGTGTATGGTGGCTGGGGATTGGCTGTGAGATAGTGGTCTCTGCTTGATCAGTTCCACAACCTCTGCAACCCTTTTACTTTCCATCAAAACCCAGGGATCATCTTTGAATGCATATGTGTGTGGAGCTGTGCTATGTCCCTCATAATCAACGCTTAATAGTCACAGTCTTTGACCTCTAGGTAACCTGATGTCACACACACAGGTTCTGTCACTCTCCTCATCTCCTGCTGGGCCTGCCCCAGACCGTAATCACAGCCAACTACCCACAGTAAATATTGGCCAAATAATCTTCCTACCCGACAACCAAAGAAATATGAATGAATATGCCACATTCAGGAGTTTGCCACATTCAACATACAAAACTCCAACCACAGGTCAATTAGGTGTTGGAAAGATCTAAGGGCAGGTCTGTTTTTTAACAGCAATTACACAGACTCTCCTTCACAGCTAGACAACTAACTATTCCACTACTGGAGTATCCTCTGCATCATTAGGCTGAGATAACATTCCAGCATCATTCAGGCTGAGATAACATTCCAGTTAGTCAATGGTTCCCATTGGCATGCAAACTGCATCTGCTGAGTGCCTGAACCCAGCTGGTGTAGAAATGTTCTGGGTGACTTCAACCTCCCGACGTCTGCCTTTGACTCATTTCTCTCTGCCGTCGCAACCTTCGCTCTCTCTCTCCCGCTACTCTCTCCTCTTCCATCCTATCATCTCTTCCCTCTGCTAAATCCTTCTCCCTCCTGTCTCCTGATTCTGCCTCCTCGACCCTCCTCTCCTCCCTTTCTGCATCTTTTGACTCTCTATGTCCCCTATCCTCCCGGCCGGCTCAGTCCTCCGCTCCTGCTCCGTGGCTAGACGACTCATTGCGAGCTCACAGAACAGGGCTCCGGGCAGCCGAGCAGAAATTGAGGAAAACTAAACTCCCTGTGGACCTGTCATCTTTTCACTCTCTCCTCTATACTTTTTCTTCCTCTGTTTCTGCTGCTAAAACCACTTTCTACCACTCTAAATGTCAAGCCTCGGCCTCTAACCCTAGGAAGCTCTTTGCCACCTTCTCCTCCCTGCTGAATCCTCCTCCTCCTCCCCCTCCCTCCTCCCTCTCTGTGGATGACTTGGTTGACGACATCCGATCCTCATTTACTAAGCCTATTGACACCACTGGTCCTGCTCACACTGCCCTACCCTATGCTTTGACTTCTTTCTCCCCTCTCTTTCCAGATGAAATCTTGCGACATGTGACGGCCGGCCGCCCAACAACCTGCCCACTTGACCCTATCCCCTCCTCTCTTCTCCAGACCATTTCCGGAGACCTTCTCCCTTACCTCACCTTGCTCATCAACTCGTCCTTGACCGCTGGCTGTATCCCTTCCGTCTTCAAGAGGGCGAGAGTTGCACCCCTCCTCAAAGAACCTACACTCAATCCCTCCGATGTCAACAACTACAGACCAGTATCCCTTCTTTCTTTTCTCTCCAAAACTATTGAGAGTGCCGTCTCTAACCAACTCTCCTACTATCTCTCTCGGAATGCCCTTCTTGATCCTAACCAGTCAGGTTTCAATACTGGTCATTGAACTGAGACTGCTCTTCTCTGTGTCACGGAGGCTCTCCGTACTGCCAAATCTAACTCTCTCTCCTCTGCTCTTATCCTTCTAGACCTATCTGCTGCCTTTGATACTGTGAACCATCAGATCCTCCTCTCCACCCACTCCGAGTTGCACACTCTTGGATTGCGTCCTACCTGACAGGTCGCACCTATCAGGTGGCGTGGCGAGAATCTGTCTCCGCACCACGTGCTCTCACCACAGGTGTCCCCCAGGGCTCAGTTCTAGGCCCTCTCCTATTCTCTCTATACACCAAGTCACTTGGCTCTGTCATATCCTCACATGGTCTCTCCTATCCTTGCTACGCAGATGACACTCAATACATTTTCTCCTTTCCCCCTTCTGATAACCAGGTGGCGAATCGCATCTCTGCATGCCTGGCAGACATATCGGGTTTGGATGTCGGATCACCACCTCAAGCTGAACCTCTGCAAGACGGAGCTTCTCTTCCTCCCGAGGAAGGACTGCCTGCTCCATGATCTCGCCATCACGGTTGACAACTCCATTGTGTCCTCCTCCCAGAGTGCAAAGATCATTGGTGTCGTTCTCTAACATCAAAAGCGGTGACCCGATCCTGCAGGTTCATGCTCTACAACATTCGCAGAGTATGACCCTACCTTACACAGAAAGCGGCACAGGTCCTAATCCAATCCCATCTGGATTACTGCAATTTGCTGTTGGCTGGGCTCCCTGCCTGCGCAATTAAACCCCTACAACTTATCCAGAATGTTGCAGTCCGTCTGGTGTTCAACTTTCCCAAGTTCTCTCATGGCACCCCGATCCTCTGCACACTCCACTGGCTTCCAGTTGAAGCTCGCATCTACTACAAGACCATGGTGCTTGCCTACGGAGCTGTGAGGGGAATGGCACCTCCCTACCTCCAGGCTCTGATCAGACCCTATACCCAAACGAGGACACTACGTTCATCCACCTCTAGTATAATAGTGTAACGACCTGATATGGGGTTATGTGTTACATTTGTGTGTGTGTTATAGTTGTTCTTCCGTTCTGTGGGTAATCTCGTGGGGGTTTAAGGGGATAAATAGGGGCTAGTGTCTTTTCAGTGTTCTCTTTTTGTTCTTGTCGTGCACCTGAGCGCAGAGCTGTAAATCCTTTGTACCGTAACCATCCCATGTTTAGTGGTGTGGGCTGTGGCCATAACAACAGTCTAGTTTAGGTGATTAAACCAGTGTTCGCCCTAACGTTGTTTCTGACTCGCCTTATTTGTCCCAGCTCGGGACATTACATTGGTGTAAAAAAGTGTTTCGGACTACGTGCGGGTCGGCGTTAGGCTAGTTAGCTAATTTCAGTTTAGGCTAGGGATTAGCTTTAGCTGGGCTCGCATTTGCAGTCGTGATGTACGGAGCGAGGCGGAGGATTAAGCGCGAGTCAGAAACGTCCCTGGTGGGCTCAGGAGCGTGCGGTCGGGAGGAGCAGTTGGCGGGTTTTCCTTCGCGCCACTCGGCTGGGTCTGAGGTCAAGGCGACGGGGGGGTCGACGTCATCATTTGTGGACGTAGTGGGGCCTACTGATGTAAACAAAGATGGCGACGCCCTGTTACCATTAGCCACGGTAGCGGCTAAGCCTCCGAAGTTCAATGGACAAGGCAAGTGGGAAGTGTTTATCACTCAATTCGAGTTGTTAGCTAGTGCCGGGAGGTGGTCTGACGCGACGAAGGCGTTGCAGCTGGCCTTGTGCCTGACGGAGGAGGCTTCGGAATGCCTGCTAACGCTGGCTCCAAGCGAAAGGGGCGACTACTGTGCGCTAGTGGGGGCATTGGAGTGCTGTTTCGGCAGCGACGCACAGCCCAATATGCTGCGGATTGAGCTGGGGAATAGGAAGAGACTTCCGGGGGAATCATTGAAGGCACTAGCAAGTGGCATTTTGAGCATGACACATCGGGCCTATGCAACTATGCCGATGGGGGTGCAAGACGAGTTAGCACAGGACAGTTTTATTAGAGCGCTGTCTTCCTCTGAACTCTGTAAGCATGTCCAGATGGCTGAATCACCTTCTTTACGGGCGGCAGTGGAGGTAGCCAGAAAAAGGGAGCTGATCTGGGGTGAGAGAGAGAGCAGTGGTGCTGTCGGTCAACCTGAGGTGAGAGCAGTAGTGGCTGGAGTGCAGGGGATTGACAAGCCAGGGTGGGTCAATGAGCTAAGCGGGTTGGTCAAGGCTGCTTCACTTGTCATTGAGAAGGGCTCCAGGCAGCGACGCAATGCCAGCTCCGGCCCCATAGTCTGCTGGGGATGTGGCCAGCCTGGCCATATTCAGCGGGAGTGTGGCAGAGTTTCCCATCACCAGGGAAACGACAACGGGTTCACGCGCAGGGGGATGCGTGGGCCCACCTCTCCACCCCCAAACCCACAGTAAGTGGAAGAAGTAAGCAGCAGAGGACAACGGGTGGGGACACGCTCTCTCCGGCTGAAGCTGCCACTGCGTTTCCCGGGCCGGTAGCTGTAGTAGGTCGAACCACATTGGGGGACTTCTGCAATGTTAGGGTCAAAGTAGAGGGGGTGGAATGTTTGGCCCTCGTCGACACAGGCTCAACAGTAACCCTGGTGAGACCTGACATACTACCGGTTGGGATGCGGGTGGAGCAGACGGCCGTCCAGCTGCAAACGGTCACGGGGGAGCTAGCCCGCATGTTAGGGAAATGTCAGCTCTGTGACTGTGGGAGGAAAAACTGTGGGGTGTCCAGTGTGGGTGGCGGCAATGCAGGACCCCTGTATATTAGGGATGGATTTTTTAAAGAACTGTGGGGCCCAGTTAGATTTGGCTTAGGGCACTATAAGGCTGTTGGGGGGGCCGACAGTGGGGATGTTGCCTTCAGGTGGGCTAGCGGGGGATAGGGCTGTCCCTACGTTTTCCTCCGAACTCAGGGAAATCCAACCAGTCGTCCCGGCTGCCCCGTTAGCAGTCGTGCCATCCCAGCAGCTGTCTCCAGCGGCGACGCCCTTCAATCCTCATGACAGCACAACCGCAGACAGCCCAGGGGTTCAAAACACACAAGCCCCTTCACCCCAGCTGACCCAGAGCGGGAGGGAGGAAGCCATTGACGCTGTTGAAGCTGTGTGGGTGAAAAACTGTCAGGGCCTAGATGAGAGCCAACAGAGTCAGTTAAAGCAGCTGCTAATGGAGTTTAGAGATAGCTTTGCTTGGAGGGAGGATGAGGTTGGGCAAACACACCTAGTTCAGCACGAGATAGACACTGGGGATGCCGACCCATTAAAATACGTCCCCGTCATATCCCGCTTGCCCGCAGGGAAGCAGCAGACAAGGCCATCGTTGACATGTTGCGGGCAAATTTCATCGAACCATCTGATAGCCCATGGTCTGCACCAGTTGTCATGGTGCCTAAGAAGGGGGGAAAACTTAGGTTTTGTGTTGACTACAGGGGCTTAAATTCTGTCACCATCAAAGACTCTTACCCCATACCTAGGATTGATGAGTCGCTGGACCACGTAAGGGGGTCGTCGTGGTTCTCCTCCCTTGACCTGCGCAGTGGCTACTGGCAGGTGCCCCTCTCACCGTTGGCGCGGGAGAAAACTGCCTTCTCCACAGACAGGGGGCATTGGCAGTTTAAGGTGCTGTGCTTCGGCCTCTGCAACACCCCTGCCACCTTTGAGAGGCTCATGGACAGAGTGCGGCTGGGATTCCTATACAGGAGTGTGTTGTGTACCTGGATGACATATTGGTGCACGGCACATTGTTTGGGGGGGCCCTGGGTGCACTTTGGATCTCGGGGGTGGGACTAAAACTACACCCAGAAAATGTCATTTCATGCGAAGGGAGGTGGCGTTCCTGGGTCACCAGCTGGGGGGGTGAGGGCGTCAGCACGCTGCCAGACAAGGTAGAGGCTGTAAGGGGGTGGCCAATCCCAGTGGGGAAAAAAAAGAGGTGAAGAGCTTCCTGGGGCTGGCTGGTTATTACCGCAGGTTTGTGAAGGGGTTTGCGGGAATAGCTGCTCCTTTAAACCACCTCCTCAAAAAGGACACAGTCTATCAGTTGTCTGAGGAGCACCAGCAGGCGTACGATGCACTCAAACGCGGCCTGGCGGAGGCCCCTGTGCTGGCTGCTCCAAACCCGAACCTCCCGTTCATCCTGGACACGGACGCAAGCAATGAAGGGTTGGGGGCTGTGCTGGCTCAGCGTGGGCCGGATGGGGAACACGTTATAGCGTATTTCAGCAGAACCTTTGACAGGGCTGAAAAACGCTATTGCTAAACCAGGAGGGAACTGTTGGCTGTTGTGGCAGCAGTATGCCACTTCAAGTACTACCTGGGCGGCCTGCCGTTTGTGGTCCAGACGGATCACTCTGCAGTGGCTTCTCTCCTTCAAGGAGCCAGAGGGGCAGATCGCCCGATGGCTGGAGGAGCTGCAGCCCTATGACTTCCAAGTGGAGCACAGAGCCGGCCTCCGCCACAGTAATCCTGATGCCTTGTCCCGTCGCCTGTGTGCTGAGGACGGCTGTGGGTACTGTGCTAAACGGGTGGAGCGGGAACGAGAGCTGTGCATGGAGGAGGGAGTCACTGCCCTGGTGAGCCAGCTGGTGGCGGCAGAGTGCCGGGGGCTCGAGACTGTGGACATCGAGGAGTGGAGACGTCGCCAGGAAGAGGACGCCGAGTTGCGTCCCGTTCTGAGGTTGGTGAAAGAGAGAAGCTGACCACCATGGGGGGAAGTGGCCCCTCTCTCACCTCTCACCAACGGGTTGTGGTACAAATTTACAAACCTTAGAGTAGCTGAGTGGGTCCTCCAGAGGGGGTGGAAAAAGCCAGCAACCAGGGAAATGACATGGCAGGTAGTGGTGCCTAAAGGGCTGCAAGGGAGGGTGTTACAGCAGCTACATGGGGGGGTAGGCGCCAGGCATTTTGGGGTCTCCAAGACATTAAAGCGCGTGCGTCAGGGTTTTTATTGGGCCAGGCACTGGAGAGATGTGGAGGACTTTTGTAGGCAATGTGACGAGTGTGCTGTGAAAAAGGGACCCTCAGGTCAGTCACACGCTCTCCTACAACAATTCCCAGTAGGGGAGCCCATGGAGAGACTGGGGGTGGACATAGTGGGCCCGTTTCCAACCACAAACAGGGGTAACAGGTTCATTCTAACTGCTATGGACTACTTTACAAAGTGGCCAGAGGCTTACGCTATCCCAGATCAGGAAGCAGAGACGGTAGTGGAAGCATTAATAGGGGGAATAGTCAGTCGGTTTGGGGTACCACAGTCTATCCACACCGACCAGGGAAGGAACTTTGAGTCGCAGTTGTTCTCAGAGCTGTGTAGACGGCTAGGGATTGAGAAAACGCGCACTACTCCCCTTCATCCGCAGAGCGATGGACTCGTGGAGAGATTTCACAGAACTGGCACAGCAGCTGGCTATTGTCACCTCAAAACACCAGAAGGACTGGGACACCCACTTACCCTTTATCCTTATGGCATATAGGTCAGCTGTTCAAGCATCCACCGCTTGCTCTACTAATGTACTAGTACTAATGTTGGGCAGGGAAATGCGTACTCCAGCTGAGCTGGTGTTTGGCCGGCCCCCCGATAACGTTGGCGAGGTTTTGCCTGGCCCAGACTATGTGCGTCGCCCGCAGGACCGGCAGGAAGTGGCTCACACTTGTGCGAGAGAGCAACTTGAGAACGCGTGGCTACGCCAGAAGCGCCATTATGACACGCACACGTGGGGAAGGCACTTTGAAGCGGCTGCACAACCCCACACGCAAGAAAGGGCGGTGTCCGAAGCTGGACAGTGCCTGGGTGGGGCCCTGTCCGGTACTAGAGAGGGTGGGGGAGGTAACATACCACGTGGAGGTCCCCCCACGGAACAGAAAGGTAGTAGTACACCGGGATCGATTGGCGCCCTACAGAGGGGGGAAAACTGGGGGATACAAAGGGGAGGTCGCTGGTGGAGGCCAACAGGGACAGTCCAACACAGAGACTCTACCACAACCTGAGCCTGTGGAGGAGGCCTCCGGGGATGGGGCTGCCCTCTCAGAGGACACTGGTAGTGACACTGGGGCAGGGCTCTGGGGTTTTATCAGGGAGGGTTACAGGAAGGCCCCAGAGACAGACACAACCCCCGGGTCGTTTTAAGGATTTTGTGAAACCCTAGGGTTTAGAAAAGGGGGTGCTATATAACGACCTGATATGGGGTTCTATTTGTTTGGGGTTATGTGTTACATTTGTGTGTGTGTTATAGTTGTTCTTCCGTTCTGTGGGTAATCTCGCAGGGGTTTAAGGGGATAAATAGGGGCTAGTGTCTTTTCAGTGTTCTCTTTTTGTTCTTGTCGTGCACCTGAGCGCAGAGCTGTGAATCCTTTGTACCGTAACCATCCATGTTTAGTGGTGTGGGCTGTGGCCATAACAACAGTCTAGTTTAGGTGATTAAACCTGTGTTCGCCCTAACGTTGTTAGTGACACTTTACTGACACTTGCCTTTTGTCTAAACTAACACCTGACTTATATCCCTGCTAGCACTGACTTTCCTCACAGCTGCTTGTTTAAAGAAATGTAGTTATTGTGATCGAGATGTGGTTGTCCCTGATAGCACTGACTTTCCTCACAGCTGCTTGTTTAAAGAAATGTACTTACTGTGATCGAGATGTGGTTGTCCCACTGGCTATCCTAAGTTGAATGCACCAATTTGTAAGTTGCTCTGGATAAGAGCGTCTGCTAAATGACTAAAATGTAAATGGAAACTGATCACCACACAGGCCTGTATACACTGACAGCCCTATAGGAAGGATACTGCCCTTGTCGCTGCGTCTTGCCCAGAATGACCAGTTAGTTGTGTAACCTGGTCAGGCCCCAGAACTACACCACCACTGTCCTGGTCACCTCTACTTTGAATCAACTTTGCACACTTAGTTTCAGTGGGGAAAATAAGGATAAGGTTAAAGCTGTACATATACATATTGTCTGACTGTTGTATTACAGGTTGCTTTCCTGTAACTTGGTTACACTACTATGTGCTTGTGTCGTGTAACACTTGTTATTATATTTTGTGGAACTCCCCGTTGTTGTGTGAATGAGAACACACATTGAGTAAATATGAACACACATTGAAAAGCTATTTGGGTTCAGCTATTAAAACACAAAGAGAGGCGTGGCAGTGCCACTCAGAGTCCAAGATATACCGAGAGCTTATAAAACCCTTTTAACACTAGAACCGCTAAAGCAGCCATTGTTGACCACTCATTATTTATTCATTCACAAACAGAACTGGAGTTATAGACAGTTTTAGGAGGGCAGGTAATTTTTTCCCCGTTGCCCCTCGTTCTCCGAGAGCAGGGCCTCCTCCGCTCCTTCTCCTGATTGTTGATAATCACCCTGATAATTGAACTGTACCGAAACTAATTTAACACATAACAACAGATTAAATTAAAGCAAAGTATGATGAGGATAAAGGGGTAGAATGAAGGAGTTGATGAGCAAGGGGAAGCGAACAATGCATAATTATGTAATAACCAATTGTGAATGAAGAACAGGGAGGGCCATTTTACTGTTTTGATCCATTCTAATTAGAATCTTAAAATGGTATGTGCCCTATATCAGGCCACCGAATCAAAGCAGTCTTATCAGTCTACTCTGGCCTACTTGGAGTAGGCTACACAGTAAGAGCGTGTGTAATTGTACATGCTGAATGGCTATCAATATCTGGGCAAATATCCACATCGGCAGCAGGTGAGCGAGTGTCGGAGAATGTGGTGATGAGGCTTGTGGAACCTTAAATTGGCAGGGGGAGAAATGCAACATGGACAATTTATTCACTTCACTGTCATTGGTGAACAAGTTGCTTGCAAAGAAAGCAAGTCTGGCTGGCACCATGAACAAAGTGGGACGGGAGCTCCCTCCCTCTGCGCAAAACAAGTTGCCTGCACAGCCATTACACTCCACAACAGTGCTGAAGAATGACAAGACAACAGGACAATAAATAAACACAATAAAGAGAGAACCGTAGACTATTACGCACTACAACCAAACAAATTGATGTCAAAGTGTGTCAAGCCAGTGAAAGTTATGAAAACTGTTAGGACAAGGGATAACAGCTAAATGAAATTCAACTGATGCACAAAAGCACCAGCTGACAATAATTAACAATTTTTGACTGCTGTCCTATTGCCATTATTGCTTTTGTGCTGAGTTTCACTATTTATCAAGGCTATAATGATGTTTAGCCTACTGGTGTTTTCATTATTTGATGAAATGATGTGTCTTGATCGTGCGTCTTGGAGGATGGGGTTTTTATTTGTATTTTGTCTTTGTAAAAAGAAGCCGTTACCGTGTACCAACACATATGCTTTCTGTTTCGTAGTTGTAACATAGGCACTCCACAAAGAAAAATGTAATGAACACTTAATTATTATTATTAAAAATATTCTAATTTTGTATACATATAGCCTACAGTAACAAACTATTGAAAACGTTTTTGTGTTATTTAAAAGTATTCTAATGTTACCCAAGGCCTTCATAAACACAACCAAATGATTATTTTTGCGATAGCATATATGAAATGTATTAATTACACTGTAAGAATGTTTTAGTCAGAATGACTGCTCATTAGCTTGCAGGGGGGTCCGTCGAGACCCAGCAGTTCTAGTGTTATAGCAGAATAACACAATACAAAATAAACCAGGGCAATTTATATGCAGGCATAGGTGTTTGAGTGTAATTATGTTGGCCATATTGGATTCAGAATAAAATATACTCAGCAAAAAAAGAAACGTCCCTTTTTCAGGACCCTGTCTTTCAAAGATAATTAGTAAAAATCCAAATAACTACAGATCTTCATTGTAAAGGGGTTAAACACTGTTCCCCATGCTTGTCCAATGAACCATAAACAATTAACGAACATGCACATCTGGAACAGTCATTAAGACACTAACAGCTTACAGACGGTAGGCAATTAAGGTCACAGTTATGAAAACTTAGGACACTAAAGAGGCCTTTCTACTGACTCTGAAAAACACCAAAAGAAAGATGCCCAGGGTCCCTGCTCATATGCGTGAACGTGAGGACTGCAGATGTGGCCAGGGCAATAAATTGTAATGTCCGTACTGTGAGACGCCTAAGACAGCTCTGCAGGGAGACAGGACGGACAGCTGATCGTCCTCGCAGTGGCAGACCACGTGTAACAACACCTGCACAGGATCGGTACATTCGAACATCACACCTGCGGGACAGGTACAGGATGGCAACAACAACTGCCCGAGTTACACCAGGAACGCACAATCCCTCCATCAGTGCTCACAGCAAGAACTGGCAAATCTGGTGCAGTCCATGAGGAGGAGATGCACTGCAGTACTTAATGCAGCTGGTGGCCACAACAGATACTAACTCTTTTTTGACACATTATTCAATTTCTGTTAGTCACATGTCTGTGGAACTTGTTCAGTTTATGTCTCAGCTGTTGAATCTTGTTATGTTCATACAAATATTTTCACATGTTAAGTTTGCTGAAAAATAAACGCAGTTGACAGTGAGTTTGTTTTGCTGAGTATATATTTACACCAACACAGTCTTTATGGGCATGAGTGTTGTACACAATTCTGAAAAAAATGCCTCTGATTTACAAAATTCTTATTTAAACGTGATTTGACCTCCATCAAATGGTATTATGGCAGCCTTATTGTATTTTGGGCAAAATCCAGGGTGGCCCCAAAGATAATCTGTGGTATCCCCCTGACTAAATTACAAGCGTAGGGGATAAAGGAACCTTGGACCCCCAAAAATATAGATAGATAGATAGATAGATAGATAGATAGGTAATTTATTGATCCCCGAGGGGGAAATTTCTTATGTCTATGTCTTAATTTCTATGTCTGAGCCCACTTGTTTTCCTTAGAGCCAATTACTACAGCCACAACATTAAAATATGTTTAACTGTACACACTAAATATTCATACACTCTTAGAAGTAAATGTACTATCTATAACCTAAAAGGGTTCTTGGCTATCCCCATAGGAGAACCCTTTGAAGAACCCTTTTTGGTTCCAGGCAGAACCTTTTTGAGTTCCCCTTTACACAGAGGGTTCTACATGAAACCCAAAATAGTTTTGCCTGGAACCAAAAAGGGTTCTTCAAAGGGTTCTCCTATGGGGACAGCCGAATAACCCTTATTTTCTAAGAGTGTAGTTTATATTTCTGCCTATTGTATCTCTGTGTTTACATATCTATATTTCCAAGATGCATTAAGATAACCTAATGATGTTGTTGTAGGGCAGATAACTGACTATTTGAATTCCACATGTTGCAATATTACATGAGCTTATGCAGCCCATCCCCCCCTCCAGCCAGGCAATATTCTGCACCTTTTGAGTTTAGGGGGTATGTCACAATTTCTATCAATTTAACCACTTTTGCAGTAAAATATTTTTACGCAACCATCCATTTCATAAATGGGAGACATTAGAGAGGAGACAAAACATGGTTGTGTTCTACCTCGGGTATCTCAAAAATATGTAGGCCTTGCCAGTCGCCTAAAAGCCACCTAATTGGTGGAATAACGTGCTTCTATCTTAAGTGCAACAACTTTCTGTATTTTCAAAAACATTAAAGTTTTCAAAAACATTCTGTATTGTATTCATTTCAGTCTGAAAAGCACTTGCATTGAAAAAACATTTTGATACAATTCTGGTAATGAATGGCATCTTTGGTGAATGTTCCATTCCAGAGGAATACCTTGACTGAGTCATAATGTAATGGATTATTCTTTTAACAGAAAAAGCCATTCTTCTTTTTCAAAAGAACAATTTAACACACACAAAAATGTGATTCCGCATTCACAAAGTGGTACAAAGTTTTCCATCAAGGTTTTCTTAGTGCTACAGCTATTAAAAAAAACACATTGTCCCGTCCTGGACACATGTACAGTAAGTGTTCCAGTGTTTGGTTTGCCCATCGCTTACCACAGACAGACAGGCCCTGGCTAAAAGCAGTGTACTATATAGGGAATAGGGTACCATTCCAGACACAACCACAGACTTTGATGACTAGATAGCCATTCAGACAGACAGACAGACATACAGATTCACAGAGACTTACATTGGCCTGGATGATGACCAGGTAGCGGGTGATCTCCTCGTAGTTGAGCCTCTCCCTCAGGACCATCGAGCCAGAAAGGGTGAGAGGGATGTCAAACGTCCTGTTGGCCATCTGCGACACAAAGAGATACAGTACGCTGGCTTAAGAGCGCACTCCACTTAGAAAAGCTCCCCCTCGCCTCATTCATTGTCTGCCAGAGCGGGTGCAGAGATCTCTGGTGTAGAGATTGCCTCAACAGGACATTCGTGGCCTTGTGACCCCTACCTAGTGATATGAGTAGTACGGTATTAATCTAATATCTCTAGCAATCTTTTTAGGCTGTGCAGTGTGATTGCCATCAGTCGTGGGTTTAAAGAGAATCCGATTGGATCAGTCAGTCAGTAAGAGTTTAGATGTAACATACCGGGTCAGTTGGGTTGTACTGGATGATGTATTCAATCTGTCCGTTTGGGCCGTCATCAATGTCCAGAGCTCCATTATTCCCAGTGAAGCCGGTGAAGATGGTGGTGCCAACTGGCGTCAACTGTAAGACAACATTATTACATCGTTATGACAATGCTAACGATAAACTGACATTTCCACACACTTGAATCAGATGCAAGGGTCAGTTTTCATGTGCTAAGCATTCGGTCGACAACAACCTTCATCAAAACACTAACGATCCAGCCATTCTGAGTGTGACATAGAGTAAGGGGTTAACCAACATTAGGGCTAGGAATTGGGACCTTACTATACTATGTTATCACGATACTTAGGTGCCAATACGATTTTAAGATTCTCACAGTTCTATATGCATTGCAATTCGATACTGCAATTTTATTACGATTTGACGTTCAAATACATATTGCTCACTATCCTGGATGTCTGTTGCAGAGATTTGACCAGTGATGGAAAAAAAAGTGCTGAAAACAATACTGGATCACCATTTAAAAAGAAGATGGAGAACAAGCTATAGGATAAAAAATACTGAAGTTTTGGTGCAGGTACAGTCGACAATCACACTAGCTAACGCTACCTAGCAAAAAAAAAAGTTACGATATATTATTGTCCAAAATACCATTGTGATAGGCACAATATCAGTCAAAAGTTTGGACACACCTACTGCTTCTAGGGGTTACTTTATTTTTACTATTTTCTACATTGTAGAATAATAGTGAAGACAACACTATGAAATAAGCTCAAATAAGCAAAGAGAAACAACATTCCATCATTACCTTAAGACATGAAGGTCAGTCAATATGGAAAATTACAAGAACTTTCTTCAAGAGCAGTAGCAAAAACCATCAAGCGCTATGATGAAACTGGCTCTCATGAGGACCGCCACAGGAAATGAAGACCCAGAGTTACATCTGCTGCAGAGGATAAGTTCATTAGAGTTACCAGCCTCAGAAATTGCAGCCCAAATAAATGCTTCACAGAGTTCAAGTAACAGACACATCTCAACATCAACTGTTCAGAGGAGACTGTGTGAACCAGGCCTTCATGGTTGAATTGCTGCAAAGAAACCACTACTAAAGGACACCAATAAGAAGAAGAGACTTGCTTGGGCCAAGAAACACGAGCAATGGACATTAGACCAGTGAAAATCTGTCCTTTGGTCTGATGAGTCCAAATTTGAGATTTTTGGTTCCAACCGCTGTGTCTTTGTGAGACGCAGAGAAGGTGAACGGATGATCTCCGCATGTGTGCTTTCCATCGTGAAGCATGGAGGAGGAGGTGTGATGGTGTGGGGTTGCTTTGCTGGTGACACTGTCAGTGATTTATTTAGAATTCAAGGCACACTTAACCAGCATGGCTACCACAGTATTCTGCAGTGATACGCCATCCCATCTGGTTTGCACTTAGTGGGACTATCATTTGTTTTTCAACAGGACAATGACCCAAAACACACCTCCAGGCTGTGTAAGGGCTATTGCGTGCTGCATCAGATGACCTGGCCTCCACAATCATCCGACCTCAACTCAATTGAGATGGTTTGGGATGAGTTGGACCGCAGAGTGAAGGAAAAGCAGCCAACAAGTACTCAGCATATGTGGGAACTCCTTCAAGACTCTTGGAAAAGCATTCTAGGTGACTAACTCATGAAGCTGGTTGTGAGAATGCCAAGAGTGTGCAAAGCTGTCATCAAGGCAAAGGATGGCTACTTTGAAGAATCTCAAATATAGCATATATTTTGATTTGTTTAACACTTTTTTTGTGTTATCTCATAGTGTTGATGTCTTCACTACTATTTTTTTTTTAATCCTTTGAATCAGTAGGTGTGTCCAAACTTTTGACTGGTACTGTAACTGTATACATTTTTCCACCATCACTAACAACCATGCTGTTGATTGGTTTGCAGACAAGCATACTGCAGAGAGAACAGGATTAGTGAGGTCTGAAGTGACTGGTTGCGCAACAACATAATCCCTGTAGCATTCTAGGGTGGCTAGCTCAGCCAATCACCAACAAAGCCTTGCTCTTGGTCTTCTTAGAGGGGCTAGTGATTCACAGCACTAGAATGCTTCCTTTCAGCTGTCATACCTGAGCCTCACAGTGGACCGCTATCAGATGTGAGAAGAGAAGGTAATAGTCTAGTGCCTGTTGGCAGCACCAAGGAAACATGGGTATTTTAGCTCCTGAAATGCTACTCTGTTGCTCTTATATCTGACAAGACTTTCCAGGAACATGAACACACAAAATATGTCAGATACAAGAGGAAGAGAGTTCAGCGAAACACTACTGACATCAGCTATGGTTTGACTGGTACTATAAAATGTTTTCACTGAGGCGAATAGGAGAAACCTAATAGAAAACCTACAGCAGGGACCCCAAATGTAATTTCTAAAGAGGTTCTGTAATGAAAAGTAGAGCCACGATTTCATGTTTACTATTGGCAAAATCAAAAGTCGTCTTAGACGGAATAGGAACAGCAATACACCCCATCCATTCTGCTATTTTGTTAGCCGCAGAAATACATATGCATGCATTATTTAGTAGCTTAACATTATTTAGGACAGACACCATCATGAATCATGGTGTCTGTCCTCATTGGGATGCAAGGCTCTCCCCGCGCCGCCCAGCCACACCTCTGGGAGCACATCACTCCTCCACGTTCCTTAGCCTGCACATCAGCGCCTCAATGATAAACATTGCGTAACAGACTGTATGCATGAAGGCCGTCGTAATGAATTAATTAACGTAGTACAAAGAAGTGTACAGTCCATTTAATAACCAAGATATAGCAGGGGAGATATCTAACAACTGAGGGGTTAAGTGTTTGCGGATTACTGCACATCTTAGTAGTGTATTTATTGGGATACACAAGGAGAGGTCTTCAGCTCAACAACATACTACATTCAACAGTGAATAACTCTGTAATTATCTATATCTCTCTGCTTGGACAGCGCTGTTGCCCTCCACTATGTGGGCTTAAACAGTTGACTGATGGACAGGAGACTGTATTCTATTGGACCTCTTATCTCTGTGTAAATTGAACATTTCGGTCACACTTTGTTTGGATAGGGTTAGGTTTAGAATAAGGGTTAGGGTAAGGGTTAAGGTTAGGGTTAGGTTTAGAATAAGGGTTAGGGTAAGGGTTAAGGTTAGGGTTAGGTTTAGAATAAGGGTTAGGGTAAGGGTTAAGGTTAGGGTTAGGTTTAGAATAAGGGTTAGGGTAAGGGTTAAGGTTAGGGTTAGGTTTAGAATAAGGGTTAGGGTAAGGGTTAAGGTTAGGGTTAGGTTTAGAATAAGGGTTAGGGTAAGGGTTAAGGTTAGGGTTAGGTTTAGAATAAGGGTTAGGGTAAGGATAAAGGTTAGGGTTAGGTTTAGAATAAGGGTTAGGGTAAGGATTAAGGTTAGGGTTATGGTTAGGGCTAAGGTTAGGGTTAGAGCTAGGGTTAGGGTTAGTAGATAGTTAGTTGAAATGTTACTGATAATCTGTAGTCTGTATCCAAATAAAGTGTTACCAACATTTAAAACTATAGAGCAGAATAATGAAAGCAACCATTTCCAATACTTTGAGAACAGAAGCTTCTGAAGAGGCTGTCTTCTCTGTCTGCTTCTCTGCAAGGCTGCTTGCTAATGAGCTCAATCTACCATGGCAACACTCAGGGGACCCTTTTTTCAATTAGGGAAAAGCTGCAAAATCCCCATGTAGCTACTTTGAAACCTGGTGGGACACCTCAGTGGGACACCAGCCGCTCCATAGCTCTCTATGGCCCTCTATGCCCAGAGCCCATGGAGAATGTACTGTTAAACCACAGAGATCCATGGAGGTCCCACTTTTAAACCACAGAGACCCATGTATGTCCCACTGTTAACCCACAAAGAGACCAGACCCATGGAGGTCCCACTGTTAAACCACAGACACCCATGGAGGTCCCACTGTTAAACTACACAGACCCATGGAGGTCCCACTGTTAAACCACAGACACCCATGGAGGTCCCACTGTTAAACTACACAGACCAATGGAGGTCCCACTGTTAAACCACATAGAGACCAGACCCATGGAGGTCCCACTGTTAAACCACAGACACCCATGGAGGTCCCACTGTTAAACTACACAGACCAATGGAGGTCCCACTGTTAAACCACATAGAGACCAGACCCATGGAGGTCCCACTGTTAAACCACACAGACCCATGTAGTCCCAGGGGTGGGATGGGCCACCAATGTTAAACCACACAAACAATCAGGAGGTCTCCAGAATAAGATATGGAGAGATCCTACAGTAGCTATAGTTACAGTCATTTTAATGACCCAACTCGTACTCTCTTTTTTTAACAGTCAAAAAAGCTCCATTGGAATAAATGTAATTAGATTTGAAGTTATTACCGGTACCTACCAGTCCACAGTCACTGAGCAATGGATAATATTTCACATTTTTACAGCCTTTTCCAAATTATATGTCCCTATTCAGGTTGAACGGACTGAAATATTCAATACTAAGTAATGAGATACTGCTCACTGGTGGCCTGTGAACTCGAAGCTAGAGTCAGACACACCGTCTTGGGTTGTAATAAAAGATTTAACTAGGCTGTCCTAGTCCTCACCTCGTTTATGGCGACATAGTAGCGAGGCTTCTGGAACTGGGGCGCGTTGTCATTGCGATCCCTCACAACGATGCGTACCTCATGTAGAATGATGCTCCCAACCAGCTCGTTGGTGCACTGGACCTGGACCACGATGGAATGAATGTAGGATGGGGGCTAAAAGGAAAGAAGAAGGGAAAGAGAGTCATTAGTCTCCTTTCAACTGGTTCACATTGAAGAACAAGACTGGGATTGATTTGTAGAACATGTAAAGAAAGTTGTGCTTCAGATCAGACGTATGCTTTGTTTTCCCGCTTTCAATCTCTGCAGTTATCATAAACTACTCTAACACCGGTACATAACATATACCATTTAGCCAAAGATATTATCCAGTGCAACGTTCAAAGTGTACAGTTCAGTGCATGTGCAGTACTTTCCTTTCAAGAATGGATAGGTTTGTTGCTTACATACTGTGCATGTTTAATGCAAAGAAATACAAAGATGCTACAGTATGCTGTGGAGATTATTTTACCTCAGGATGTATTTGAAGGGAATGTATAGCTAACCTGCAGTGAACTGTTTTTTCTTTAGAGGAACCCAAACCCCACAGACAAACATATGAATAGTCGTAGTGTGTTAGAATACTTACATCTCGGTCGAGGGCCCTGCCGGTGCTGTTGAGGTACAGCCTCTGTCTGACCGGGTCCAGTATTACCCAGTGGTTGTTGTTGTCTCGGAGGGAGAGAGAGATGGTTCTGCCTGGGTCTTCCGCTCGGCCTTGGATTTGCATATTCTCAACCAAAAGCGTTCCTTATGAGACAAAAGAAAAGTGGTTCATTTGAAATGCAGCCAGGAGTTGATTGACAGAGCTGTGATAAATATACCTGCTGAGAGCAGGTTCTCTCTAGGCAACGTTCCCTTGTGTTGTTAATCTCACTCGAGTGCTCTTTTACGAGTTATTGTTACTATCTTTCAGAAAAGCAGGAGTAGAGAGCAGTGTGCCCAGGAAAACAAAGCTTCTGACTCATAGAACTTATTTTCTGACTTTGAAAACATCTACTTAGAGAAAAAACTTCAACAGCTAGTATTGGCTATTATAAAAATCAGTGAGTCGGCCAAGCTAAAATTACATTTGACATCTTGACCACCTTGTCTGAAACATGTTATGCCTGCTTTCCCACACACACTCTGCTGCTGCAGTCCAGATAAGGACTAAGTGCCTGCCTGGTATCAAGCTTTGATGGAGCCCAAGCCTGAAGGTACTACCGTCCATGCACGTTTATTCTAATTCAGATAAGCACTGGCCAGTTCAGCCTCGCTAATTACACAGTACCTGGATACATTTATATTTTTAAATTGTAGTCATTTAGCAAACGCTCTTATCCAGAGCGACTTACAGGAGCAAATAGGGTGTCTTGCTCAAGGGCACATCGGCAGATTTTTCACCTAGTCGGCTCGGGGATTCAAACCAGCGACCTTCCGG
Organism: Thymallus thymallus; assembly: GCA_023634145.1. Classification (NCBI taxonomy): domain Eukaryota; kingdom Metazoa; phylum Chordata; class Actinopteri; order Salmoniformes; family Salmonidae; genus Thymallus; species Thymallus thymallus. The sequence continues at coordinate 14,330,520 of CM042387.1, forward strand.
TTACTGGCCCAAAGATCTTAACCTGCTAGGCTACACACACACATACACACACACACAAACTTCTCTGACACCATTTGTTGTGCAGTTAAGAGTGGCCGTCAAACTTCAAACCCATGTATAGCCTACATCCAGTATGCAGCTAGGCTAGAGGCTGGGGAAGTCAGTGGAAGGGCAGACAGGCCCACGTGTCTCTTTCTCCTTCGCTAGCCAGGTCATGGCCGCTCCAGCCTGCTGTGATGCGTCTCACACTAATGCTCGTGGACAGTTGGAGCACACTCACTGGTTTCTACACACACACTCACATATACTTACACTGACACTCCAACACACATGCATATTGACGCCACACACACACAGACACTCTTTCCCACTCTTCACATACGCTGCTGCTACTCTTTTTATTATCTATCCTGATTGCCTAGTCACTTTTACCCCTACCTACATGTACAGTTGAAGTTTACATACACCTTAGCCAAATACTGTACATATTACCTCAACCACCTCTTACTCCTGCCCATTTCCTCGGTACCTGTAGTCCTTTACCACTCAACAAAAATATAAACGCAACATCAGTGTTGGTCCCTTGTTTTATGAGCTGAAATAAAAGATCCCAAGCTTTTTGCCAGAGAGTGCGGGCGTACCGAGTGTGCAGGTGTAGCATAATGCTTTTTGTCCAACTGGCCTCAAAACCGCAGACCACATGTATGGCGTTGTGTGGGCGAGCGGTTTGCTGATGTCAACGTTGTGAACAGAGTGGTGGCGGTGGGGTTATGGTATGGGCAGGAATAAACTACGGACAACGAACAGAACACAATTTCATTTTATCAATGGCAATATGATGCACCGAAATACAGTGACGAGATCCTGAGACCCCATTGTGAGGCCATTTTTTAAGGTGTCTGTGACCAACAGATGCATATCTGTATTCCCAGTCATGTGAAATCCATAGATTAGTGCCTAATGAATTTATTTCCTCATATGAACTGTAACTAAAATCTTTAAAATTGTTGCATGTTGTGTTTATATTTTTGTTCAGTGTATATAGCCTCGTTAACTCTGCATTAAGCATTTCACGGTAATGTCTACACCTGTTGTATTCGGCGCATTTGACAAATACATTTTGATTGAAGTAGTTAACCTCAGGCTGGCTCCAGCCTCTAACAGCGCCGGCTGAGTGACCTAGAGTAACTGCTTAGCTAGCAGACCTTTGCAAGAAAGACAGATGAAATGTACTCAACGCATGACTCTCCAACCTCATGACTCTTGGTTTCAGTCAACAGATAAGGTAGGACAGCCGTGAGTTTGGGAGGAGTGAGGAATTTGGGCCAAGGTCATGTGTAAGGAGGAGACTCAGCATAGGAGGAAGGTATAAATATATGTGCTCGTATAAATATGTCTTTGTCTTATTTGTCTTGACCCAGTGTGTGAATAAACATGGTTTGAGCTTTTCCTAGTTGTCCGTTAGTTTTTACTGTTTATTTAGAACCTAACATACTCTCTACATGTGACTGTTTGACTGTTAGTCCACAGTAAAAACAGCTGTGACCTACATTAAGTGTCGTACAGTCTGAAGTTTTCCTATCAAGGCACAGCAGGCTATAAGGACTGATAAATAACCAGCCGTTGTGACACTGAGGTGCAGTTTAATGCAAACATAGAGCCATGTACACATATCTGAGGATTACTGTTGCTGTATGTTGACAGAATATGTGAATTTGAACTTGTGCTTGAAGCAGTTTAATAGCGTGTATGAAGCATGTTTCTGACAACATATTAGAATGCTTGGCTATGCAGAATATGAATAGGTGCGAGTGTGTGCATGGTGTGTGATCAAGATTGCATTTACATTTGTGTGCATGTTTCCAAAATCAAATCAAATCAAATTGTATTGGTCACATACGCGTGTTTAGCAGATGTTATTGCGGGTGTAGCGAAATGCTTGTGCTTCTAGCTCCGACAGTGCAGTAATATCTAACAAGTAATATCTAACAATTACACAACATATTTCCAATACACACAAATCTAAGTAAGGACTTAATTAAGAATATATACATATATGGACGAGCGATGTCAGAGCGGCATGGACTGAGATACAGTAGAATAGTATAGAATACATTATATACATATGAGATGAGTAATGCAAGATATTTAAACATTATTAAAGTGACTTGTGTTCGATTTCATAAAGTGGCCAGTGATGTCTATAGGCAAATCAAATTAAATTGTATTTGTCTCATGCACCAAATACAACTGGTGTACACCTTACAGTGAAATTCTTATTTACAAGCCCTAACCAACAATGCAGTTTTAAGAAAAAGTTATAGGTAAACAATAGATAAGTTAAAAATAAAAGCAGTAAAAATAACAGTAAAAACAAATAACTGTAGTGGAGCTATATACAGCAGCCTCTAATGTGCTAGAGTTGGCTGTTTAGCAGTCTGATGGCCTTGAGATAGAAGCTATTTTTCAGTCCCTCGGTCCCAGCTTTGATGTACCTGTATTGACCTCGCCTTCTGGATGATATCGGGGTGAACAGGCAATGGCTCGGGTGGTAGATGTCCTTGTCCTTCCTGTGACATCGGGTGCTGTAGGTGTCCTGGAGGGCGGGTAGTTTGCCCCCGGTAATGCGCTGGGCAGACCGCACCACCCTCTGGAGAGCCTTGCGATTGCGGGCAGTTCAGTTGCCATACCAGGCGGTGATACAGCCCGACAGGATGCTCTCAATTGTGTAAAAGTTTGTGAGGGTTTTAGGTTTCAGATTTCTTTAGCCTCCTGAGCTGTTGTGCCTTCTTCACCAGACTTTCTGTGTGGGTGGTCCAATTCAGTTTGTCAGTGATGTGTACGCCAAGGAAATTGAAGCTTTCCACCTTCTCCACTGAGGTCCCGTCGATGTGGAAAGAGGGGTGCACCCTCTGCTGTTTCCTGAAGTCCAAGATCATCTCCTTTGTTTTGTTGACGTTGAATGAGAGGCACCACACTCCCAGAGCCCTCACCTCCTCCCTGTAGGCTGTCTCGTCATTGCTGATATTCAAGCCTACAACTGTTGTGTCGTCTGCAAACTTGATGATTGAGTTGGAGGCATGCTTGGCCATGCAGTCATTGGTGAACAGGGAGTACAGGAGTGGGCTGAGCCAAAGTGGAGGTGTTGTTCAACACCTGGGTGCGGCCCGTCAGGATGTCCAGGACCCAGTTGCACAGTGCGGGCCCAGGGCCTCGAGCTTAATGATGAGCTTTGAGGGTACTATGGTGTTGAAGGCTGAACTATAGTCAATAAACAGTATTCTTACATAGGTATTCCTCTTCTCCAGATGGGACATGGCAGTGTGCAGAGTGATGGCGGTTGCATGGTCTGTGGATCTATTAGGGCGGTAAGCAAATTGAAGTGGGTCTAGGGTGGCAGGTAAGGTAGAGGTGATATGATCCTTGACTAGTCTCTCAAAGCTCTCATGATGACAGAGTCATTTTGTTCCGTTACCTTTGTTTTCTTGGGTACAGGAACAATGGTGGCCATCTTGAAGCATGTGGGGACAGCAGACTGGGATAAGGAGAGATTGAATATGTCCGTGAACACACCAGCCAGCTGGTCTGCACATGCTCTGAGGATGCAGCTAGGGATGCCGTCTGGGCGGCAGCCTTGCGAGGGTTAACACGTTTAAATGTTTTACTCACGTCGGTCACGGAGAAGGAGAGCCCACAGTCCTTGGTAGCGGGCCACGTCGGTGGCACTGTGTTATCCTCAAAGCAGGTGAAGAAGGTGTTTAGCTTGTACAGAAGCAAGACATCGGTCTTGCCTGTAGACCCTGCCACATATCTCTCGTGTCTGAGCTGTTGAATTTTGACTCCACTTTTTCTCTATACTCACGTTTTGCCTGTTTGATTGCCTTGCGAGGGTGAATAACTACACTGTTTGTATTCTGCTATATTCCCAGTCACCTTGCCATGGTTAAATGTGGTGGTTTGCGCTTTCAGTTTTGCGCATATGCTGCCATCTATCCACGGTTTCTGGTTAGGGTAGGTTTTAATAGTTACAGTGGGTACTACATCTCCTGTACACTTCCTAATAAACAAATTTACCATTTCAGTATATTCGCCTAAATTATTTTCGCAAGCTACCCGGAACATATCCCAGTCCGCGTGATAAAAACAATCCTGAAGCTTGGATTGCAATTGTTCAAACCAGTGTTGAATAGTCCTTAGCACAGGTACTTCCTGTTTGAGTTTCTGCCTATAGGAAGGGAGGAGCAAAATGGAGTCGTGGTCAGATTTGCCGAAAGGAGGGCGGGGAAGGGCCTTGTAAGCATTCAGGAAGCTTGAATAACAGTAGTCGACTACAGTCGATATCGTGGTAGAATTCTGGCAGCCTAGTCCTCAGATTTGCTTTGTGGAAAATCCACAGCTACAATAAATGCAGCCTCAGGATATGTGGTTTCCAGTTTGCATAAAGTCCAGTGAAGTTCTTTGAAGGCCGTCGTGGTATCCGCTTGAGGGGGGATATAAACAACCGTGGCTATGATGGAGGAGTGAACAAAAGGACTTGAGTTCTTGTATGTTAATACAATTACACCATGATCCGTTAATCATGAAGCACAACCCTCCGCCCTTCTGCTTCACAAGAGATATTTATTCCTGTCTGCGCGATGAACCGAGAATCCTTTTGGCTGGACTGATTCCGACAGAGTATCCCGAGAGAGCCATGTTTCTGTGAATCAAACTATGTTACAGGCCCTGATGTATCTCTGGAAAGAAATCCTTGCCCTGAGCTCGTCAACTTTGTTATCTAGAGACTGAACATTAGTGAGTAATATACTCGGAAGCGGTGGATGGTGTGCGCGCCTCCTCAGTCAAACCAGCAGGCCACCTCGAGTGCCTCTCCTACGCCGGCGATGTTGTGGGTCGACCTCTGGAATCTGTTCAATTGCTCTGTGGTGAGAGCAAACAAAGGATCTGCTTCGGAGAAAACCAGGGTCCCTGTACTCAGAAGTGAACTGATTGAAAACACACACATCCTCAAAGATCTGCATGTTCAATCAACAGATGACTACGCACACACACACGCTATCAGCCTTATGTTTGGAAGCGTCTCTTAAAGTTTAATTCACCAGCCTTTTGCTTGTGTGTGCTGTATGTTGCTGTGGAGGTAACTAGGTCCAATGTAATTTTCCACCTACACAATAGTAACTGTTTACCGGAGAAGACTCAGGGAAGTGGGAACAATGTATGTAACAAAGCCAATATCTACAGTGAAAATTATAGAGAATTACAAACGGAGCTGAAAAGGTTCAACGTTTTAATTTTTACATCTACTAGACGAGGAGAGCGTGAGGAATGCATACAAGTTAACATCCTACATTTCTATGAGAAATTGGGGTGAGACTTGGTTCACCGGCTTCATCCTTTCTCTAATGTGCTAAGGGACTCTTCTTCCTTGTGATGGTGTTTATTTAAATGTTTGATGACAGATAATATATTTCATTTGTTCATTTGCTGGACAGAAAAAGCTGAAATAAAAAAAATCTACAATTCCCAACTGTGTGTTAGACAGACACACATTCCTCACGTGTTCACTAGAATCCTCACCAAATCAAGTCATCAATTTGAAAGATATAAAAATTTGAAGTGTCAGGCTTTCCGGAAGTTCAACTATTGGTTCTGGAACATTTCCATGTTATTATACCATCTACACATTATTCATTTATTCCTTATCACTGTAATTGTACCTCCTTCTCTGCTCTACTCCTGTCATGATTGTATACAGCAGCCAGATGGTTGTAATTCTACACTGATGGTTAAGGAACACATTAGTGGTTGATGCTGACGGTGTTTGTGTTACAGTACAGATACAGACTGCACTTCCCTCTCTGTTCCCCGGCAGCTGTAGGCTGACATTTGACTAGCAGTGAGCGGAGTCATGCAGGTCCCTCAGCAGCTGGCACATGGGATGGCATCTTGGCAGCTTGACATGGTCCTGCAAGCTGGCAGAGCACCTGTGACTGGTGACGTAGACAGGGAGAGGCTTGGCTTGGCTCTCTGTCTGATCACACTGGGCTCCAGCCTCCAGGACCCAGGGAGAAGGCTGCTGCTGGGTCAGCTGGCTCTGTTTACACATTAACACAATGTTCCCATTCAGCCCATGCAGAGCAAGCATATACAGTAGGACAGGCAGCAGAGAGACTTGCTAATGTTGGTCCATTATCTCTTCTGGAATTGCCCAGACAGTGTAGAGTACTCTCATTGGCAGGGATGTTTTGTTAGTAGGCATACTGCTATTGGGCATATTGTTGGGTGATGTAAAGGATGTCTATCTAAAACGTATTTATATGGCACACCGGAGACTACAAAACAATTATTGAATAAATTCATTGCATCTGAGCTATAGAGTGCCTGTCAATAGTACATTTTATTTTATAAATACCAGAGAACATGGCATGGAATGTAAGCATTTACATTCGCCTATCATTTTCATGGGAGTTTTATTCACACACAGTATAGAAGGCCATGCAGATTGAAATAAAAGCCTATAGGAGTGATCAACTAGTTTGTCATAAATGCCACGATCAAGTACTAGACGTCCGATCTGCTCGGCTGCTCTCTCTATAGATGGGTTGGCTGACAACGTCACGAAAACGATGTGCACTCTTCCATGGGGCAGAAGTCAGCCTGTTGTTGTGATTCTGGATGGACAGATTGCTAGCAAGAATGACAAGAAACTGCCATGTGGGGAATCATAAGTGGCTCGTTTCAGCTCGTTTCATCTTGTTATTGAACGCATGTCTTGCATAGCTTATGTCATGACTTGAGGTTAAACAGGTCATGTGATTGAGCCATCTCTGCCAAGCCCTCACCCACCCACCCAAAGGGGGGTTGGGGGTTGAGTGGATTGAGGTGGTGAAAGGGGCAGTTTTGACACCTTTTACGGCTGACGACAACCAGATTTTCTCTCTCTCTCCCACAAGAGAAGAGGAGGGAAAATGCCCAAAGTGTCAGGACCTGACCATAGGGAGGCCTTTGGCTTCTCTATGTTTATCACAGTCAGGGCCTGACAGTAAAGTTCTAGGAGAACTCTATGGTTTATTTGGTTTTGGTTCCCCAATTAGAGGCAGCTGCTTTGCATTGTCTCTAATTGGGGATCCTATTTAAGTTTGGATATTCTATGTGTGCAGCGTGGGTTATTGTTTGTGTATGATTCGTGTTACACACGTTATGTTTGCGCTGGTTCTCTTTATTTGTTTTCTTGAAAGTTCGATAATAAAAGATGTCGACTACCTACAATGCTGCGCCTTGGTCTCACTTCCTTCCAGATCGTGACACAAAGTTTATGACTCTTTGTTGGAATTTCACTTAGAGGCCAAAACTATACCAATAAAAACAAGACATTGGGAACATGATTCATTTTAACTGAAATGTTGAAAATGAGGACTGTTGGCATACGAATATGAATGTCGATTCTGTGATTAAAAGTTAAATAAAGTCGTGATGACGAAAACATTGTAACTTTAAGAGTTTTCATACTGTGTAAATGATGTCTACATCCGTTACGTTTGGTATAAAATATACAGATTCAAGAGAATGTTTTTGTGACGATAAGACTGTGGTTTTAGCTGTTTACACGAGATCGTAGTTAATTCTAATGCCTTGCTTGCCCAAGCTACGCTTAGGGAATTCATGGAGTGGTCATAAAAGGTATAAAGCATGTGAGCCTCAAATGTATTGCCTTGACTAGAGGACCTCGCGCTGCAGCCGTCACAATCCCCAAAAAGACAACACGAGGTTCCAACAAAATAATATTTTGGAACAATCAATGCTACGGTAGAGAACTGTATCTAAGTAGGTGGATTTGAGCAGAATCACCACGTTTACTCTCTTCTAAGTCATTGAAGGTCTACACTGCTTTCATCCCCAACAAAAGGGAGTATCTACCACGGCTGATTAGCTACCCTCAGAAGACCAGGACATTTTGAGATCTTGTGGACAATCAGAGACTTATACCACCTGAAATGGACAACAGAGATAATCCAGAATACTTGTTCTCCTCCAGATCCTTCAGGTTTCGGGGCTGTCGCTGGGAAATACGGACTTTCAGCTCCCTCCAAAGATGTTCTATTGGGTTCTGGTCTGGAGACTGGATAGGCCACTCCAGGACCTTGAGATGCTTCTTACGGAGCCACTCCTTAGTTGCCCTGGCTGTGTGTTTCGGGCCGTTGTCATGCTGGAAGACCCAGCCACGACCCATCTTCAATGCTCTTACTGAGGGAAGGAGGTTGTTGGCCAAGATCTCGCAATACATGGCCCCATCCATCCTCCACTCAATACGGTGCAGTCGTCCTGTCCCCTTTGCAGAAAAGCATCCCCATCCTCCTGACAGAACTGGTGTAACTGAGTCAGGTTTGTAGGCCTCCTAGCTCACACACGCTTTTTCACTTCTGCCCACAAATTTTCTATAGGATTGAGGTCAGGTCTTTGTGATGGCCACTCCAATACCTTGACTTTGTTGTCCTTAAGCCATTTTGCATACAACTTTGGAAGTATGCTTGGGGTCATTGTCCATTTGGAAGACACATTCGCAACCAAGCTTTAACTTCCTGACTGATGTCTTGAGATGTTGCTTCAATATATCCACATAGATTTCCTTCCTCATGATGCCATCTATTTTGTTAAGTGCACCAGTCCCTCCTGCAGCAAAGCACCCCCACAACATGATGCTGCCACCCCCGTGCTTCATGGTTTGGATGGTGTTCTTCTGCTTGCAAGCCTCCCCCTTTTCCCTCCAAACATAACGATGGTCATTATTGCCAAACAGTTTTATTTTTGTTTCATCAGACCAGAGGACATTTCTCCAAAAAGTGCGATCTTTGTCCCCATTTGCAGTTGCAAACCGTAGTCTGGCTTTTTTAAGGCGGTTTTGGAGCAGTGGCTTCTTCCTTGCTGAGCGGCCTTTCAGGTTATGTGGATATAGGACTCGTTTTAGATATAGACACTTTTGTACTGCTTCCTCCAGCATCTTCACAAGGTCCTTTTCTGGAATTTCCCAAGCTGTTTAAAGGCACAGTCAACATAGTGTATGTAAACTTCTGACCCATTGGAATTGTGATATAGTGAATTATAAGTGAAATAATTTATCTGTAAACAATTTTTGGAAGAATTACTTGTGTCATGCACAAAGTAGATGTCCTAACTATAGTTTGTTAACATGAAATCTGTGGAGTGGTTGGAAAATTAGTTTTGACTTCAACCTAAGTGTATGTAAACTTCTGACTTCAACTGTGTATATATATATATATATATATATCGAAAGACATTAAATAAGGGACTGCTATATATCGAAAGATAGGACAATACATCTGATTTAAATTCGGAAAGTGGCAACTCAGTAGAAATAAACGTCTTTCCGTGGTGCCCCAGGATTCCTAATGAGCTAATTATTGCAGGATTAATTTAATCAAATAATTAGACGTAGTAGGTAATTATTCAATAAATAGCAGTCACCACTTTAATGAGGCAAAGTTACGACACTTACATGTTGTCAACAATCTAAGCCAACCTTATCTGTTTTGCCCCATTGTTGCTAAAGAACCAAGCTGTCTATAGCACCATAAAAAAAATGCCCCTACAGCATACACAGTCTTTCAATTTCACTCTCACTTGGCAAACCTGATCCAATGACCTGCAATCTATTCTCCTCCTGTGAGGGTTCTCCCACTCCCCCCACTCATTGACGTGCCAATCACAAACGTTTTTTTGCATCTTGACGCACATTAGCATTTGTTGTGATAACATCAAGGCAAAGACAAACATGCACATGTTGTTAGTTTCTACATACACTGTGGTGATGAACAGTACACACTGCTTCAGAACCTTGAACTCAAAAGAAGAACATGGTGCAGCATATTCACAGTCTATTGCACGTGCCAAAGGCAAAATACATATAAAAACATTATTATTTTACTGTGTAGAGTATGAAGTCTCAGGATCATTGATGACATACCTACAGTGTTATACATAGGCCTAATCCTGTATGCCAATTATAAATCAAGGTTATACTTAATACAGGTAAATGTTTTATTTATTTTCCCTTCAATTGAATCCAAGGAAATACATGTTCTTGGCCATTGACAATGATAATAAATATTCTATTTCTCCCTGACATTATTGGACAAGTCAGCAACTCAGGCTCGGAAGAGTCCGAAGATTACAATGACCTGAATAAAATCAAATGGGCGTAGCAGGGGTGGGGGGTGGGGGGGGGGGGGTAGATTTCCTGCAGGATGTACTGGTACATTAAATAAGCTCTTCACAAAACATTAGGCAGGGAGCGAGTCGACGTGACCAATGGTGACAAACACAGTATAGCCTTGTCATCGTCTTCATCTCCAAGACTCCAGCTGCTTCTAGAAAGAATGGTGCTTTGTGGGATGTGGGATCAGACACGCTAGAGTACATGTATGAGGTAATGATCCAACACATCAACTACAAATATGCTTAATGGTGTTGGGGCAGTGTCCGTTATTGTGATATGTTCTACCATCATCATAAAACCAAAAAAATAAAAACATTTTCAAGACCCCTAACCTTAGGACAACTGGACATTGTCCCCATAAACTGGCCTAAATATTTGACCTTCTGCTACTACTGCTAGTACTACAGTCCTTAAAGGACCTGATCACTACCAGGCCACAAGCCTGGGACTATTTCTGTCTATGAGAAGTAACATTTAATCAAGATACATAGTCCAAGGCCCTAGCTAGGTCTCATAGAACTGTGAGCACTATGCCGATCTTGTCGGTCTGCCAGTCCAGGATGAAATAGAGTAGTGGCTGGCAGAGAGTCCTAATGCAAACCACCACTCAGGCTGAGAAAAAAGGGGACACAGGCAGCAACAACACGGGTTCTCAAACACTGAATGATAGCACTTCTAATAAACACTACAGACCTGGGTAAAGATGCTTATCCTCCCTGAGTGGCAGGTGACAGGGATGAAAGGGTTTTAGGGTCATTTTTTCATGTTATGTATTACTGTAAAGAAATGTATTGCTCGAATCTTACTGGAATGTTGCCACATTATAGGGATAATAAAATACAAGTGGAGTTAAGAGGTGAGGAATTCTCCTTCCTCATTCCAATAGTCCAGTCCTGGTCATCTTTTCTGCCTAATACCTATCCCTTAGCATGGTGTACTGTATGTATGGCATAGAGATCTGGTACCAGGCTACCTATCCTCTGACTCTGTCCCTCTCAGAAGCTCCCCTTCACACTCAGTACTGTCCTATTAGATCAATAACCCCCTGTGATGTCACAATTAATTCTAATCCCTCTCGCTACCCGCCCCCGCCCCCTTCTCGTCACCTTTTTCTCCTGTGCTATTGTGGATACTCAAGAAGGGGACCTTGAAATTGGCCCCAGGGTTGCTGATCCGCTAATCTCCTCCCTCCTGCCTCATAGCCCTCAGTGTATGTGTGTGTGTGTGTGAGTGAGAGGGGATACCTCATTACTGTGACCCTCAGGTGCCCCTCCATCACACACTAGCCCCACACCTCAGATTCCGTCATCCACACCTGACACTCGCCACCGTGCCTCGACAGTAAAAGATCATAAGAGAGCAAAACTCAAATGAGAAAGTAATCTAGCAATGAACCCCATGTCACAGTGTCTATTGTTTTAGCCCAGTTGAATGTGCAGAGAAATACAGAGCAATTCTTCAAAGCCTGCTAAGGTTATATCTTAAAATGACACTTACTTTAGGTTTATATGCCTTGGCAATCATACATAAAATTGTCCCTTTATAATAAAAAGTTGTCTGGGCTATAACTTTATTCATTTCCTATTAAATTACTTTCCAGCTGTTGGAACAGAGTGAAGTACACCTGAAAAACTCATGAATTTGCTGAGACAAGCCAAAGGAGGAAATGGGTTCACAATTTACAGCTGACCTGATTTGCTTTCATTTTGGGGCGATATCTCTCTATTGTCCATATTCATCTCACAGAACAGTGATTTTGGCAACACTCCCTCTCTGTCTCTAGCTGGAAAATCATGATTGAATTCAACTTTGGAACTTGTTTGAGGAGAATGATTATATTGCTATGTTAATCCGTGTGCTACACGGTACTTGGTCTGTGGTCTGTCACTGTTTTTCCAAAGCTTAGACGTGTTTCTTTATGCCTGCACAAGGAAATTCGAAGGGGGACCCATGAAATCAATGTTATTGAATAAATAAATTGACCGCCGATCCGCGAACAACTACAAACATACTATATGAGAAATATCATTATTTTTGTGGTGCCGATATAAAATATATTCACGACTGTAATTGCTTCAGATAAGTAAGTATAAGTATAAGTATAAGTATAAGTATAAGTATAGCGCATGGCTTAAACTACATAACATGTGATTTCTTATAATGCTGAGGTTCATCCATTAAATTAGGAATTAAAGGCGTTTTCACGCAGTATATAAATACTCACCGGCCTGTTTATTAGCTCCATTCACGAAAATGTATTCCTCCTACAGACAGTGAGGCGTGTGGCCGTGGCTTCTATATGAAGCAGGCAGGCAGGCATCGGGGCATTCAGTTACTGCTCGATTTAATGTTAGAATGGGCAAAGCGAGTGACCTAAAACGACTTTGAGCGTGGTATCATCGTCGGTGCCAGGCACGCCAGATCCAGTATCTCAGAAAGGGCCACCCTCCTGGGCTTTTCACACATGACAGTGTCTAGGGTTTCCCGAGAATGATTGGAACGATTGGAAAATCATATTGGTTCCAACCCCTGACTCTAACCAGGGGTTACAGCACCACCTTGGGGAGATGCAGGCAGTCATGGTGAGGAGGTGAGCTGCCTGCCAAATAGGCTTGGGCGGTGTACTGTTTATACCGTATACCGGGGTATTTCCGACGTAAGCCACTGCTTAAGTTAAGTATAACAATAAGAAATTGAAGATGTGTCAAATAAATTATATCCAGCTCAGGGCTCCTGCTATGCATTTGGTTTGCTAACTTGGCTAGATTCTTGGTTACAGCAGAGACATTCAATCACCTCCTGGATCAAGATCCCTGTTGCCTACATTATTTTGTGTGTTGAAATAGTGCCCCTTGTTTGCACTTCTGGTACTGCCATACACCTTGGGATGGTATAGAAACGGTATGGCGGTATGAAAATCTGATCACCGCGCAACTTTACTGCTGACATCCATTGCCAAGGAGCGGCAGTGTGGAAAAGCCTTGATGCTCATTGAGCAGTTGGTAGCTAAAACAACAACCAGCCAGCCACTGACTTCTGCTTAACACCTGTCAAATGCTTCAATAATGTTCAAAGGGAATTACAGGTAAGGCCCCGAACGCAGCGAAGCCCCGCCCGGGTGACTCTGGAGAAAGAAGGCAGAAGGAGGGAGAATGGGAAGATCTATTACAGGCCCGGCGTGGAACCATCGAGGGAGGTTTTAAGAGGGAGAGAAATATGGTCACAACAATGAACAGCAGCAGCTCCACTCATTAGTGCCTCCCTCCCTGGTGGGCACGTTTCAATTCACCCATAAACGGGTAATGGCTTAGCCCTCAACCGAGGAAAACAATTAGGACGTGGAGAATTTGGAGTTTAAGTGGTAAACACACACACACGTGGTGGAAAACCTCCCGAACAAGAATTTGGTGAATTATCCATTTGTCTGTTTTATTACATGGGAAAATGCAATGCTCTGTGTGAGGAGCGTGTTAAGTGCATTTCACTCCCTTCGACTCAACCAGGGTTTATGATTATTTATGATCCCAGCTTAAATGACATTTTAATAATTTAGCAGGCGCTCTTACGCAGAGCAACTAACAGGAGCAATTAGGGTTAGGTGCCTTGCGCGAGGGCACATTGGCAGATTTCTCACCTAGTCGGCTTGGGGATTCAAACCAGCGACCTTTCGGATACTGGCCCAGCGCTCTTAACCATTATGTTACCTGCCACCTCTGACATTGGTTCATTGTTCCAACAACGCTGCATGTAAAGAATACTTACCATTTGGGCTCTCTTCATCTATGGCAACAATTGTGGCAGGTGGACCAGTCCTGGAGAGTTTGCATTCTGAAAATCACAGAACAAAATAATGACATTAATCTGTAATCTCCTGTTATGCACCATTACAATTTACGGTCATACTATGACTAGAAGCCAGACAGGATGGAAACACTGAATGTAACTAAGAAATATAGATGTACTGCCCATGGGGGAGAATAGAGGGAGAATGTGAGCAAAGTGCACAGTGGTAATACCAGATGACTTCTTTATGAGCAGTATGAGGCTGTTACCGGAGGTTTTGTGGGGGTAAATACACTTTTAGAAAAAAAGGGTTTCAAAAGGGTTCTTTGTGGAGGGATAGTGTTCTACCAAGAACCGTTTAGATCTGAAGAACCTTTTTTTGGAAAACAAGGGTTCTTTGTAAGGCAATGGGTTCCGTTTTTGGAAGAAAGGGTTATTTGATGATTCAATAAGGGTACTTTGGAAGGAAAGAAGGGTTCTACATACAGTATAACCATATATCATATTTCCCAACATGCTCTATTTCAGGGTGATTTTCTGAATTGTTTGTTTTTAATATCTGTTTTGGCATGAACATTGATTGATTGATACATTTTATGCTACACAAAGATAAATAGCATACATTTTTCAAATCCAATCTGTTAGTAGTTGTACTCGTTACTGAGATGGTTGGTCCAGTTTACATGATTGAGGTAGTCTCTTTATTCAATCTTCCCTACCTTGGCAGTCATTCTGAGCGCAGGTTGCGGGTAATAAAACATTCCACTTGTTGGATATCCTAACTCTGGCTAGATTCCCAATAGGAATTAAACATCACTTTGCAAGCCAGCATAATATGACTTGCAAGCCTGACGTTGCCTGTAAACCAGAAGTTTCTTAACACTACTGTGTTAGGGTATAACTAGGCCCTCAAAGAAAGGCCTAATGATATATGAAACCCTAATTTAACTTGAAAGGCTAATAAGGCTGGTGGAGCTGTTCATAGAGGAAGAGCCCTACATAGAGGGTTCTAGGGAGAACCCTCTGCAAATGGTTCTACCTAGCACCAAAAAGGGTTCCCCTATGGGGACTAACCAAAGAACCCTATATGGTTCTACGTAGCACCTTTTTTTCTAAGAGTGTAGAGTGCTACAGTCAGTTCACAGAGAGACACAGGGAGAGACAGAGAAAAGATCCATCGCCTTACCGTCATACTGCCAGTCTGGAGTCAAAGATAGTGTCATCAGCAAGAGAGCAGAACAGAATGATGGAAGAAAAGGAAAAGACAAGCAGGGAGTCAGATTTCCATAAGATACTTGAAAGAGAACAAAAAAAAGAAGAAAAAGTGAGGGAAGAAAATGTATCAAAAGAAAAGTACAGAAACTTTATAACTTTGAAACAGGACGTGTGAAAGTTCACATTATAGTACCTGAATCCACCACTTGCACCTCACAACATAATCTCCACCATCCTTCCTTTCCATTTCCAAGAGCTATGGAATCAGTTATAAATCACTGTATGATATATGTGCAGGTGGACTTTGAGCAAGTAAACATACATATCTCACCATCAAGCCCACTTCTGACACCAGCCAAGCGACTAATTAAGCTATTACCTCATAAACATTTCACTCCCTTAAATTTTTCCCCTTCCCAGATCAGTATGCGCAAACATTACCCACAACTCACTATGGTAGATTTACAGTGTAGTGCAGAGCAGTGGGACGAGGCTGTGGTGGTGGAAAGGCTTCTGAATAAAGTGCATCAGTGAGTGCTTTGATGAACACCGTTCCTGGGTGGCAGGCTGGGAGAGATCTATTGCATCATGGGACTGCATTTGTTACGAGGGAAGGCTGTCAGTTTCACCCCATCACTCCCTGTTTTAGACACACACCTTTACAAAATATAAATGGCTAGTTATGAGAAGACAGACAGCTCGGTATAAATCACACCGCGTCAACACACTGTTGAATTTGTCCTGAAAGAAAGAGATGTGGTCATGGGGAAAGTGGTTTCCTAAGGGAACGTGCACTTGCTGGATTATTACTTTAAAAATACATCTATTTCTCTTCCCAACACAATAGCCGTTCGTAGACGGCGTTGGTGGTGAGTGAGCAGTGACGTCAGTATGTTAATACTAGGAAACCATTGCTTCCTGACAAGATATCAAAACGCTCCAGCTCCCATATAAACAGCTCCAAATGGGTCTGGGACTTGAGTTCTCTCTGGAACATTGGGCCTTGATTATATCAGTTTGTCATATCTGGTGAATGGATGTATGTACAAGCAAGGGGAAGTAACAGATGAGAGATACGTTCAGAGTCCTTATGCCTTTAGGTCCTCTGTATGGCTGGCCTTCATAAATGACTAACTACCCACTAGCTGACTAGAGTTACATGAGTGACATGACATCAGAAAGACTGTAACCCAACAACCCCCCGGCAACTGTAGCCCTCATATCAACGGCAGCCACTGCAATGCAACAACCGTCTCTACGGGAGAACAAAAAGATAGAGTGACGTTGAAATATTCATGGAGGGGTGTTACTTCTATACACTAGTACACAGAACAGAGGGACTCCTGTCTGTCATCTACTTTTCAGATTCTAAACAGGCACAAAGAATGTTTTGATCAATTGTTTGGGACTGTTCAATAGCCAACCAGAGCCTATAGACAGAGTAACCAATCTCAAATAAACTGATAAGTGTACCTAAGTGTCAGGCTCTGGCCATAGAGAAGCAATAGGCTTCTCTATGTAGCTTGGTCAGAGTCTGACAGTGTCGTTCTTTTCTGTTTCTTTGTGGATTTTGGGTGGATCTCTAATTAGAGGCAGCTGCTACCCGTTGTCTCTAATTAGGGATCCAATATATGTTGAGTCTGTCCCTCACGCTGGTGTGGGTCGTTATCGTTACATGTCGAGGTATATGTCGCAGTCACGGTGAATATAAGTGTGCTTTGTTTTACGTCCGTTCATTTCGTGTGTTAGGTGAACGTGACGTTTTGTCTATCGTGTTTGTTTTGTGTTTTGTTATAGTTCGTTCATTTGAAATATTTATTACATAGTAAATAGAAAATAAAAGATGTCGAACTATAATCCCTGCGCTGTGTCTTGGTCTCTCCCACACCCACAACGTGACACTAAGTCTAACAGTGGGTAGTATACTTGTATTTGATTTGAAGGATTCAGCCTTATTTAAAGCAATACTAGCTTGGACTTGAGGTTGGTGTTATTATAGCCATTAATTGATCACTGGGTTCAATACCTGATCAATGACACACTGCATTCAGTGTTCTCTATCCACAGATCATTGGTTCAATGGAGCCAAATAGGATTAGTATTCTATTTTTGGGTATCTGTACTTTACTTTTCTATGTATATTTCTGACTACTTTTACCTTTACTTCACTACATTCCTGAAGAAAACAATGTACGTTTTACTCCATACATTTTCCCTGACACCCAAAAGTACTTGTTACATTTTGAATGCTTAGCAGGAAAGGAAAATGGTCCAATTCATCGCTGGTCATCACTTTTACTCAAGTATTATTTTACTGCTTTCACTTTTACTTGAGTCATGTTCTATTAAAGTATCTTTACTTTTACTCAAGTATTGAAAATAGGGTACTTTTTCCACCACTGTAAATGGTTAAATGCTTCTTTGACCCTGCAGGTGTAATGTTCTTCCCATAGAAATATAATTGACTAGAATGGATATGCCCATTTTTGCTCTGTAATTATTATTATATACTTCCTCCCCCTTGTCTTGATATGACACCAGAACATTGGCTTGATTACAAACTGGAGCGACGACGTGTGACAGTGACCATTGACCTTTGATGTCCAAAGACAATCCCTGGATGTGCCCGCTCCTCTATCCGGTGATAACCTGTGTGAGAGACGCTGCTTATGAGATTGGACCGACACCATCCAGAGTAATCAACACAGCCAAAATAGCCAGAAACACTGAAGCTACCTGCACACGCTTCAAGTCAGCGAGGCTAGCTTTACTCCCAGGACGAGAGTCCATTCTAAAATCACATTATTTTTTAGCCCATGTATGTGAGGTGAATTGGATATGAACAGAGTGTATGTGAAATTGCTAAAGAATGATAAAACACAGAATGTGATGAATAGAATCAATAACCAAAAAAATTAGCAGAGAAAACACTAACAATAAGTGCTTATACCATAGCATCTGATTTTCTAACCAAAAACATAATGCAAAATATTAATGGATACAAAGAAACATTCAATATTCATTCTAGAATCCACCTACAGTCCATCTTGCCTGAACCATTAATAAGTTCATACTTCACTCATGTTTTAGTTATACTTTGAGTTAAAACTCTGAATGGTGATAAACACAAAACAGGTGGCAGTGCCTGAAAACACACACACACACACACACACACACACACACACCAGCCATCCCATTATCCATTTTCATGATCCCTAATGAAGCAGATAAAAAAACATCAAAAGCCATTGATGAAACATCAGGAGTTTCTTTCTCTCTCTCTCTCTCTCACTCTCGCACTCTCGTCACAGACACAAAGGAAAGACACTGTTGGGTTACAGAACGTTTGCTGTGAAGTTAGTTTGTTTTTGTCATGAGGTTTTAAATATGTAGGTCTATATAATGATATATTATACCTATGCACAGACAGCTATACACATATATTGATATGTATAGCCCAGAGGGGCATGTGGCAAATAGCAGAGAGAACTCTCTGTATAAGTGTGTAGGTGTGAGTGGGACACTTTGCCTGCCTGGGCACCTGAGTGGAGCTGCTCAGTGCTCAAGGGGAACCAACCTAAAGTCCTATTAATGCACTGTGCTGGATCCCCGGGATAAGCCCCATACTGAGACACATCCATGCATAATGCAATGGAGAGGAATCACACTCCGTCACCTATGAGGGGATACTCAACATTCTAACAGGAGAAAGATAGGAAGAGAGAGAGAGGGAGAGAGAGAGAGAGAAGAAGCAGAGAGCACATGCTAAAATTAGGACTGTCTTGTAGGTGACTGATCACTGGCTTAAGATGGTATCCGTCGCTCCATGGCAACCACAGGATGAGGATGCAATAATTTCTTTCTGCCTTAGAGTTGCTTCGCCACGACACACCCATCTCTATTTTCTTGAATCCGTCTACTTCAGTGACAAACTGATATTTGTTAATGGTATTTGTCAATGAGTAGTAATGTTATGTCACAATGCAGGTGTTCTGTTCGTCCCTACATGAATAGACAGACTAGAAACAATTTTCCAGCAATGATATGCATCCTTGACGATCATTCTAGTTAGAACAATACTAACTACAATATTAACCCTAATCAAGTCTAATTGTACTGTACATAAGAAAGTGACTGATTTCTGAACGAGAGGTGAAATTAACATTGGGACAAGGTGAGAACAGTTCATTAAAGTGTCAGTCAATCAATTGATCAATTTGATTGATTAAAGTGTCCAACATTAGTGGCCCAACACGATAAATCAGTCGGATCATAGACATTTCCCTTTTCCCTTTTTTCAGGTCTCATTTTGAGCAGTTTCAGACAGATGGACGGAGGAGCGTCGATAAATCAATAGTACATTTCAGAATATTCAACTCCTTTAAGGCACTGGTCAAATGCAGAGGCAGTAGCACCCTTGACTTCACTAACTTCAAGTAAAATATGCTTCCATGAGTCAAATATTGCCACATAAATCCAGAGGAATCTGTCAGGTTGAATATGAATCAACGAGCAAACAACTGGGCAGGAGTATAGAATCAGAGATTAGCACTGGGTTGAGGCAGTTTGAACATATCAGTTAAGTAGAATCCGAGACCATGAAATCAAATACGGTGGTACAAATGACATAGAAATACAAAATAAACCCATTCAATGTATTTTAGCAAATATTCTGAAACAGGCAAATGTAGTTGTATGTTCGCATAGAATATGGGTACTGATGAGGTATAGAGGACGTACCGTCTGTGTCTTGTGACAGGCAACAAGTGGCTAATAGCAGAAGTCCTATCCATATTCCTAACCACTTGAAGTGCCATGACCTCTTTTGCATTTTCGTCAAGCGTTACTGCGTGCCCACCTGGAGGGAGAGAGAGAAAAGGGAGAGAGGAGAATTAACTTTTCTGTCCTGAACATCATAAGAGCAACGGGTTGACTTGAACAGCAAAAAGCTACATAGCCAAGTGATAATTAATAGCTGAACTCTTGTAGATCCAAACCTTGTAGAATACCACAACATTTTTACATCCACGCGTAATGGATGTATTAAACATCAACCACACAAAGCAAAAAGAAACTTGTATGGTATCATTGTCATGGTATCTTGACACGGTATCTCTAGTAGATTTGTTTTTTAACATTTTTAGCTCCTTACAATTCTCTACAACATTTGCCACTATCTCTCAAGAATTCAAAAAAACCTAATCCTCACAGGTGAATTACAGGTATTCCGAAAGGAATTGGACATTGGAGCTTATAAATCGGTCCATTTCAAAGGAAATTTCCCACCCAATTTTACCTTTGGGAAATAGTCTTTTTTTGAAGGGTTATGGGTGTCTTCTATCAAATTCAGTTTCTATCATGTAATACCACCGGAGAGGAACTACATTTAACCTTGCCCTTTGAAGTAGACAGTGAAGTTGGTAGTGTTTTTCACCTGAGAGATAGAGTCCACAATACAGTATAGCTTTGATGTTTCCTCCATCATGGAGGCTCCATGTCTTCAGTGGTAACTTATTTTACTGTATGGAAACCAGGCTCTGTCATTTATCCCTGCACTACTGATAATATACCCCAAAAAACGTTTTGGGGAAATATATTGAGAGGATAGTGAGAGGATAACGTTATGGTCAAAATACATGCAATTGCTAAGGTATGCAGGAACTGTGAATGTATGACCGTGTGGATCTCAAAGACGGTGCAGAATGCTATGAAAGAATTTCACTGAAATTAAAAGATAAAACCAATGGGCAATGGAGAAACGCAATGGATTGAACAACTTTTTCAACAGGAGATACTTTGGCAGAAGGTTTGAGTCCTGAGCTAAGGAAAGATAGAGATCATGACGTAGGCTTTCAAGCCAACCGATTATTTAAACACCAATGCCCTTCTCTTTCTGAACTGATCACTCCACAGTCATGCAAGCTCACTGATCATTATGAATGGTCTTTGTTCCTCTCAACCAAGAACTTCTTTGGAGAGAGAAATGTAATTTCATCCACACTATTGTCAGAATGGATGCATATCTTTCCCCTCTGTAGTTATTTTCACAGATAACAAAATCTCTCCGCCACCTCCTCTAGAGTGTCAAGGCTAATCCCCAGAACAGAGCTAGCCTTCCTGATCAGCTTATTTAACCGAGAAGCATCACCAGCTTTTACGTTGGCGCCCCAGCACACCACTGCAAAAAAGATGGCACCACAGACTGGTAGAAGGTATGCAGTAGTTTACTGCACACGTTGAAGGACCTGAGCCTCCTCAGAAAGTAGAGTCGGCTCTGGCCCTGTTTGTACAGATCCCCGGTGTTACCAGCCCATTCCAGCCTGTTGTCCATATGGACTCCAGGAACTTGTATGACCCAACCATTTCCACATCCATCCCCTGTATAGGAACTGCAGTCAGTTGGGCCTTATTCTCCTGAAGTCCACCACCACCTCCTTTGTTTTGCTGATGTTGAGCTGAAGGTGGTTCTGCTCACACCACAACACAAAGTCATTGATTGTGCTCCTGTACTCCTCCTCCTGCCCACCCCTGATGCACCCTACAATTGCAGAGTCATCCGAGAACTTCTGTAGGTGGCATGTTTTAGAGTTATATCTGAAGTCTGAGGTGTAGAGGGGGGCCCCTGTGTTGCTCACTGTCCATTCTGACACAGAGCTCTGTAGTCGCACAAATTGTGGCCTACCGGTCAGGTAGTCCGTGACCAAGGAGACTAAGGGTGCTTCCACTTTCATCCTCTTCATCTTCTCACCCAGTAGCAGGGGCTGAATGGTGTTGAAGGCACTGGAGAAGTCAAAAAACATAACCCTCACAGTGCAACCTGCGTTGTCCAGGTGAGAGTAGGCCCTCTGCAGAAGGCAGATGATTGCATCATCCACCCCGATGTTGCGCTGATATGCGAACTGCAGGGGGTCCAGTGATGTACACACCAGGGGTCTGAGGTGAGCGAGGACTAACCTTTCCAGGGTCTTCATGATGTGGGATGTTAGCGCTACAGGTCTGAAGTCATTCAGGACAGTGGGGTGCGCCTTCTTGGGCACTGGAACTAGGCAGGGTGTTTTCCACAGCACAGGGACTCTTTCCAGGAGTGATAGTTGCTGATAATGGGCCTCTGTAAATCTGCCGTTTCGAGCTCCAATAGTCATTTACAACATTAACAATGTCTACACTGTGTTTCTGATCAATTTGATGTTATTTTAATGGACAAAAAAATTGCTTTTCTTTAAAAAACAAGGACATTTCTAAGTGACCCCAAACTTTTGAACGGTATTGTACCTCCACACACACTGAACAAGCACACACATGCACACACATACGGCCACACACACACAAACACACAGCAGTATTGATATAGGTCTCAATAAGCTAATGGCCCAAAACAGTACTTTTCACTTCAGCATTAATCTTTGAGAGTAACAGTGGGATTGGCTTAACCTCCCAGAAGCACAATCTCACAAAAAGGCTCAACATCTACTCTAACAACAACTACCTTTTTCTTAATATTCTTTGAGAGGGAAAGCTAATATATTTTTGGAGAATGCAACTATTTCAAATATTTTGTTTTAGTGGGAAAAGTTGGTATCAGAAGAGAAGAACGCGGTGTATTATTTGCTCCTTGACGGGGTTTCTCTTGAATAGACTTTTGGTTCGTCCTGTAATATAATGTCCATAAGTTAGAGGAGCCCGGAAAGTAACATGGCACTTTGGAAGTCATTCATGTGTATTGCCTCTCCAACACAGTACTCAGAGGAATCTGAGAAGCAGACAGTGATCAGCTAGGTAATGGACCCCATTGAACTTGCTAACACTGTTAATACATTTCTGTCACCAGTGTTTCACTAACTCTGTGAGGAGACACACCATTAGCCTGGCGAGCTATCTAACAGGAAACTATTCATTTGGAATAATGAAGCGGATCGGGAATGTGATGTGGCGGAACTGGAAATAACACTGAAGGATTACTCTTACCGATAATTACTAGATCAGTAAAAATATGCCATCTTTACCTTACTTTATCTAACAGAGGGGTTGGGTTAAATGCGGAAGACACATTTCAGTTGAATGCATTCAGTTATACAACTGACTAGTATCTCCCCTTTCCCTTTTCAGTAAAAACTATAAATCTTTAAACGTATTAATCCGTCCAATAGCACTCTGCTGTCTTGGAAAAGACAATACGAAATACTTTGCCAACAAAAAGTTACATCTCATTACTGTATTCTTAATTGGACACTGTGTAATGGTCTTGCCCAGAGAACTGAAATAGCTATTAGGATGGTGAAATTTTGCCTCCATTATCCACAGTGAGAGGTAATCAGGCAGGACTGGGTTGTAGTGGAACTGCAGCCAGAGGAGATGCAGGCTGCAGTCCTCAGCTAGCACTGATGCCTGTCACTAACACTAACACCGGAGCACCTTGATTTAGTTCTGCTCATTGCTCATGCAAGAGGGCATCTCTGAAACATCCACAACCCTCTGTTTACCCTCCAATTTGCTTTAAAGATCTCCAAGCTCTGCTAAAGCTACTGAGGCCTAAGTGATAAGGCAAAGAATGCTAAACGGAGGCAAACAACAAAGCAAATAAAAATATGAATAATTGGTATATTATTTGTTATATTTGTGAGTGTTTTCCCTTATTAAAAAAGCTGTGAATGTAGTTGTTCAGAGATGAATAAGGGGAACAAATTAATATAATTACGTGCTTTATAATCCAGATTGCCACAAATTAATGCTCTGACTTGAGTGCTTTTAGTGTTAATCATAATGAAAAAATGTATGATGCAAAGAAAAGTGGGCCTGTGTGCCCTGTGCATTCCCAAACATCCATACAGCACCTCTCTAGGCTTATTCCCATACTTGCAAGGGTTGTTGAGCATAATTTCCTCTATACTGGGCTTGTGAAATTTATTCTACAACACAGGTAAGTGAACTAAAGTATGCCAATGGATATCATTAGACTTCTTAATGTAGCACTGCAGAGGGCCGCAGAACAATTGATGGCAGCCCTGAGGGTATCCCAGTACTATTCAGCACCATGGACCCCAGCCCCAATATTACCAGTACTATTCAACAGCATGGACAGAAGCCCCAATAGCACTATTCATCACCATGGAGAGCAATGCCAAAAGCACCAATACGGTTCAGCACCATGGAGAGCAGCCACAATATCACTGTCATGACTTGAGGTTAACAGGTCATGTGATGGAGCCATCTCTGCCAAGGTCCTCCCCCACCAGACCCTCTCTCCCTCTTCTCCCACAGGAGAAGAGGGAAAATGCCCAAGCTTTATGACTCCTTGTTCCTAGACTATGTGCTTGGAGCCAAAACGTTATGCCTATGAAACAGGACATTGGAACATGATTACTTTTATCAGAAATGGAGAAAATGAGGACTGTTGGCATATGAATATGAATGTTGATTCTGTGATGTTATTAAAAGATAAATGAAGTCGTGAGGACTAAAACATTGTAACTTTAAGAGTTTTCATCCTGTGTAAATGATGTTTACAACCTGTACGTTTGGTCATGTTTTGTGACGATAAAACTGTGATTTTAGTGTTTAAAAAAGATCATAGTAATTCTGAATGCCTTGCCAAGCTACGCTCAGGGAATTCAGATAAGAAGGTTATAGGACAGAAACACCCAATTCCGCCCACAAAGGTATACAACCTTTGAGACTCTAATAAACTTTCTTGACTAGGAGGACCTCAGGCTGCAGCCGAAGGTCTACGATAAGTCACGACGCCCAAAAGACAACACAAGGTTCCAACAAAATAATATTTTGGAACAAATCAGTGGTACGGTAGAGAACTGTATCAAAGTAGGTGGATTTGAGCAGAACCACCACGTTTACTCTCTTCTAAGTCATCGAAGGTCTACACTGCTTTCATCCCCATCAAAGGGGGTATCTACCACGGCTGATTAGCCACCCTCAGAAGACCAATCTTCAGGAACGAGTTTGAGGGAACAGACAACGAAAATACATACATGCATTATACTTCTGACCCATAGGCGCGGCAATGCGGGTAAGGTATTAGGGCTAGGCTAAGCGTAGTTTCCAAAATGCATAGAATTTTGTTTCTCTCTCTCTCTCTCTCTCTCTCTCTCATATTGTGTTGGTACGCTAGGGACCCGTTATCATATTAAGTTTAATTGTATGAGAACCATATTTTATAACCCATTAATGTGTGTATCCTGTATTATCA
This sequence comes from Thymallus thymallus, assembly GCA_023634145.1. Taxonomy (NCBI): domain Eukaryota; kingdom Metazoa; phylum Chordata; class Actinopteri; order Salmoniformes; family Salmonidae; genus Thymallus; species Thymallus thymallus. The sequence goes on from CM042387.1 coordinate 14,355,953, forward strand.
TTTAGTTCTAAAAATAAATCATTAAGCCAATGTGTATTACGGAAGGATTAGTTGGCTGGGGTTTGTGCAGATTTACGGGTTCTACGACATTTAAAACGAGATTGATTAGGCAACAGACATTAAAAAAGGGACTGCTATACATCGAAAGATAGGACAATACATCTGAGTTAAATTCAGAATGTGGCAACTCAGAAGACATCAACTTTTTTCCACTTTAACGACATCACCAATAGAGATAGATAGAGATCTAGTCTTTGTATATGTGCCATTATGGTGTCTGTGACAGCTCTATCTATCTAAATCAATCAAATCAAATGTTATTTGTCACATGCTTCGTAAACAACAGGTGTAGACTAAAATTGAAATGCTTACTTACGGGTCCTTTTCCAACAATTCAGAGTTAAAGATAAAGATAACAAAATAAGCTTCACTTGCAGCCAGTCAAGATGCTCTCAATGGTTCAGCTATAAAACCTTTTGAGGATCTGAGGGACCATGCCAAATCTTTTCAGCCTCCTGAAGGGGAAGAGGTGCTGTTGTGCCCTCTTCAAAACTGTGTGGGTGTGTGTGGACCATGTTAATTCCTTAGTGATGTGGACACCGAGGAACTTGAAGCTCTCGACCCACTCCACTACAGCCCCATCGATGTGGAGGGGGCGTGCTCACCCCTCCGTTTCCTGTAGTCCACAATCAGCTCCTTTGTCTTGCTGACGTTGAGGGAGAGGTTGTTGTCCTCTGACATCCTCCCTATATGCCACCTCATCATCGTCGGTGATCAGTCGTACCACATTTGTATGAGTTGTGCGTTGTGGGTGAACAGGGAGTACAGGAGGGGACTAAGCACACACACCCTTGAGGGGCCCCGTGTTGATGATAAGTGTGGCGGATGTGTTGTTGCCCACCCTCAAATGTCAGTGAAGACACTTGCCAACTGGTCAACGCATGCTCTGAGTATGTGTCCTGGTATTCCATAAGGCCCTGAAGCCTTGCAAATGTTAACCTGTTTAAAGGCTACAGAGAGCGTGATCACACAGTCATCCGGAACAGCTGGTGCTCTCATGCATGGCTCAGTGTTTCTTGCCTCGAAATGAGAATATAAGGCATTTAGCTCGTCTGGTAGTCTTGCGTCGCTGGGCAGTATGCGGCTGGGTGTCAGAGCCGGCGTAGTAGGATTTGATCTTAGTCCTGTACTGACACTATACCTGTTTAATGGTTTGTTGGAGGTCGTAGCAAGATTTCTTATAAGCATCTGGATTAGTGTCCCGCTCCTTGAAAGCAGCAGCCTGAGCCTTTAGCTCAGTATGGATCTTGCTTGTAATTCATGGCTTCTGGTTGGGACATGTACATACAGTCATTGTGGGGATGACGTTGCTGATGCACTAATTAATGAAGCCGTGACTGATGGGGTAAACTCCTCAATGTTATTGGATGAATCCTGAAACATATTCCAGTCTGTGCTAGCGAAACGGGTACTTCCTGTTTGAGATTTTTCTTGTAAGCAGGAAGCAGGAGGATAGAGTTATGGTCTGATTTGCCAAAAGGAGGGTGAGGGAGGGCCTTGTATACGTTTCTGTGTGTGGCGCAAAGGTGATGTAGAATTTCGTCGCAGATTTCAATAAAATCACAGGCACCAAGAAACACCACCTCTGGATGTGCATTTTCTTGTTTTATGGTCCTATACAGCTCGTTGAGTGTCGTCTTAATACCAGCATCAGTTTGTGGTGGTAAATAGACAGCTATGAAAAATATTAATGAAAACTTTCCTGGTAAATAGTGTGTTCTGCAGCTTATTATGAGGTGTTCTAACTCAGGCAAACAAAAACTTGAGACTCCCTTAACATTAGAGATTGTGCACCAGCTGTTGTTAACAAAGAGACACACCCCTCCTCCCTTCATCTTACCCGAGTCTGTCTTGATGATGCATAGAAAAACCAGCCAGATATATATTATCCACGTCCTCGTTCAGCCACGACTCTGAGAACCATAGCATATTACAGTTTTTCAGGTCCCGTTGATAGGATAATCTCGAACGGAGCTCAACCAGTTGACTGCACGTTCGCCTACAGAACAGAAGGCAATGGTGATATATTTGCTCGCTGATGTAGTCTTGTCAGGATGCCTCCTCGCCTGCCTCTGTTTCGCCAGCCACTTCCTCTTTCGAATCCTGAGGAGTTGGGCCTGGTCCGGAGTAAGCAGAGAACATCCAGAGCTGCCAACTCGTTGAAGTAGACATTTTCATCCAAATCGAGGTTAGTGATCGCTGTTCTGATATCCAGAAGCTGTTTTCGATCATAGCAAATGATGGCGGAGACATTATGTACAAAATAAGTTAAGATCAGCGTAAAAAAAAACACACAAAACAGCAGGAGTCCGTAAGAGTCCGTAAGACAGCTAGTATCCACTTCTGTGCCATCTATATGATAGCACCATTACTATTCAGCACCATGGTCCACACTAGCAGCCTCAGTAGCACCAGTATATCTCCAGTACTATCAGCAGCCCCAATAGCACCAGTGCTATTTAGCACCACGGACAGTAGCCCCAATAGCACCAGCCTATTCAGCACCTTGGACAGCTGCCCCAACACCAGCATTCCTTTAAGCACCATTGACAGCACCCATCACTATGTTTTCAGTACCATATGCAGAGTCGGCTGGTCAAAGTTTGGCAGCTTGAGCACTTAAAAAAAATCTATATATTTTTAGATAGGTGTCCTCCTTTTTCTGATATGAGCAGAGGAATGCAGAACAAGAACAACCTGTTAGCCCGCCATCGTATAAAACAACTTTCAAAGCTGACTGCCTCCAGAAAAACATTTGGCTATTTTGGTGTGTTTTAAGAAAAGGGGCACTCGATAATAAAGTCAAAGCCAAACTCATAATTCTCAAGTGTCGAGGAGACAAAGGCGAAAGCCTTGACTGAGTTTTGGAGCGCTTTAAAACAAAACACAGACCCTCATTCACATACTCTGTCTGAAGGTCTAGCATTCAACCTCCAAGACAGAGGTCAAACCTCTCCATCAGTGTTCTGTTCTTCCATCCTCTGGATGGAAGTGAACTGACTCCATGCAGGTTTGGGGAGAGTGGATCAGACAGACACAGCAAAGACTATTTGTTAGAAATGACAAGCTTGTGAAATGAATAGCCCCTTTCGTTCTGTTCTCCCTGTTCTGTTCACTGCTGCTGGCTACAGATTGGTCTAGGTGGCAATGATGGATGGTTGCGACAAACATCCGTGGACAGCTAATTAAAGAAACCTCATTTGATAAGGGGGCTCCCGATTTAAACAGCATTAAATGCAGGGCCCGAAAGCAGGCTGAATCCAATTAACCATTGTCCTTAATGACAGAGAGAGAAAGCTTAAGAAGCTATTGGAAACCAGTCTGACTATGTGTATGATCCAAAAATGCATTTAAAGGCATAAAAAATATACAGTAATTTTATCTAAATGTAAAAATGGATACAGTCAAGTGCTGAACTGCTCTTCACTCTCGCTATACTACTGGATAAAAACAGACAAGACAACTGAATGAGAGACAGATATGCCTCTTGTAGACATGCAACCAGGAAACAGTTAAATGCTAAGAGCAGATTGTTGACCCTGACCAGGAAGTGACTCACTGAGATCAGTGATGAGCCCATGGCAATGTGTACACATCTGATATGGTAAACACAGTGAATGACATTTTTTTCTTACACTTGGAGAAGGTTACCATTACTTCCAGCCCAGAGGTTAGGCTTAAGAAACTGGGGAACACGTGTAGTTCAGCATGTGGGCCATTGATAACAGAAGTTTGAACCAGATTTATTTTGTACTACTGGGCTGCCTTTTATTTGTGTGTGGAGGCTGACACTTGAGGTCATATGAGTTAATATGACACTTTAACTTATGTGGGCTAATCATGAGTTCACTCATATTGATACTGATATTATGCATACAGTAGCTATTTTTTATTTATTATAATTGTTTTATTTATTTGACCTTTATTTAACTTGGCAAGTCAGAGCAAATTCTTATTTACAATGACGGCCTACAACGGCCAATTGTGCTCCACCCTATGGGACTCACAATCACGGCCGGTTGTGATACAGTCTGGATTTGAACCAGGTTGTCTGTAGTGATGCCTCTAGCACTGAGATGCAGTGTATTAGACCACTGCGCCACTTGTGAGCCATAGGGTTTTATGGATTGGAAAATGAGGCTAGTCTAAAAAAAAATGCACTAATGCACACATGCTTATAAATATTAATGTAAATCCAGGTTCTGTGAGCCTAAAGAGAAAGCCTTCCTTGTCCACAGGGCTTGGCTAACAGACTATGGTAGATATGGCAGGTGGTCGTGCGGAAGGGTCACTGCACACATTCAGTTTGAAGAAAAGTCTGGCATAATGCTACATAACAAGGCATCAGCAACGAATATATTTGATAATATCTATGAACACTGAGTAGATGCTGCATGCAGAATATGCATATTCGTCATAAGACATCCAAATGTGAGTGACAATTAAACTTTGTCATTTTTTTTTTTTTAAATCTGTAGGCTACCCATTTTTTTCACATATCAGTTTAGGACACTTTAGTTTGCAGCTAGGCTACTTTATCTTACATCTACAAAGACAAGGCAACATATTGTTAAGAATGTTCACACTAATTGGATGACCCTTTGCATATTCATGCGTGCTTGATGAAAGATGGGATAGTGTAAATGTAGCTTAAATATAGAGAACTACAGTATTGTGAAGCTTTCATTCACTTGAGTGTTATTAAAAACATATCAGATTGAACTATATTCACGTAGCCTATGTGGTGGCATGTCTAAGAAAACCGGCTACATGTTTGTATGTTCTATAGCATGTTGATTCAGTATTCGCAGCAAATAATATAGGTCATATCGCAAATAATCGTTCACCCAGGATGGCCACGCTATGAAATGGACAAATAGTGGCAACCAGTCTGAGATAAAATACACTGACTTCAGTAGGACGCTGCAATAGACAGGCACTCATTCTATAAGATCCTAAGAATGCATGTTTTTCAAACAGGCTTTTCTTTTCAAACAGTACAAGTCTTACCATATTAGCTTTAAAGCCATGTAAATCCCGTTCAGATAGTGCTTCTTAGAGCAAAACGCATCCTTAAAGAATCCCTGAACATCATCAGGCACCCTCTGTCTTCTTTGCTTTCCCGTTCCCGTTCTCGAGTGGCTTTCAGAACCAGAAATCACACACGCATCCTTCGAGAACTGGCAAAGTAGCAAGTGTGGAATTTGCTCAAATCGGAATATGGCTCCGTCGGAATTGATGACTTCTACTAATTGAGCGCCTAAACAGTATTCCCCTTGCGTGCTCTATGTATTAACCTGAGCGTCGCTGCTAAGAGAGCAAATGTCCCTTGAAGCCATGCATTCACACCAGCACTAGAACGCCGTAATCTAATTAGGACACAAAAGGCACACTTAGATTATGGGCGCAGAACGCTACATGCGCCCCGCTGTGGACAGCGCACTATGGGCAGACCAGACAGAGAATTCCCCACAGGCTACAACCAAGCATGAGCTGTGTTGTAAAGCCTATTAAAATAACGAATGACTCCTCAAAGTGTTTCATGTTTTGGTAATGCCATGAGACTGTTGACTATTGTGTGAGTCCAGTCCAGTCCAGTACAGTACTGTAGCCTACACCTACGGGCTACCCTTGCCAAATAACAGTCCTGTTGTGGTCCCACCTCTAATAGTAAAAAGGATTGGAGGTGGGGGTTGGGGGTGCAGTGCAATTATAGCACAGTGGCTTTACCTATCTGTCCATCTGTTCAGTGAGTAGGATTACATCAAATTCTGTTGAGCCAGGGTATTCAGAAATCCAAGGACCAGTAGTAAGTGGCTTTCAAATCAACTGTGATAAAGTCGAGCAATACATATGTATTTCCTTTGTGTGAATGATGTAGTTACTGATGGACAGGATTATGGGGGGAAAGAGCATGGTTGGTATTAATTTCAAATGACACAAGTTTAGGATGTCTCAATCACAAGGCAATAAAAACAAAAAAGATCATGCATTCTGTGGTGCAATAGTAATCCCAATGATTATGAGGGAATTTACATTAGATATTGCGGATTGAATGATAAGCATTTTGCAGTTTGGTGAGCTCCACACTTTGGTGATGCCCATTTGGAAAGCAGATGTTTGTTTCCGATTGTTATTGAATTATTCCTGATATATAATTTATTGTACACACCTGGGAAGATCAATTCAAACATTTAGTTTTAAAACTCTCTGACCTGATAATGACCCCTTGGAGCACGACAACATTCATTTACAACTTCAGATGTTTTAGTATTAACAGTTTTGTGAGGGCAATTCCAATCTACGATGCAGGTGCCTCTATTACCTCAGCAAATCAGCAGACCGAAACCATATAACATCCACATCCACATCAATAAAAGGTAGAGCAAAATAAACAACCTTCCAGTCTTATTTATGGGAACTTGACACATTACAATTCTATCCCGATGGCAACGTGCCAACAATATGAGAGCCTTCAACACACACAGAGAGAACACAGAGAGAGAGAGAGAGAGAGAGAGAGAGAGAGAGAGAGAGAGAGAGAGAGAGAGAGAGAGAGAGAGAGAGAGAGAGAGAGAGAGAGAGAGAGAGAGAGAGCGAGAGAGAGAGAGCAAGAGAGAGAGAGAGAGAGAGAGAGAGAGAGAGAGAGAGAGAGAGAGAGAGAGCAAGAGAGAGAGAGAGAGAGAGAGAGAGAGAGAGACTTTAGTCTACAGACAGACAATAAAGATTTGACAGGCTCTGCCGAATGCAGAGACTAAATGTGCTCTTCTCATGGTTATTTAAATTATACAGGCCTCAATGACGTCTTCAATTGGACTGCCTGGGTTTGTTGTGCCAGCAGTAATGAATGTGTTATTTGGAAAACAAGAATGGCAATAATGGATACTTGTAGGTCATTTGCACCAGCTTTTAAAAGCTCCTCTCAGCAATGGCTTCCCCCCTTGCAGATGAACACACAGGGTTTTGGATGCACTATTGCCTCACATTATAATAAGGCAATGTGTGGACCTAATATGCAAATCTCCCATTAAGTAATGGATATATGTACACATTCCTAATGTATATGTACAAAGAGATTCATGCTTAAAATGTGTAAAACACTGATATGAATGTATTCTATATGATCACACAGGCCATTTATCTATCATAGCCTGAGGATAATGAAATATACGTATATGTTTGGGCCTTTTGCACTATATTTTGTTTAATGAAAACATAAGCTATGATTGGACCTCAACTCTCCATTTTGAAAGACCCACAGCAAAGAAATGGCAGCTGTTTAACTATATGTAATTTTGCTTCACAAAGGATTTAGTCCCTCTCAACTTCAGTGGACACAGAATACAATTCGAGAGGTGGATCTATTGTACAGAACCACCAGCTTGTGACCGCTGCCATTTCTTTTGACCCATGTTGTTAGGTGAGACTTGCCATAGGGAAGGAGCAAAGAGTGTGTGTCGGAGCTCTCTAAGGCGCTGACAATGCTTTGTCTCAAAGACAGCCCTCAAGTAAAACTGCCCCGTATGTTTAGTGGTGACAAATGTTCTACTACTGTGTCATTGGATAATCCCAATATAGATAACAGGACAAGGGTATTTAGCCCAATGACAGCATGTAGACACAATGCTGTGTGCAAAGATAATATGCTGTTGGAGGGACACTCTGATTGAGCACTGTGTCTATACGTGAAGTTAACACCCTTATACAGTACAGTACATAACACTACAACTCTCCACAGGGGTCCAAAGACATCAAGGTTTTGATGGTCGGAGACTAAAATCCCATCACGGTATCAGGGTCTGATCGGAATTGTGGCCACCTCTGACCCCCTCATCGCAGGCCACCATTCCTGTATCTCTCTCGCTCCTTTTCTCTCTCGCTCACTCTCTGAGCTACTCAACAACTCTCATGGTTAAACTTTCACCCATTGCAATTCACGTACACACCAAAAGTCGATTGGTTGTTAGCTACATCGCCGAAGACCCTTCTGCTAGCCCCGGCCCGCTAGCGTTCTGAACGCCGTGCCTCCCGCTCTCCTAGTGCAGTAGCGGCTACCGAACTGCTCCCTGGCTCACCTCTTGCTGCTCATTGGACCTTATGATCACTCGGCTACACAACTGATGCATGATGGACTGTTCCCTTACACGGTACCTTATTCTGTTTATCTGTTAAGACTCAGCCTCGAACTCAGGTCTTGTGTGTAGAACAACACTTTCTCTAACTGACCCTCTCTGTCCATTCATCGCCATTACCCGTTGTTGTCTTAGCTCTCTTGATTAACACCTGTGATTGCTTTATGCCTCTCTCTCATGTCAATATGCCTTGTCTGCTGCTGTTTAGGTTAGCTATTATTGTTTTATTTCACTGTAGAGCCCCCAGTCCCGCTCAACATGCCTCAGATAGCTCCTTTGTCCCACCCCCCACACACACGGAGACCTCACCTGGCTGAACTGGTGCCTCCACAGATGCAACCTCTCTCATCATTACCCAACGCCTAGGTTTACCTCCACTGAACTCACATCCTACCATATCCTTGTCTGTACATTATGCCCTGAATCTATTCTACCACGCCCAGAAATCTGCTCCTTTTATTCTCTGTACCCAACGCAGTAGACAACCAGTTCTTATCCTACTCCTCCTCTGTTCCTCTGGTGATGTAGAGGTAAACCCAGGCCCTGTAGCCCCCAGTACTACACCTATTCCCCAGGTGCTCTCATTTGTTGACTTCTGTAACTGTAAAAGCTTTGGTTTCATGCATGTTAACATCAGAAGCCTCCTCCCTAAGTTTGATTTATTCACTGCTTTAGCACACTCCGCCAACCCTGATGTCCTAGCCGTGTCTGAATCCTGGCTTAGGAAGGCCACAAAAAATTCTGAAATTTCTATCCTCAACTACAACATTTTCTGTCAAGATAAAACTGCCAAAGGAGGCGGAGTTGCAATCTACTGCAGAGATAGTCTGCAGAGTTCTGTCATACTATACAGCCCTAACAGTTTGAGCTTCTACTTAAAAAAATCCACCTTTCCAGAAATAAGTCTCTCACTGTTGCCGCTTGTTACAGACCCCCCTCAGCCTCCAGCTGTGCCCTGGACACCATATGTGAATTGATTGCCCACCATCTATCTTCAGAGTGCGTACTGTTAGGTGACCAAAACTGGGATATGCTTAACACCCCGGCAGTCCTACAATCTAAGCTAGATGCCCTCAATCTCACACAAATTATCAAGGAACCTACCAGGTACAACCCTAAATCCGTAAACATGGGCACCCTCATAGATATCATCCTTACTGACTTGCTCTCCAAATACACCTACGCTGTCTTCAACCAGGATCTCAGCGATCACTGCCTCATTGCCTGTGTCCGTAATGGGTCCGCGGTCAAACGACCACCCCTCATCACTGCCAAACGCTCCCTAAAACATACCCGGGTATCCTGGAAGGATATGGATCTCATCCCGTCAGTAGAGGATGCCTGGTTGTTCTTTAAAAGTGCTTTCCTCACTATCTTAAATAAGCATTCCCCATTCAAAAAATGTAGAACTATGAACAGATATAGCCCTTGGTTCACTCCAGACTTGACTGCCCTTGACCAGCACAAAACCATCATGTGGTGTACTGCATTAGCATCGAATAGCCCACTTGCCCAAGCCCCCACCGCTTCTCCTTTACCTTTGCCTTTAAAAAGTATTCGAAACATCTGGTTTCCGAGCTGGTCATGGGTGCACCTCAGCCACACTCAAGGTCCTAAACGATATCATAACCGCCATTGATAAAAGACAGTACTGCGCAGGAGTCTTCATCGACCTGGCCAAGGCATTCGACGCTGTTAATAACCGCATCGGCAGACTCAATAGCCTTAGTTTCTCAAATGACTGCCTCGCCTGGTTCACCAACTACTTCTCAGATAGAGTTCAGTGTGTCAAATCGGAGGGCCTGTTGTCCGGACCTCTGGCAGTCTCTATGGAGGTGCCACAGGGTTCAATACTTGGGCCAACTCTATGCTCTGTATATAGCAATGATGTCGCTCTTGCTGCTGGTGACTCTCTGATCCACCTCTACGCAGATGACACCATTCTGTATACATCTGGCCCTTCTTCGGACACTGTGTTAACAAACCTCCAATCGAGCTTCAATGCCATACAACACTCCTTCCGTGGCCTCCAACTGCTCATAAATGCTATTAAAACTAAATGCCTCCTCTTCAATCGAACGCTGCCCGCACCCGCCCGCTGGACTAGCATCACTACTCTCGACGGGTCTGACTTAGAAAATGTGGACACCTACAAATATCTAGGTGTCTGGTTAGACTGTAAACTCTCCTTCCAGACTCACATTAAGCATCTCAAATCCAAAATTAACTTCCTATTTCGCAACACATGCTGCCAAACATGCCCTCGTAAAACTGACTATCCTACCGATCCTTGACTTCGGCGATGTCATTTACAAAATAGCCTCCAACACTCTACTCAGCATATTGGATGTAGTCTATCACAGTGTCATCCGTATTGTTACCAAAGCCCCATATACTACCCACCACTGCGACCTGTATGCTCTCGTTGGCTGGCCCTCACTACATATTCGTCGCCAAACCCACTGGCTCCAGGTCATCTATAAGTCTTTGCTAGGTAAATCCCTGCCTTATCTCAGCTCGCTGGTCACCATAGCAACACCCACCCGTAGCATGCGCTCCAGTAGGTATATTTCACTGGTCATCCCCAAAGCCAACACCTCCTTTGGCCGCCATTCCTTCCAGTTCTCTGCTGCCAATGACTGGAACGAATTGCAAAAATCATTGAAGCTGGAGACTACCATCTCCCTCAATAACTTTAAGCATCAGCTGTCAGAGCAGCTTACCGATCACTGCACCTGTACACAGCCCATCTGTAAATAGCCCACCCAACTACCACATCCACATATTGGTTTTTTTTCTTCTCATTTGCACCCCAGTATCTCTATTTGCACATCATCATCTGCACATCTATCACTCCAGTGTTAATGCTAAATTGTAATTATTTCGCCATTATGGCCTATGTATTGCCTTACCTTCCTAATTACTACTTACTACATTTGCACACACTGTATATAGCTTTTCTATTGTGTTATTGACTGTACGTTTGTTTATCCCATGTGTAACTCTTTGTTGTTGTTGTTTTTGTCACACTGCTTTGCTTTATCTTGGCCAGGTCGCAGTTGTAAATGAGAACTTGTTCTCAACTGGTCTACCTGGTTAAATAAAGGTGAAATAAAAAAAATATAAATAAAAATATTTCATCACTGTCCTAGTAACACCTTGTGTCCCATCACTGAGCTTTAACCTGTGTCTTAGTTAGTGAAGGTCTGATAGAGAGAGATGACGCATGTGGAGGATTGTGAGGCAGGCTCTGGCTCTGAGGTCCATTATAACAGCGCTAATTGCTCCTTCTCTGGTGGCAGTTAGGTACCCTTGGGGCAGGAGCTGGCTACAGCAGACGCACACACACACACACTCTGCTTCCAAATATCACTACAAAGTTACTGTGGAGCTGTGTGTAAGTTCTGACTTATTTTTGCCTTGTTCCTATGTACTGTGCCTTCGGAAAGTATTCAGACCTCTTTACTTTTTTCCACATTTTTACACATTTTGTTACGTTACAGCCTTATTCTAAAATAGATAAAATAGACAGCAATCTACACACAATACCCCATGGTGGTGGCAGCATCATCGTGAGGGGATATTTTTCAGCGGCAGGTACTGGGAGACTAGTCAGGATCGAGGGAAAGATGAACGCAGCAAAGTACAGAGAGATCCTTGAATGAAGCCTGCTCCAGAGTGCTCAGGACCTCAGACTGGGGTGAAGGTTCACCTTCCACAAAGACCCTAAGCACACAGCCAAGATGACGCTGGAGTGGCTTCGGGACAAGTCTCTGAATTTCCTTGAGTGGCCCAGCCAGAACCCGGACATGAACCCGATCTAACTTCTCTGGAGAGACCTGAAAATAGCTGTGTAGCAATGCTCCCCTTCCAACCTGACAGAGCTTGAGAGGCTCTGAAGAGAAGAATGGGAGAAACTCCCCAAATACAGGTGTGCCAAGCTTATAGCGTCATACCCAAGAATACTCGATGCTGTAATCGCTGCCAAAGGTGCCTCAACAAAGTAATGAGTAAAGGGTCTGAATACCTTTCAGTTTTGTTTTTGCTTTGTCATTATGGGGTATTGTGTGTAGATTGATGAGGGACAAAAACAATTTAATATATTTTAGAATAAGGCTGTAATGTAAGAAAATGTGGAAAAAGTCAAGGGATCTGAATACTTTCTGAAGGCACTGTATGTTGTGTACATTAGTTGACAGCCTACAGTAAATGTCGAGACTGCCTTTAATAAAGTGTTAACAAGGGACAAAGGAAATTTCACAATGGATATGAAGGTGAGGGTAGGTGGGGGTACAGGTGTAGAATCTTAATTTGATGAGAATGTTCCTGAAATGTAAACTTGTAGTGTACTCAAGTTTCAAAAAGGCTTCTGAAGTTTGTAATTTCCAATTTAAAATGTTAGACTTGATTTGCCCAAACAAAAAGCCCTACATTACCATTAATTTTAATCCACATAATAATTCACATTTCCTGTTGCTTTAAAATACAACCAGCCAATAGGACTCTAAGTCTGAGCCTTGGAATCCTCAGATAAGAGCACAAGTACACCAAAAACCTGACGACTATTCACTTTAGTCATGGCATCGCTGGAGTGAGAGTCAAAAAAAAGCCCAAAGTCATTATATCTGCAGTTCCAGAAAAACTGTGAGAGGCTGATTACTGGAGATTACTACCACCTGCCTGTGCTGCCAGTCAGTGGTACCTGAGAGACCCAAGGAATACAGGGCCAGGGGCCGTTCGAGGGAACTTGCACTAATAGAACTAATTATAAGTGAACTGGAAGGACACCCAAGGTCCTCCATTACAAGGCAGCAGCACCTCTATAAATGCGGTGGTGGCAGCTGACAGATTTTGTGGAGGTTTTTAGCAATATATTTACGACCTGCTTACTTAGACACCTTTACGGCCCCACTCAATCTAAATGGCAAAGCCCATAAATTCACCATGCATTTTAATGTGTGTTAAAAAGGGGGTATCTACATCGTTTTATGTTGTATACCAGCCCAGCCCACATTGTATAGCCTGGTGCTGTGAACAGCTCAGAGCACAGTACTAATCCTCCTATAGCTATTGTCTAAATCTTTACTGAACTTTGACCCTGTTAAGGGTTAGATAGGGATCATGGTGGTTGGTCTGTGCTAATTTTATATATTTTTTTCAATGTCTTCAAATATACCTGTATGTGTGTATACAGTATATCTTCCCAGAACATGAGTTTTCAGGATAAAGTATGCACTGTGTTCATAGGAGTTTTCGTGACACTTGAGAATTAAATTAAAGGCCTTTTCACACAGGGCCAGGCTAGACTGGCCCTAGGATAGCTTATCCTGTGTTCACACAAGCATTTGTTAACCCTGGGCTAAGCTTTAGCACTGGTCAAAGACATCATTAACACAGGTCCAGCAATATGCTCTGAGCACTCCAAATCGCCAATATTTTGTTCAGCTTTTATTCCTTTCATCACATTCCCAGTGGGCCAGAAGTTTACATACACTCAATTAGTATTTGGTAGCATTGCCATTCAATTGTTTAATTTTGGCCCATTCCTCCTGACAGAACTGGTGTAACTCAGTCAGGTTTGTAGGCCTCCTTGCTCGCACACGCTTTTTCACTTCTGCCCACAAATTTTCTATAGGATTGAGGTCAGGTCTTTGTGATGGCCACTAAAATACCTTGACTTTGTTGTCCTTAAGCCATTTTGCCACAACGTTGGAAGTATGCTTGGGGTCATTGTCCATTTGGAAGACCCATTTGCGACCAAGCTTTAACTTCCTGACTTATGTCTTGAGATGTTGCTTCAATATATCCACATCATTTTCCTTCCTCATGATGCCATCTATTTTGTGAAGTGCACCAGTCCCTCCTTCAGCAAAGCACCCCCACAACATGATGCTGCCACCCCTGTGCTTCACTGTTGGGATGGTGTGCTTCGGCTTGCAAGCCTCCCCCTTTTTCCTCAAAACATAACAATGGTCATTATGGCCAAACAGTTCTATTTTTGTTTCATCAGACCAGAGGACATTTCTCCAAAAAGTACGATATTTGTCCCCATGTGCAGTTGCAAACCATAGTCTGGCTTTTTTAAGGCGGTTTTGGAGCAGTGGCCTTTCAGGTTATGTGGATATAGGACTCGTTTTACTGTGTATATAGATACTTTTGTACCTGTTTTCCTCCAGCATCTACACAAGGTCCTTTGGTGTTGTACTGGGATTGATTTGCACTTTTCGCACCAAAGTACGTTCATCTCTAGGAGACAGAACGCGTCTCCTTCCTGTGCTTGATGACGGCTGCGTGGCCCCATGGTGTTCATTTGTGCGTACTATTGTTTGCACAGATGAATGTGGTACCTTCAGGCGTTTGGAAATTGCTCCCAAGGATGAACCAGACTTGTGGTCTACAAGTTTTTTTCTGAGCTCTTGGCTGATTTCTTTAGACTTTTCCATTATGTCGAGCAAAGAGGCATGAGTTTGAAGGTAGGCCTTGAAATACATCCACAGGTACACCTCCAATTGCCTCGAATTATGTCAATTAGCCTATCAGAAGCTTCCATGACATCCTTTTCTGGAATTTTCCAAGCTGTTTAAAGGCACAATCAACTTAGTGTATGTAAACTTCTGACCCACTGGAATTGTGATATAGTGAATTATAAGTGAAATAATCTGTCTGTAAACAATTGTTGAAAGAAATACTTGTGTCATGCACAAAGTAGATGTCCTAACCGACTTGCCAAAACGATAGTTTGTTAACATGAAATCTGTGGAGTGGTTGAAAAATTAGTTTTAATGACTTCAACCTAAGTGTATGTAAACTTCCGACTTCAACTGTATTTGGGAAACTGAACGAACTGAACGCAGGCATGCAGGGGAAATACCAAAAAATGTGACAGATGATTGACCAAATCCGTTTTACTGTGATCCTAGCACAGTCGACATGGCGGTAAGTGAAATCAAACAGCTGATATAGCTGTCAAGTGACCGAATGCAGCACATAACGCATTCACAGGTCACTATGGAGGAGTTCTTGACTCAAAGGGAATACTGTGCCGTCTCCCTCCGAGTATTAAAATTCATGGTTTGCTGATTCAGTGCTCCCGTCTGCATAAAAAAATATATATTGATTGAGGTTGGATGTGACAGGAGAGATGAGGTGTGCACTGACTCTGAGAAGCTCCGACGCGACATGCATCAAGCACACCCATCCCATTAGTGGTGGTGAGCAGGGTTGGGTAGGTTACTTTCTAAATGTAATCCGTTACAGTTACAGGGTCCAAAATTGTAATCAGTAACGTAACTTTTGGATTACCCAAACTCATTAGAAGAAGACACAAATGGATGTTACCAATTGAATGACATCTATTGCAGGATAAATCAATGTTAAAGCTGGCCATATGTGGATGTTGAATGTTACTTCATGGTTTGGTTATGTAGGCTTTTTCTAACTCATTGCTTTCTACTACATATAATATGATTAAATAATATCTTTACATTAAAAACCAAAGTCTATCAAAATTCCAGTCATTCCAATAAATGTTATACCCCTTGATCTTCAAGAATAGGACTTGTAAATATGGAAGTATATATTAGTCAAATTGGTTTACCTGAGCATGACCCCAAAACTAAGGACTTATTAGCCAGCCCTACTCTGTTGTTTATTTTGTTGTCATGGAGGACTGATTGGGCTCATTGATTCATTGATTCCAGTTGAAAAATAAATGCTGCGCTCATGTAATGGCATGCTTTGCCAAGAGTGTGCAAAGCTGTCTTCAAGGCAAACATGTAGTAACCTTTTTTGGTTACTACATGATTCCTTGTGTTATTTCATAGTGTTGTTGTCTTCAATACTATTCTACAATGTAGAAAATACTACAAATAAAGAAAAACCCTTGAATGAGTAGGTGTGTCCAAACATTTGACTGGTACTGTATATATAATTTATAAGTCCAAAAATGGATGTAGCAACTACAGATAGATTTTTAAGTCTATCAAAAGTTTGACCAATAAAAGCTCCACTTTTATTCCATAGGCTTGGATCTGCACTATGCAGCTGAGAGCGTATTTTTCACTGGCTGTCCACTGGTTTCAAAAACAATGATTGACAGGCAGCTTAAACGTCTTGAATTTAACCATTATTGGGTTTAAATACACATTTAGATTTGTGAACAGCCATCCACAACAACCTCAATCTGTAAGGCGCATATAGCTAAATGAGAGAGCAGCAGTATGAATCACATCAATGCACTATGTAGATCAATAATAAGTATATCCGTATCGCCGTCATCCAAAAAAGTTTGGCAAGGCTGGCATCAATAATTATATTCAGATGGTAAAACAAGACACAAGGAAGATCAAGACTTACCTAGGTTGTTTCTTTTTTATCAAAAAGCATATCTTTCATCTTGGCACCTGCAAGAGATATGTTTCTTATGGTCTTTTAGCAAACTTTTTATGAAAGATTCTCTGTCGATTTTAATACTTTCACAGATTATAATATATATTTTTTTTAATCTTTCCGAATTCTGAACTACAAATAGTCCTGCAGCAACTGGAAATTGTGGACTATAATTCATGGACGTTTTTGTAGGGGTTGATACATTTTTTGTAAGGGAATCAAGTCTGAAATTTAAAAGTGGAAATTACAAACTTCAGAAACTTTTTAAAACCGCAAATACACTACATTTCCTGCATTGCAGGAATGTTCTCCTGTACCAGGGTGATCAAATTAAGATCCAACATCTTTAGTGATGGCTGGTTAGAGGATTGTTGGTTGAGTGATGGTCAATGTGTTTGTTAATCAAACATCTAGAGGCCAAAACTGACAGCTGATTAAAAGCTCTATATGCATTCTCTATAATATGAAGACAAAGTCCTATAGATAAACACAAACATAAATGAAGACAATCATTAATGTTTTGAACATTACAGTGTAATGTCACCCATGACAACCGCCTCAACCGTTCCAAGTAATGATTGACTAGAAATGTGACTTTTCACTGGTTTCTCAAAGGTCACACCTCCATCCTATAAGAATGATATATATTTTTATGTCAGAAGAACTAAGCAGGAAACGAGCTGGCAACGATGGGCATTGGGCAACTATTTCTGCTCCTCTTCAGGGTTAATGCCTGCTGTGGGGAGATAATGAATAATTATAGGCTGTATGAACCTGAAACCCATGTTTGCCTTAGTTTTAATTAGCTGTCAAAGGCTGAATTTACACAGGCAGCCCAATCCTGATATTTTTTCCACTAATTGGCTCATTGACCAAGCACATCAGATATTTTTCAGAGCTGATCTGATTGGTCAAAAGGTTAATTTGTGAAAAAAAATATCAGAATTGGGTAGGGTTGGACGATATACCCGTATTGATGCACGGACCGGTTTGGGTTTTTACTTTACCTTCATTAATGGTATTTGATCGTTTGGTTTGTTAAATGGAATTCGGCGTGTGTAACAAAGATTTTTATAGGTTACTTCGCTACTTGAGTCATTGCTCTTCGCTCTCTCTCTATGCCGCCTTCCACAAAGACCTAGCACCGCTCCGTGTCACGCAAGGAGCACATTTGTCAGAAGCTCGGAGGGCTTCATTTTTTACTAATATGTCCCTATATTGTGAGTAAACTTCCTGTGAAATTGGCAGGTTTTCACAAGCAGGCTTTAATGTGCTGGGCTTTGCTGTATAAACACAACTTTTCACCTCATAAATGTTTTATATGGAATAATGGGTCGATATTACATAGAAACAAGATGTTATTTTACCATAACTGGTTCTTGAAAAACAGTGTCCTTGTCAGCCAATTAGTGGAAATCTATTTACTCAGAGAGAATTTATGGAAAGATAGAACTTTGAGGTTTCAAGCAAGGAATATGACACTGTTGTAAAGGCTATACCTAGTGGGACAAAATCTTTACTTCAGAATAATGCATATTTTGGAACACCTCCTATTGTAAACGATATCCAGGTGAACGGCATAGGTTTACTAGATAAGGAATTCAACAATAGTTTATTAAGTCTATTCCTTCTGATTCCTTCTATTCCTACCGATAAAGTAAAGGAGATCTCTTTAAGATTGCAGGTTGCACGCTAGGTGGAGGAGCTTATTTGGCGCGGGGCTACGGCCAAACATTAGCCTGTGTGGAGTTGGGTTAATAAATGGTGAAGTCAATCCTCTGTCTAGACAATTGATCCTTTATGATCTAGCCAGGTCATTACATTGGTGTGATGATGTAAAAGCATAGATAAAAGTTAGCCAGCTAGCTAGCTGACTACAGTGGCTAGCTAACGTACGTGAGAACGGGGGTTGAAAATGCTTCGAGGGAATCCAAATGTGAAGGTGGAGGTAGGGAACAATTATGGCCAAGGAGGTACGTGTGCATGGACGTCAGAGGAGCTGGCTGAGGAGATTGCCAGGGCATCAGGGCACAGAGACCGCTAGAATGCCCTGCTCTGCCCTGGTGGACAATGGGTCCACAGTAACCCTGGTGATGCCGGATATTATGCCAGGTTGGACTCAGTTTGAGCCCACAACTGTGCAGCTCCGCAGTCACAGGTGAGCTGGCACCCATAAAAGGGAAGGGAATAATGACTCTGACCGTAGGGGGCAGGACTGTGCGTCATCCTGTGTTGGTGGCGGCTGTGCAGGACCCTTGTATCCTGGGGTTGGACTTTCTTAGGAGCACAGGCTTCCAGTTAGACCTAAACTGGGGCACACTGAGCTTCCAGGGAGGGCCGGCAGTCACCATGGCCCCCCCTAATGTCACATTCACACAACCCAACAACCCTTTACTCCAACAGTTAAAGCAGCAGAGACTCATGACTGCCCCCTCTCCCCCACATCTGTGTGTGACTTTTCTCCAGCCCCTCTGTCACCTACGGCCGTGTGTTACATTCCGCCAGCTTCCTCCACGACACATCCCTCTGTGACCCCAGGCCCACCTACCCCTGATGGGAAAGGAGAGGGCGCTGTCTGAAGTGAGGGAGATATGGGGCAGGAACTGTGTTGGTATTGAACCCGAGCAGCAGGAACGGTGTTGTTGTTTCTGTTTGAATTCAAGAGGCGGCAGACAAGGCTGTGTGGGAGATGCAGCGGGCAGACTTCATCGAGCCCTTAAGACAGCCCCTGGTTCTCCTCACTATACCTCCACAGTGGCTACTGGCAGGTGCCCCTCTCCCCAGAGGCCAGAGCCAAAACTGCGTTCTCCACTAACAGAGGACACGAGCAGTTCAAGGTCCTGCGCTTAGGCCTGTGCAACGCTCCAGCTACTTTTGAGCGTTTGATGGACAGGGTGCTGGATGGCATCCCCCAACAGGTGTGTCTGGTATACCTCGAAGACATCCTGGCCCACGGAAGCTCCTTCCAGTCAGCCCTGGGGGCGCTACGGCGTGTGCTGGAGAGGGTGGCTGCCGCAGGCCTGAATCTCCACCCCGAGAAGTGCCACTTCATGAAGAGAGAGGTGTCCTTCTTAGGCCAGCGAGTGGGGAGGGAGGGTATCAGCGTCATGGAGGACAAAGTGGGGGCTGTCCGAGACTGGCCCACCCCCACCGTGCACTGATCGAGGCCCCTGTGCTTGCCCCCCCGACCTCACCTTGCCCTTTATCCTGGACACAGACGCAAGCAATGTGAGAATGGGTGGGGTGCTGGCCCAGGTGGGGCCAGAGGGGGAGAGAGTGGTGGCGTACTTCAGCAAAACATTCAACAAACATGAGCGCCGCTACCATGTCACCCGGCGGGAGCTCCTTGCCGTTGTGGCTTCAATCAAACACTTCAAGTACTACCTGGGTGGCCTGCCCTTTACTGTAAGGACTGACCACTCTGCTCTCCAGTGGCTTTATGTCTTTCAAAGAGCCAGAGGGGCAGGTTGCACGCTAGGTGGAGGAGATTCAGCTGTACGACTTCACAGTGGTGCACAGGGCAGGGTCGCGCCACTAAAACGCCGACGCCATGTCCCGTCGGCCCTGTACTGCAGACAGCTGCCACCACTGTGAGCGAAGAGAGGGTCGTGAGAGAGAGCTGTGTGCAGAGAAGGGGGTCTGTGCCACAGTGTGTCGGGCGAGCGGGCCTGTCTGCTGTGAGCTGCAGACTGTCGACGAATGGGGGCAGCAGCAGGGATGGGACACGGACCTCTCACTTGGGTTCTGGTTAAAGTTTGAGAGACTGCGGCTGGTTGATGGTGTGCTACAGCGGGCATGGAAGGAGTCAGCTATGGGAGAGGAGAGGTGGCAAGTGGTGGTCCCAAAAGCACTGCGGGAGGCTGTGCTCCAGAGCACTCCTGGGGGGTTGGGAAATGGACACTTTAGGGTCACAAAAAATAACCTGATTCCCCCAGGGCCGGAGTGTGCCCGGAGACTTCAGGACCGCCTGGAAACAGCCCACACCTTCGCCAGAGAGCAGCTGGTGAATGCAGGTGTGAGGCAGAAGAGGAACTATGATGTGCACACCCGGGGAAGGCACTTTGTGGCTGGGGAGCTGGTCTGGGTCTACAGCCCCCTGAGAAAGAAAGGCAGATGCCCCAAGAGAGGGTAGCGGTGGTTGTTTAATGGGTGCAGCTTTCTACCAGTGAGAAAGGTGATGCTGCACCGGGACAGGTGAGCCCCATACAGAGGGGCCTCTTCTTCCCCAAACCCCAGGGACCCCAACAATTCCCCTCTCTGGCAATGACATTCCCCAGGCACCCACCCCCAGGCGCTGCAGACAAGGCTACATGTGTGTATATATATATATATATATATATATATATATATATATATATATATAGATAGATAGATAGATAGATAGATAGATAGATAGATAGATAGATAGATAGATAGATAGATAGATAGATAGATAGATAGATAGATAGATAGATAGATAGATAGATAGATAGATAGATAGATAGATAGATAGATAGATAGATAGATAGATAGATATATATATGTGTGTGTAATATATACTGTATATACACACACACACACACACACACACCCGGTCAAAAGTTTGGAATATTACTCATTCAAGGATTTTTCTTTATTCAACTATTTTTTACATTGTAGAATAACAGTGAAGACATCAAAACTATGGAATCATGTAGTAACCAAAAAAGTGTTAAACAAATCAAAACATATTTTATATTTGAGATTCTTCAAAGTAGCTACCCTTTGCCTTGGTGACAGCTTTGCACACTCATGGCATTCTCTCAACCAGCTTTATGAGTACCACAGGAATGGAAGACCCAGAAATTAATCTGCTGCAGAGGATAACTTCATTAGAGTTACCAGCCTCAATTCAGGTGTGGAAAGCTCTTAGACTTACCCAGAAAGAATCCCAGTTGTAATCGCTGCCAAAGGTGCTTATACAAAGCATTGACTCAGGGGTGTGAATAATTATGTAAATGAGTTATTTCAGTATTTAATTTTCAATATATTTCCTAAAATTTCTGGAAACATGTTTTCACTTTGTCATTATGGGGTATTGTGTGTGAGAATTTTTGGGGGTTTTAATCCATTTTGAATTCAGGCTGTAACAAAATGTGGAATAAGTTAAGGGGTAAGAATACTTTCTGAAGGCACTGTACACTGGATAGGTGCAGTGCAATGTGTTGTTTTACAGGGTCAGCCAAAGTAGTACAGCGCCCCTGGAGCAAATTAGGGTTAAGTGCCTCGCTCACCTTGTCGGCTCGGTTATTTGAACCAACAACCTTTCAGTTACTGGCCAAACGCTAGGCTACCTGCTGCCCAAGTCCTATCAAGCCATAACTCCCAGCACATGCATGGCATTATCAACCCTCTGAGACAAGACCACTCTTAACCAGATAAGCAATAAAGCGATCCAGATATTAAACCCAACATTAGATTCTCTTGACTACTTCCCCGTGTGACATTTGCAGACATTAGCAATATGATTTAAAACTGAATGGGACATACATTTCTAATAACGACTCAAATGAAAAGGGGGGAATCAATTATCAATTTAAAGGTTAAGCCTTCTTAGCTTTCTTGCAGGGACATAACCCTATTGATCGGTCTCCGTTTATACTGAGACCTGACAGTCTGACGATGACAGAGACTTAATCTTTCATTCTAATCTACAACACAGAATTAACCATTACAGCAGTCCAGGGACCAATATAATAATTTTATATTCTAAGTGCAACTAATTCTCTACAAATAACTTTCACAATGCATGGGATATCACCTCATATAAGTCATTCAACATGCCACCTTGTTGCTGTCTGTCATCAGCCAATTGTTTACACTTGTAATCTACATTTTGTTCATATTCACCTTTTTGGGGAACAAACATATTTAAAAGCTAGAACACTTATATCAAAACTCACAATTCACCATTTCTGGAAAGATCATTTCTACTTTTAGACTGCGAGTGAACAAAATTGAACTGAGTGTGCAAAAAACTTGCTCATCCTTCAAAAAGACAACAGCAATCTCCGCCTCTCTGGAGACTGCAGGCATTCAATTAGCGTGCACCATGGGCCCTTCAGTTTGTGCTCTGCTACCATCTCCCTTTGATTACTCAACAAGACTGAGCTAATACCAACACTACAGTCTACAAAATGCCATTCAGCCTTCTAAGGCTTGAGCTGACTGTGTTTTCTTTTTATATTAATATTAAAAAGTGAAAATAGGTCACTTAGCAACCCTTCAAAGATTGAGGCTTTTAAAATGCAGTCTTACTATACATTTGTACAGATCAACAGATCAATCGCTCTTCATGGTCCAAGTGGGTGGTTACTATAGATGGAAGATATAAAGGGGAAGTATCTGGCTTCTGAAAACAAAGGTCAACTGATGATTTTGACAGGTGTGTGGTTTGTGTGGTACAGAGCACTGACTGAATTTCCACTAAAGTATAAACTGCCTTCTGTGGTACCTGGATCACCTGCAAAATGTATTGGCAAAATGATGTGCTTTCTCAAAATGTCTCAATACGTTTTCAAAAGAGAAGAGATTCCCACAATGAGCCACACCAACTGAGTTGAAGTGAACTCTTCGACTCCGCCAAAGTGCATTTACACACTTACTCCCAAAATAACTAACAGTGTCAACATGAAAGTACATTTATTTTTTTCAGATAGAGAAAGCTCTGGAGGAAGGCAAAAAACTATTACATTCTAGGGGAGCTTATATGTAGGTTTCTTAGGGCTGGAAATCATATTGTTACATTACCCAGTGCACTAGGAGAAGACACTGAAATAAGAGAGGACAGTGTTGCAGACTGGTTCCCATTCAGGGGAAATCAAGCGTTGCCAGCAATTCACAGATCAAAGAAGGAAGACGCTGGAGGTTTTCTGTAAATAAAAAAGTCTTCATATCCAGCATGAGTACTTGTCCTCAGATATATTTGATTAATAAAACCAATTACGTGGTATTTGCATAGCTTTAGCTCTGATCTACGTAGCCTGATTGACAGCTACCTGTCTGTGGTTCTAATCAGAAAGCTGGGGAAAAGAGAAGGGCCAATAATGAGGGACCTTATGAGAAGCAGCTGATATGGAGTGGGTGTACATTCATATGGGAAAACGTTTTTTTTTAACTTAATGTTGTTCAAGTCCTACTGAATAGAATAACAAAATTCCCTGTTCATTTCAGAATAGAGAAATTAGGACAGCATAAAGCATTTCCACATATTTTTAAACAGTGATATTATGTTTGTTAACTGAAATAATGTTGTATATCTACAGTTTATAACAGCATAACAATTCTGAAAGTATTATAACACTTAATGCTTATTGAGACTATATTACAGGGCATTCAGAAAGTATTCAGACCCCTTGACTTTTTCCACATTTTGTGACGTTACAACCTTATTCTAAAATTGATTAAATAGTTTTTTCCCCTCATAAACCTACACAGTATGAAAAAAATAAATAACGATAATAAGTACTTTATTGAAGCACCTTTGGCAGCGATTACAGCCTTGAGTCATCTTGGGTATGACGCTACAAGCTTGGCACACCTGGCACACCTGAGTTTCTCCCATTCTTCTCTGCAGATCCTCTCAAACTATTTATAGGTATCTCCAGATATGTTCGATCGGGTTCAAGTCTGGGCTCTGGCTGGGCCACTCAAGGAAATTCAGAGACGTGTCCCAAAGCCACTCCTGCGTTGCCTTGGCTGTGTGCATAGGGTCGTTGTCCTGTTAGAAGGTGAACCTTCAACCCAGTCTGAGATCCTGAGGGCTCTGGAGCAGGTTTTCATCAAGGATCTCTCTGTACTTTGCTCCTTTCCCTCGATCCTGACTAGTCTCCCTGCCGCTGAAAAACACCCCACAGCATGATGCTGCCACCACCATGCTTCACCGTAGCGACGGTGCCAGGTTTCCTCCAGACGTGACGCATTCAGGCCAAAGAGTTCAATCTTGGTTTCATCAGACCAGAGATTCTTGTTTTTCATGGTCTGAGAGTCCTTTAGGTGCCTTTTGGCACACTCCAAGCAGGCTGTCATGTGCCTTTTACTGTGGAGTGGCTTCCGTCTGACCACTATGACCACTCTACCATAAAGGGCTGATTGGTGGAGTGCTGCAGATATGGTTGTCCTTCCTAAACACAGAGGAACTCTGGAGCTCTGTCAGAGTGACCATCGGGTTCTTGGTCACCTCCCTGACCAAGGCCCTTCTCCCCTGACTGCTCAGTTTGTCTCTGTCTCTGAGCTCTAAGGACAATTGCTTCGACCTCATGGCTTGGCTTGGGGGGACCCTATATAGACAGGTGTGTGCCTTTCCAAATCATGTCCAATCAAATTAATTTACAACAGGTGGTCTCCAATCAAGCTTCATCAAGATTCACCTGAGCTCAATTTCGAGTCTAATAGCAAATGGTCTGAATACTTATGTAAATAAGGTATTTCTGTTTTAGATTTTTTATAAATGAGCAAACATTTGTTTAGATCAGTGATGTCAGAGATACGGCCCGCGGGTCAGATCCGGCCCTCCAGCAGGTTTCATCCGGCCTGAGATGTTATGGGTTAAAAAACAAAGGCAAAAAGTTTGCATACAGTTATTATCAACAATGTGAGTAAAGTAATAGGTTTCTATGATATGATCATAGATTGTTAATAAATTGAATTTGATACGTTAATTTAAGCTTGCACTACTATCTATCCGCAGGAAGTAGTAAAAAACGCCAATCACGTCACGTGATTGTCAGCGCATCAACTGGCTTTTTATCTTAACGGTTAAGCTATTTTAGCAAAAAATCGAAAAAGAGAAAGGTTGACAATGAATGTAGGGTATTCCAAGAAAAAATGGAAAGAGCAGCTTTTCTTCTGGGAGGTGCATGGCAAACCTATATGCCTTATTTGCTCACAAAAAGTGGCTGTAGTAAAGGAGTATAACATCAAACGACACTATGAGACCCACGCAGAAAAATATTACAAGTACACTGGGCAACTGCGAACCGAAAAGGTGAATGAGCTAGCATCATCTCTAAAAAAACAACAATCTGTATTTTCCAAATGTAGAGAGACACATGATGGAGCAGTTAAAGCCAGCTATATCATTGCCAGTGAAATCGCTGCAGCGTCCAAACCGTTCTCAGAGGGAGAATTTGTGAAAACCTGAACGCTAAAGGCAGCTGAGCTGGTGTGCCCTGAGAAACTACAAGCTTTAGCTAACATTAGCTTGTCGAGAAATACTGTGGCAGAGAGAATCGTGGAACTTGCCGTAGATTTGAACAGTCAACTAAAAGACAAAGTTAAGTCATTTATTACATTCTCTATTGCTATTTAACATTTTGGTGTTTTCACTCACAATTTCTGTAGTTCATTCTGTTTGATTGGTACAGCTATTCTGATTGATTTGTACAGCTATTCTAGACCGACATTTGGCGTTTAATAACAATAACCTGCATTCTTTCAAATGTATAATCAATAAATAACACAGATATTCAAACATAATATGCCATTATTAATAGTTAACATTAATAGAAAACATGATTTCTATGGCGCTTATAATTAATTGGCAATTTGTTGCACTTCTCTCATCTGTACTTGAAATGTATTCTTGTCAGTGTTGCATAGAAAACGGCTTTCTGTTCAACCTGTATTTTTCTGATTGCTTCATGTAATACTACATAGTGTTTTTTTCATGTGCCAACAATGCATTGATTGGTATCTGTAGGCCCTTCTTGAATGATTTCAAATAAATCCTCCAGCAGCCTAAATAACCATGTGTAGAGTCAAACTGATTTTAGCAAAACATTATCGGCCCCCATAAGGTCCCATCTGAACAAACCCGGCCCACTACCTAATATGAGTCTGACACCCCTGGTTTAGATTGATGAGTATTTTGGGGTATTTAATCAATTTTAGAATAAGGCTGTAAAGTAACAAAATGTGGAAAAAGTCAAGGGGTCTGTATTGATTGAGATAACATTCTGAAAGCAGTTTCACATTCAGACGAAGGCTATGAGATTCTATGAGAATATTCTACTGTGATATAAAGACAGTAGCACTACCACACTGTGGGATTCAAAGTTGGCCTTCAGAAGTCCAAAGACAGACATATATCTTCATTCGAAAGAGGGGGGTCGTGATTCATCAAGTTATCGCTTTCTACTGGGGCCTTGCAGACACACTGCCGAGGTGCAAAGCCAGCTAAGTTACCGATGACCTCGAAGATAGAGAATCCTCATCTCAACAAAACCACTTTTTAAAGAATCATTAGAAGAGAAAAACCCATTAATAAAACATGGGTGATTATACTTTTCTTCTTGCTGAGACAGATAGCGCTATTTAACATAAAAGTGTACGCAACATAGAAATGGCATAGAAGCATGCTTTAAAATAATGGATAACAATAAAGCAAAGACCAGGGGGTAATTATGCTCAAGTCCATTTACAAATCCAACAATATCCAAAAAGGACTACTATTTGGTTCTGATATCGACTCTCAACTGCTGATGTTGGAGGCAATATTTTCTATCCATTACAAGGTCCTAAGCTTGGCAAACTATGGGAACTCGACAGTTCTTAATATTTATCTCCTCTGATTGACAGTGCATTGTTTTCACTGAGCAGAGGACAGTGTTTGTGTGGATGCTTGCCGGCCTTTTTAAGCTGAATATTGGAATACTTTCACTCCAGGCAGCACAGTATAATCCTACACAGAAGCATGGCCAAAGACACTAGTCTCAGAAATGGGGATATGGGGGATTGTCTTGGCAACTTCGATAGGGTTGAAAAAAACTCTTCCAGGAGAGTGCTCTTCCAACAGAAAACTCTCCCCATAAATCATGAGTTTGGGTAGGTGAGACTCAAAATATGAGCAGGAATTTTGCCGTTGACAGAGGGCACAATGCGGACGCAGATAGCTAAACTAATTATAGCCACAACCATTCAGTGGTTGAAAGCTTGTAATACTAATGTTAGCTGTCATGGCACATGCAAGCTACTCACATGCTATATACACAAAAAAAAATGGTCGAAAAAGACTAGAAAGATTTTGCTCATCCATTTCCACCAATGCTTGTATCTGTGCAGACGTGCATATCAGAACATTGTTAATGTGGGAGGCAACCTGTCTGCCTATTGAGACTACAAGGATAACGAACCATAATGGATCAAATAATAGAAGGCTGGGTCCATTCTGACAATGTTTCACATTTAGATAGATAGATAGATAGATAGATAGATAGATAGATAGATAGATAGATAGATAGATAGATAGATAGATAGATAGATAGATAGATAGATAGATAGATAGATAGATAGATAGATAGATAGATAGATAGATAGATAGATAGATAGATAGATAGATAGATAGATAGATAGATAGATAGATAGATAGATAGATCAATTCTAACAACAATCACACACAAAAAGCTAATATTTATCATGGAATACATTCATTGAATACATTCAAGGATTCTGGGAAAAGGTGTGAATGTGCTTTGTTAGACGGTTGTGTTTCTATTTACACCTGAACCTAAGAACCTAACGACAATCACAATATCATTGAGTACATTTACAGGCTGAAGGATTGATGTAGATATTTTTTTGTTATTGTAAATGTACATCTAAAAGATTCAATATGTTGTCTAACGCCCTAAAAGGTTATACAGACTCCTGGGCAACGCTTACAAACTTACACGGTTGAAGTAAAAGTGATTAAATCATGTCACACCACATGTTGCTGTATACAGACCGCTAAAACACAGAAATCTAACAAACGTCAATTCAAAGTTAGTGTGAAACTACAAGGATCAAAGGTAACTATTTGACTGAGGCACAGTAATACTAAATACAGATATTGAAAATGTGACATCTCTTATTTTATCAATGGAGGTTAAAGATGACATCAAATTCGGTGTGTTCATGTCAGACGGTTAGGAGTGGATCTGCAGTAACAGTGCAGTACACACAGCAGGCTATAAAACAAAGGCAGTCTTACATTGTCAAGCTAGCTTGTCACCTCACTTAGCACAGTCAACTTCTCTGTCGAGATATAAGTGCTAGCCGTTTGTGAGATGAGAGGGAGTTCCAAGCACTGAATTGGCCCATAATTTCCACCTAGTGACAAATAATGTATGGTATTCTTTTAACTTCCTTTATCACACTTATGCCAGGCCTGTCATAGCATTTCATAAGTCATTTGCGGTGTTCAGGCAAGCATGTATCCTATTTAGGTTTAATAAATCAGCCCTTCACTACGCAATGTATTAACGCACACATCATACTACTCCTTCGCAGGTTTTTATGCTCAAAGCCTTGGCACTTGAACTACCGACAATGTTTTCCTGTTGTTTTTTTAAATGAAGTGCTTTTTTTCTCTCCTTATTTTGCACTGTACGTCTTTTGAGATATGACTGAATTGTTCTTAGCAACTGATCTTCATACAGAAACAAAACACATTGGAAAAACAGAAAATACCAATATGAAAATGAATGTTGCACTTACACTGAAGGTTCATTGACAAAGCCAGGGCAATAGGGATTACCATGTTGAGGACGTCCCTCAAGGATCACTAAATAAGAGAGGGTGGTGGAATATATCGCCACTCCTCACCAATGATGGCGTCCAGCAATCCCAGGGCAATAAAAAGAGGCCTTATTTTCAAAATGTGTTGCAATGAGTACAAAAAAATGAGGATACAGCCCAGTAGTTTATAGTGAGTAATTACCAAGCAAATAATGTTCAATAGTAACCTTCATGTGCCCAAGGAGTACCACAGGCTGATTAAACATTTCATAGGGGGAGTTTATGTCTTTATAGATGAATTCAACCATATGTTAATATCTTAAATAAACATCTCTATAGCCAGTGGGATGATGACATATTTCTGGAGGGCAAGGCTCTTATGTTCTTCGGTGGAGAAAAATGCAAGAGCAACGTCTTTAGAGACAGAAGTATGTCTCAATGAGAACTGTTTCGTAGATGTGAGAAGTGCTTAGTCCCTCCTACCCCATATCTAGCTGTGACTACATTCTGGAATAATAGCCACACACCACCCCATGTTTAAATTGGTTGTCAGGACCCAACCTGGCAACTCTCCCAGATGGCTATTCCAGAACCCAAACTGTTACACTAGCCATAAATGTAGTCTCTCTACACTAGCCCCGAGTTCACACAATTATTTAAAACACACTGTGGAGCCTCAGGCAGTTGGTTAAGCTAGTCTTAAATCCATGATTATGTACATGTATTCAACCCAGTCATTTCCTCATGAAGAAGGTTTATGAATGCTGCTTTTCTTCAAATTAAGTCGAATTAAAGACCTAACCTAAAAGGGCAGTCAGCAGAGTGCATCTCTACCTATAAATATACACTAATTCTCTACAATCCTGTGTGGAGATTTAGGAAAAGGCATGATCTTAGTGGAGGGTAAGAAAGAAGAAAACCCTTCATCCACAGATTCCCTATTCAAATGGATAAGATTACATTTTTAGGCCAGACTTTTTAATTGCATGTCATCCATTTACTTCAAAGTGGCGTTGACAAGAGTTCCAAGACTTTGATGGATCCGTAAGCCCCCCTCACAGCCCCATGCTATGTACTCATTAGACACCGTCTCCTCCTCTTTCTCATGTCCATCACCTTTCTTGCTGGATGTTCCTTGCTTTGAGATGAAGTAGAACTAAAATATTAAAGACTACTTGTGGGGATCAACCCAAATTATGTATGATGCAATTTCCACCTCTGATCCTGTGTCCACCATGAGAATATGTACTGTAACAGTCTGTGTGGTATCATTTTTCGTTACTGCGTCAGTTTTGCTAGCACAATGCTTATATGTTGCTAGAGAATGGCCAAAAACCTTGACTAATCCTGTGTCTATTTCCCAGCTTGCTTCATGAAACAGGATGTTCAAGTGTACAGAACGCCCAAGGAGAAATATCACAACAGAATGCCATAGAGGACTGCTTTTATTTATTTTTTTAAGTATGACTCTGACCTGAAGGAGTCATCCAAATGTCCTTGACTACAGTATGTTGACGGTTTCCAAACGACTAGCCTGTTCGGACTGGCTCTGACAGTTGGATGCCAAAGTGAGAGATAAGGCATCAACCAGTAGATAAGCACTCTATTTATCTCTATCTATCTACCTCGCTTTGGCTCAACTCCTAGGCCTACGGTATTTTGCTCTTACTCTTAGCTGAAAAAGGGGGATGAGGAGTCGGAAGAGATATTTCTGAGAAGTGAGTCCCACTTATTTAATACATGATCACTACTGTATTATTAACACCATGCTAAAGATATTAACTCACTAGATAAATATGTTTGGTGCTGTCAGCTTGGCCGCATGGAAACTCTTCATGTGCCTCCCTCAGTCATTCATATAATCCTAGAACTTGTCAACGGAGGTCCTAAACTGGTCTGATAGACGCCTTTAACGTTACATACGGGTGAGCTCTGATCCGTTTTAGTAAGAGTACTGGTAGCTGTATGGATAGTGGAAGTAATCGTAGCAATGGTGTTAGTGGAATGGTGGTGGTGGTGGTGGTGGTGGTGGTGGTGGTGGTGGTGGTGGTAGAAGTCAGAGTCAGTAAGCTAAGGAGGCCTTGCACTTAACGTCTAACACCTAGTGTTAGTGGAAAACACACTTCCTGAAAGAGCAGTTAAGACGCTTTTCCCCTCAAAGATGCAATACAGTAGTGGCGATCTTTTCAGTCAAGCCTCCCTGCTGTCAAATTGGAACACAGTGACATTAGGAATATTCTAGCACCACTCACCCCTACACACTTTTCCATTTCACCATTTTTAAAGCTCTTTTGTGCTTACACCCTGATTTCCTCCCACGGCCATTACTGAACATCTCAGTTAAAATAACAACCACTCTTGAAATGAAATGCTCTTTAATACGGTGCACATAAGAACAGCACAACCTCTGACATGCACATGTATTAGCCAAGCCAGAGGAAAAACAGAAAGCACAGTTGTAGGATCTTAATTTGACCTGTATTCTCGTTGCTTGATCGGTGGTCAGGCTATTAGCCGGACAAAATTACACTACATGAAAAGTGCAATAAGATCATCTGCATTTCCTGGGCTGCTGGAAAATTATCAGCAACAACAGAGTGATCAAATTAAGATCTAGGAGCGACAAGACAATAAAAGACCAAGATCTTCTTGGTCCTAACGTTGAGATACAGTGTAAACACCTGTGATGATGAAGACATCGTTCTGTATGAGTTCTCTTATGGCCATATAGTAGTCAAACCAGCAGCATTTCTAGATTAAACACTGATCTTTTATGGATTATAGCATCATCTTTTGAGCCTTAAAAAAATGATAATGTTTGAGATACATTTATCTTGCGTTCCTCAAGTTCTATCCTCATATAGAGGATAATTGCGAGTCCATAAAAAAAACGCATCAAATTCTGTTCAAGATTGGAAACAAAGGTATAGGACATATCTTAAATGTTATCTGTGACGCTTCCAGCCCTTGATAGCGAGATTCAACACTTGTTAGCAACTTTGAGGACCAGTTTAAAAGGTCAAGAACACAGCTAACTAGAATGGTTAGTGAGCCCAGCCCGGGTGCATCGGGGATGGAATACAGTATCACCTGGCGAAATTGAAACGCATTGCAGTGAGTGGATTAGCCTATCAGAATGTCCCTGCTGGGACACAGTCGTGAGGCACAACATGGTTATGGAGAATTCCATTCTCCAATAGATTGCCTTCGACATCCCTCTTGGGCAGTGGAAAGTAACAGTGACACGGAGGGGAAACCAGGGTGACAATTGTGCTTTGTTTGCATACCCTGGAAATGTTAATTAAATCCATGGGTGATTTGTGACTGAGAGGCACCAAATGCAGCAACAACATTAATTGGCTTGACTCTGTGTAATTAAATATTTATTTTCATTCTGACGATGTCATAATCAATTAAATAATTGAAAACAAATGAATTACTATAAGAAAGTAATTCCTCAATCATTGAAGTCCTTCAATCGGTGCAAATGTTTTTCAATTAAAACATTTTGTAAACAACTTCCGTGTGCAATTAGCGCTAATGCAAGGTTTGACAATCACATAATCATCTAGCCAAGAAAGATGTCCACCTCGCGCATGTTTAACAAATGGCCATATCTGAGGTAATAGTTTGGCCAAATAAGGTAGAAGATGGAGAGAGCGAGCTAGGAATACAACAGATCCTATCTCATCTCTATGATTGAGTAGCAGTCAATACATTTCTGCACCATACATCAGAAGTCAAAGTGTAGGCTTACAGAGTGCAGTTTCAGATAAAAAGGAAATGTGTTTTGAAATACATCACACCTTTCATGTCTTTTCTTTGACACATTAACCATTGCAAGCTGTAACAAGATACAACCCAAATAAATATTTACATTCAAAATCCACAAAAAATCTCTATTACAAATCCTTATTTTATTTTTTTATTTCATTTACAACTGCAACCTGGCCAAGATAAAACAAACGTACAGTCAATAACACAATAGAAAATATATGTACAGTGTGTGCAAATGTAGTAAGATTAGGAAGGTAAGTCAATAAATAGGCCATAGTGGCGAAATAATTACAATTTAGTATTAACACTGGAGATCACATCAGTAGACTCAACAATGTTGATACAATAACAAACAGACATTGAACAGTGTGTGTGTGTGTGTGTGTGTGTGTGTGTGTGTGTGTGTGTGTGTGTGTGTGTGTGTGTGTGTGTGTGTGTGTGTGTGTGTGTGTGTGTGTGTGTGTGTCTGTGTGTGTGTGTGTGTGTGTGTGTGTGTGTGTGTGCGCGCGTGTGTGTGTGTGTGTGTGTGTGTGTGTGTGTGTGTGTGTGTGTCTGTGTGTGTGTGTGTGTGTGTGTGTGTGTGTGTGTGTGTGTGTGTGTGTGTGTGTGTGTGTGTGTGTGTGTGTGTGTGTGTGTGTGTGTGTGTGTGTGTGTGTGTGTGTGTGTGTGTGTGTGTGTGTGTGTGTGTGTGTGTGTGTGTGTGTGTGTGTGTGTGAGAGAAAGAGAATCAGTTGCGTTTTCCGCTTTTCTTTTTCAGATTTCCGTTTTCCGGAATCACACGTTTTTAACAGAAACAACAACAACATTGGACATTGAAAGTCCACAGCAATGCTTAAACCACATCAGGAGACTGCTTTTGAGGTCTGGGAAAAAAATGGAAGAAAGGTAGATGTTTCTGGGTAGTTACCCTTTTAATGCAATTGTGCACCAGCAA
Organism: Thymallus thymallus; assembly: GCA_023634145.1. Classification (NCBI taxonomy): domain Eukaryota; kingdom Metazoa; phylum Chordata; class Actinopteri; order Salmoniformes; family Salmonidae; genus Thymallus; species Thymallus thymallus. Next base: position 14,389,760 of record CM042387.1, read on the forward strand.
GAGACCATTGATTGATTAGAGGTGTTTCTGTAGCGCTCATGTGATTGTAGAGTTTGCAAAACAAATGGCCACTGGATAGACGCAAGTAATCATGATTTCGTTCTGCCAGCTAGGCATAGGCTACTTTGTAGTAAACATTTAATTTAGAAGGTTTTTGGGAGAGCCTTTCCATCTCTACCAGAGAAGGAGGTTATCAACATTAGCATAATCTCTAACGGCTACACAAAGTGTAGACATACGCGCGCATCGCTCACACAGACGGGGGCATTCCTGTGCGGTTTCAGAAAGTTGCAGGAAAAATGTATCACTGATGTTCATGTCTTTTTTAACTTGAGCAAATTAATACATTTTCTAATAAGGTCAATACATTTAGTTGATATCCTACTAAGTTCAATACATTGATCGCGTTCTCCGCAACGCAGATTTTACAGGGCCCGAAGTATGTAGTGATGCTGTTGTTGGCCTATCTATGCTCTTACAGACTGCAAACATCCTATGTGTGCAACGTAATTCTTTGTTTGCAGAGTTTGCTAGAGATTGCACAGCACAGCATGGTACCTTTGCAGAGGGACTCACTTTGCTATGCAGTATGTACTCTCTCTTTGCCTATCAACCACCTAGACTGATACACTCCATGGTACTCTAAAGGAATAGTCTGTCCCAAATCAATGTTTCTTGACAGTATAGCTTACCAATACAGCTCCCAAGTGGCGCAGTGGTCTAAGACACAGCATCTCAGTGCTAAAGGCGTCACTACAGACAACCTGATTGGAATCCAGACTGTATCACAACCGGCCGTGATTGGGAGTCCCATAGGGCAGCGCACAATTGGCCCAGCGTCGTCCGAGGCAACATTGTAAATAAGAATTAGTTCTTAACTGACTTGCCTAGTTAAATAAAGGTTAAATAAAAAAATAAAAAAATGCCAACCTATTTGAAGAACAATAGGGAACAGGGAACAATACTTATTCTTATTGAGCAGGCACAAGTAAATATAGAATTGGCTAATCAATTTACATTGTTGAGTATTGAGTATTAAAAGGGAATATTCATATTCTCCAGCACCACCCCAACATCAACATTTGTGAAAGTGGTGCGTTTCTATGTTTTGTAGTAAAAAAGATAGAGGAAGATAAGTGTTTCGAATGACATCATCGGTGTGCATCGTGTGATTTTGACCAATTGTGAGTTGGCGTTGCCTACTAATTGTCTACTAATTGGTTGATGATGTCATTGGAAACACTATTCTTTCTCTATTTTCTTTACTACAAAACATAGAAACACGCCATTTTCACATATGTTGATGTTGGGGTGGTGCTGGAGATGATGAATATAAAGTCAAAAAATGTACAGTACAGAGCAATTTATTTCTAAATCCAAGAGCGAGTGTAGAAATTAATTAAGCTATAGCCATGTTGGGGTGTACTACAGTAGATACTGGAACAATAAAGATAGCTTTTTATTGCCATGGATATTAAAAGGCCCAATGCAGCCATTTTCATCTCAATATAAAATCATTTCTGGGTAATAATTAAGTACCTTCCTGTGATTATTTTCAATTAAAATGGTCAAAAAGAAACATAAATAGCTTTTTAGCAAGATAAATTTCTCAAGCAAGAATTTTGCTAGGACTGTCTGGGAGTGGCCTGAGGAAAACTGAAAACTAGCTGTCATGCAAAAAAAAAAAAATTTACAAGATAAGTTGACTGAAAACACATTTTATTTACAGCAACGACCTGGGGAATAGTTACAAGGGAGAGGAATGAGCCAATTGGAAGCTAAGGATGATTAGGTGGTCATGATGGTATGAGGGCCATATTGAGAATTTAGCTGGGGTTAGCACCAACGTTACCTCAAAAAAATGTGGCACTGAGCAAATTTCAGGTCTGCTGAGCACAAAGTTGAACATTGTGAAAATTCTGTGCAACTTCCAGTGTGCGTCTACTGTGAACACTGAGGCTGTACCCGCTTTAAGATACACTTTTAACAGTGGCCAAGTAGGCTACTGTGGCTATTTGATCATAATGTAGGCCTATCAGAGTGGCCTACTATCAAAAACAATGGAGAGAAATGCATCCCATAACATTTTAACATGGAAATAGCTGTTCTATCATTCAGTCTACAGTAGCAGCCAATGTGTGGTGTTCAATGTAGGCCTACATTCCATGAGACTTTAAAAAAAAACATGCAGGAGTTGACATTAACCTGTTTGTATGGTTCTGGTAGAGAGGTTTGGAACAATCTTTCTTGTTGGTCTATTAACTAATTTAACACATGCAGGCCAAAATTCCATCCAACCAAAACAGGCTGAAATTTCAGGCTGTCTTTTCAAGCAGCTCTTACACTAGAAGGGCATTATCATAATTTTCAGAATCTCCCAGTATTATTCTAACTTCATAGTGTGGAAATATATCTAAAATAGAGGAAAATCTAGTTTTTGACTGCACTGGGTCTATTTTATCGACATAGAAATGAATGCCCTGTCAAAGGGGATTCTAACATGTATTGACTCAGAAGTGTGAATACTTATTTAAATTAGATATTTCCATTTTTATAAATTTGCAAAAAAAAAATCTAAAAACATGTTTTCACTTTGTTATTATTGGCTATTGTGTGTGATCTTTTTATATTTAATACATTTTCAATTCATGCTGTAACACGACAAAATGTGGAATAGGTCTAGGGGTTTGAATACTGCATACTTACGATTGGTTGACATCACAGATTAATTTTCTAGGATGCATAAGACTTGAGATGTTTTAGTTTGTACACTGAACAAAAATATAAATGCAACATGCAACAATTTCAAAGATTTTACTGAGTTACAGTTTATATAAGGAAATAAATAAATAAATTAGGTCCTAATCTATGGATTTTGCAGAACTGGGAATACAGATATGCATCTGTTGGTCACAGATACCTTAAAAAAAGGTAGGGGCGTGGATCAGAAAACCAGTCAGTATCTGTTGTGACCACCATTTACTTCATGCGACGCGGCACATTTAATTCCCATAGAGTTGATCAGACTGATTGTGCCCGGTGGAATGTTGTCCCAATCCTCTTCAATGGCTGTGCAAAGTTGCTCAATATTTGCGGGAACTGGAACACGCTGTCGTACACGTCGATCCAGAGCATCACAAACATGTTCAATGGGTGACATGTCTGTTGAGTATGCAGGCCATGGAAGAACTGGGACATTTTCAGCTTCTAAAAATTGTGTACAGAACCTTTGCGACATGGGGCCGTGCATTATCATGCTGAAACATGAGGTGATGGTGGCGGATGAATGGCACGACAATGAACCTCAGGATCTCGTCACGGTATCTCTGTGCATTCAAATTTCCATTGTTAAAATGCAATTGTGTGCATTGACCGTAGCTTATGTTTGTCCATACCATTACCCCACCTCCACCATGGGGCACTCTGTTCACAACATTGACATCAGCAAACCGCTCGCCCACAGGATGCCATCTGCCCGGTACAGTTGAAACCAGGATTTATCTGTGAAGAGTACACTTCTCCAGCATGCCAGTGTCCATCGAAGGTAAGCATTTGCCCACTGAAGTCAGTTACGATGCCAAACTGCAGTCAGGTCAAGACCCTGGTGAGGACACCGAGCATGCAATGAGCCTAAGATGTTTTCTGACAGTTTGTGCAGAAATTCTTCGGTTCTGCAAACACACCATTTCAGCAGCTGCCTGGTCTCAGACGATCCCGCTGGTGAAGAAGCCGGATGTGGGAGTCCTGGGCTGGCATGGTTACACATGGTCTGCGGTTGAGAGGCCAGTTGGACATACTGCCAAATTTTCTCAAACAAAGTTGGATGTGGCTTATGGTAGAGAAATGAACATTACATTCTCTGGCAACAGCTCTGATGGACATTCCTGCAGTCAGCATGCCAACTGCACGCTCCCTCAAAACTTGAGACATCTGTGGCATTGTGTTGTGACAAAACTGCACATTTTAGAGTGGCCTTTTATTGTCCCCAGCACAAGGTGCAACTATGTAATGATCATGCTGTTTAATCAGCTTCTTGACATGCCACACCTGTCATGGGGATGGATTACCTTGGCAAAGGAGAAATGCTCACTAACAGAGATTTAAACAAATGTGTTCACAAAGATGAATATGTTTTTTCACAAAGATGAATATGTTTTTTTGTGTATGGAACCTTTCTGGGATCTTTTATTTCAGCTCATAAAACATGGGACCAACACTTTACATGTTGTGTTTATATTTTTGATCAATATGTATATAGTATGTCAAACTTCACGCACTCTGCATTGCATGGCTGCTGTGCTGTGCAAGATCAAAATTGTTCACACAAGCCCACGTCTCCTCCACAGAGGAAGTATATTAGTGACACACACACACACACACACACACACATTGTCTATTTCCAAAATGGGCTAGATTAAAATATTTAATTTATTTCCTTTCTAAATTATATTTGATGTGCTTTGACATGAAAATATTTGTGAATGTTGTGGGCAACAGACTGTTTTAATTAGATGACCATACTATAACATATTTGTATACTGTAACATGGGCCCATGGTTCTGCAGCATTGTGTTTGTTCAAATAAAGGTTAGATGTGACATGTGAGAAACCCACTTAGCTTCTTGAATCTCAACAATACTGTATGTGTCAAACAATGGCAACCTTGCTCCCACAAGTGAAACGCTTTTGATCTCTGTAATCAACCTTGCCTCCGTCCAGCCTCATGCTCAGCATTCATGTAGTATTTGTGATGCAGATACCTGTTTGCCATTCATTTACCAAACCATAATCAGAAGCAGCGACAAGCCAATATTTCAGGACAAACCAGATAATCCCTGTGTGTGTGTTTTAGAATATAAATCGTCTGAGCCCTCTTAAACAAAATAAATTCAATCAATGACTGAAGTGTATGTGAAACTGTGTTGGATGGCCTTGCCATTTCAGGAAAATAGTTAATGTGACTTCCTTCAGTCTAGAAGGCTACTTGTGGAGTGGTTGTATCAATGTAAGGCTCATTCAATATCAAATTCACAAAATATCAAAGCAGCTATAAACAGGCTATAACTTGATCCCACAGTAAGAACACTAGGATTCAGGCAAAGGTATTCTCAATGAGTTTCACAACACACTACACTTCATGAGATACCTGAAGAGTCAAGTGGACCTTCAAATGAGCACTGAGAAAAAAATAGAGAGGGAGAAAATAAATGTTTAGTCTATCTAGGAGACTTTGCTCAACTGCCAATCGTGTCAGTAATAGGTATATGTAGGTGTCATAAGGGCTGACAACCTCTCACTAGGCTTCTCTGTGCACATTGTTCTCCTTGTTCACCTACTGTGATCAAAGTAATATATTAGCCGAGGGATGCATCAAAGAAAATGCATTGCATGAAATGACTTAGGCCTATATTGCCTACTGAATATTACATTTCGACAGGCTGCATGGCCACCGATGGTTCTGATAAAGGGAAAAAAACGACCTTACCTTCCTACAGCGCCTTCAAAATAGAATAGAAGTTTCCTCCGTAAACCAAGAAACGTCTGTGACGGACTCGGGAAAAATTAGGGAAAGCATGAACGGATTGATATTCCTACACTTTTGACTCTCCGACAATTTCTTAAAATGCTATGGCGGATGAGGGGATCAACGCCTGTCCACCGCACCGGGCGAATCTCGCTTCCACCAGAGCACTTGCAAAGTTTTCCCTCTGCGTCTACCAGCGAGCAGTGGCCACCTTTTCTGCTTTAACACCTCAGGTTTCAGTCCTCATGGAGACAGAAAATAAGTGAATGACACTTCAGTGTGCCAAACAGATGTTGTTCTCTATTCCTGACAGTTGACCGAGAGACGGAGGTAGTACTAAATGCGCCGGTATAGGAGAGAGAAGAGAGAGAGAGAGAGAGAGGGAGAAAGACCCAAAGGATATCTTGCCACTAAATACTTTCCTTGAACTCCAGCGCCACCATCAGCGGTAAGAATTTTAACAAGTCAAGTGGAGTAAAAATTAAAACAACCAATAAACACGTAGATGGGGTGATTCTGTGAAATATTAGACGATTTCGAGTGTGTTGTTCAAAATCTCTGAAAATAAATCAATCTAACACAATCTGTGATAGAATGCTAACCAAACATTCAGCATTCCAAAATATAATTATCTAAAACTGAGGAAATTAGCCTAGAAAGTATTTGTGAACAAATGTCATGGCACGCAAAACGATGTGTTAGCTTTCTGGTCAATGACAACCTTCTGCTCCATGAATTAGATGTCAAGGGTGGATGAGGTAAACCGCGATCTGAGCCCTTCCATCTGTCGGGCATTAGCGGGTGGCATGTCTAATGACATGATCCAAGGCAGAGGAGGAGGAGTCGTGGGATGCCGAGACTGTAAATTGGCTCAGACAGTTAGGATAAACATCTTAGGCAATCTACACCTCAAGCTGTTTGATCTAAGAGTATTATGTTTTGATGATGATGAACATGATGATTATGATGATGATGAAGAATCTTAGTGAGTGGGCCTTATGTCCTAGTAACATATTTTTGGCAATATCCCACAAGTTCAACAAACCCTGAAATCAATTTCACTAGAAAGTGTTTCCTTTGAATGTTGCAGCACCATGGACAGCAGCTAGCAGACAAATGGCTAGTCTTTGGAGACAAGGTACATGTAAGGGTAACCATAGAGATCCATCGGTTTGTCAAGGCATTCCGTTGCTTTTTTTGGTGAAAATGTTGTAGTAAAATGCACAAATGCTGGTTAATAAGCTAGTGTGCACAGTACACAGCTTCTCCTCAAATGCACAGCTTCTCCTCAAACTAATAATCAACAAAAACAATATGTACGGCCCTGTAAATATTTCAATGCTGAAGGTAAGACCATTCCAAAAAAACACATTGTCACAAATGTTACAGTGCGTCATGTTTGAGCTCAAGAAAAGTGAAAATGAAACCTCTGAAATCCTATTGGGAAAGACTTTGTTATAATTGTCCTTGTAAGGCGTGGCAGTCTCCCACAACAGATGGCGCAAAAAGCCTCTAGCATTATCCCATCTATAGCTCCACATCAAATGGGATGACGAGATGGCCCGTCGTTTCCAGTCCACAACTGTATGTCAAGAGCTGAACTAATATGATTGGCCTTTATGGACCAAGTAAATATCCCCAAACGTGCTCTTTCCATTTTAATATGAGTAACAGTATAAAATGACACAGACACAACAGGGGAGCTATACAGACGTCTGATCACGCACTCACGTGTCCCACTCTCTGTTATAAGTAATGAGTGAGTGTCACGAGTGGGTTGAAGGGGAGAGACCAAGACGCAGCGCAGGGATAGTAGTTCGACATCTATATTTATTTATACTATGTAATAATTTTATATATACTATGTATAAACAACAAACACAAATGACGAACTACAGAACAAAACACGAATAGACTAAACGTCACGTTCCCCGAAACAGACACGAAATGAACGGACGTAAAAAAGGCACACTTACTTTCACCGTGACTGCGGAATGCATCAACAACGACCCACACCAGAGTGAAGGACAGACTTAACATATATAGGATCCCTAATTAGAGACAATGCGGTGCAGCTGCCTCTAATTAGGGATCCAACCCAAAACCCACACAGAAACAGAAAAGAAAGACACTGTCAGACTCTGACCATAGCTACATAGAGAAGCAAATAGGCTTCTCTATGGCCAGAGCCTGACAGTGAGTAATAGTGCTTATACAACTATTGAGATGTCATCAGCTGATCAATGAGCTGCATGCCAATCGATGGCTGAGTGGGTCTATGGTTTTACAGAGGAGGGGTAAGGATGATGTTCTGTATGATGAAAGGGTTTGAAGCCCCTTATATGTCATAGAGAGGTGTCTTTTAGATATTATCCAAGTCAGGAAGACACTTTAATATATATATATATTTACCTTTATTTAACTTGGCAAGTCAGTTAAGACCAAATTCTTATTTACAATGACGGCCTACCTACAGGGTCAGCTCCTTGACCAAATGAGGGTTAAGTGCTTTGCTCAAGGACACATCGACAGATTTCTTTTCAACTTGTCGGCTCGGGAATTCGAACCAGCGACCTTTTGGTTACTGGCCCAACGCTCTAACCGCTAGGCTACCTGCCGCCCAGATATCTGATGTGATCATGTAAAGTGCAGTTTGAACTATAAAGCTGAGCATTTAAGAGCAAGTGCATATAATCATGGTTTGCATCACATGTTGTTGTAGGGAAAAAACTGGATACTGTAACTGTGAATGTCATTTCAAATGGAGGGTTTCCTTATTCAGTGCCTTCGGAAAGTATTCAGACCCCTTGACTTTTTCCACATTTTGTTACGTTACAGCCTTATTTTAAAATGTATTAAATAGTTTTCTTCCCTCATCAATCTACACACAATACCCCATAATGACAAAGCAAAAACAGGTTTTTAGATATTGTTGCTAATTTATGAAGATTTTTTGGGGGATATATACCACATTTACATAAGTATCCAGACCCTTTACTCAGTACTTTGTTGAAGCACCTTTGGCAGTGATTACAGCATCAAGTCTTCTTGGGTATGACACTACAAGCTTGGCACACCTGTATTTTGGGAGTTTCTCCCATTCTTCTCTGCAGGTCCTCTCAAGCTCTGTCAGGTTGGATGGGGAGCTTTGCTGTCAGGGGGTATTGTCGGAGGGGGCCACAATGTCTCCAGACCCCCCCTGTCTCAGCCTCCAGTATCTATGCTGCAATAGTCTATGTGCCGGGGGGCTAGGGTCAGTTTGTTAAATCTGATGTTATTATCCGGTGTCTTGTATGAATTTAAGTATGCTCTCTCAAATTCTCTCTCTCTCCCACTCTACCTCCCCTCCCGGAGGACCTGACCCTACCCGGAGGACCATGCTTCAGGACCACCTGCCCTGATGACTCCTAGCTGTCCCCAGTCCACCAACTATTCTGCCTGCGGTTATGGAACCCTGACCTGTTCATTGGACGTGCCACCTTGTCCCAGACCTGCTCTTTTCATCTCGCTCTCTCTCTACCGCACCTGCGCTCTATCGCACCGTACCTGCACTCTCTACCGCATCTAAATGTAAGTGACATTCACTCCTGATGTATTTACCTGTTGCAACCTACAACTACTATTATTATTATTTGACCCTGCTGGTCATCTATGAACATTTGAACATCTTGGAGAAAGAACTGGACTTAATGGCCATGAATTGTTATAATCTCCACCCGGCACAGCCAGAAGAGGACTGGCCACCCCTCAGAGCCTGGTTCCTTTCTAGGTTTTGTCCTAGGTTTTGCCTTTCTAAGGAGTTTTTCCTAGCCACCGTGCTTCTACATCTGCATTGCTTGCTGTTTGGGGTTTTAGGCTGGGTTTCTGTATAGCACTTTGTGACATCGGCTGATGTAAAAAGGGCTTTATCAATAAATTTGATTGATTGATTGCTGCACAGGTATTTTCAGCTCCAGAGATGTTAGATTGGGTTGAAGTCCACATTCAGAGACTTGTCCCGAAGCCACTCCTGCATTGTCTTGGCTGTGTGCTTAGGGTCGTTGTCCTGTTGGAAGATGAACCTTCGCCCCAGTCTGAGGTCCTGAGTGCTCTGGGGCAGGTTTTCATCAAGGATCTCTGTACTTTACTCCGTTAATCTTTTCCTCGACTAGTCTAACTAGTCTCCCAGTCCCTGCCGCTGAAAAACATCTCCACAGCATGATGCTGCCACCACCATGCTTCACCGTAGGGATGGTGCCAGGTTTCCTCCAGATGATGCTTGGCATTCAGGCCAAAGAGTTCAATCTTGGTTTCATCAGACCAGAGAATCTTGTTTCTCATGGTCTGAGAGTCTTTAGGTCCTTTTGGCTCCAAGCAGGCTGTCATGTGACCGTCAATGCTGCAGACATTTTTTGGTACCCTTCCCCAGATCTGTTACTCAACACAATCCTGTCTCTGAGCTCTACTGACAATTCCTTCGACCTCATGGCTTGGTTTTTGCTCTGACATGCACTATCAACTGAGGGACCTTATATAGACAGGTGTGTACCTTTTCAAAACATGTCTATTCAATTGAATTTACCACAGGTGGACTTTGCACCTGAGCTAAATTTTTGATTCTCATAGCAAATGGTCTGAATACTTATGTAAAAAAGGTATTTCTGTTTTGTATTTTTAATACATTTGCAAAAAATTCTAAAAACCTGTTATCGCTTTATTATTATGGTGTATTGTGTGTAGATTGCTGACATTTTTTATTTAATACATTTTAGAATAAGGCTGTAATGTGACAAAATGTGGAAAACGTCAATGGGTCTGAGTACTTTCCGAAGGTACTGTAGGTCTGTCTCCAATTGTAAAGTGCTGTTGTCAGCAGCTACAGAGACAGTTTGAGATGGGAGTCTATGGCAGCTCCAAGGCTGAACCCTATCTTAGCAAAGCTCTCTATAAATGTAAATGATGTGAAAGTGCAGCTTTTATGATTGGACAGTGAAAATTCTAGGCATTGTTCTTGACCTCCATTTCACACTAGCAATTTTGGCACAGTGTTTCTGGGGCTAGCCCTTAAAAGTCAGTGCTAACCCTGCTCCAGAGCAGGGCCAGCTAGAACTGGGATAAGGTCGTCCTATCCCACTTTGGAATGCGCAAGTGTGAATAGTCGCTTTGCCCTGGGCTGTTATCCCTGGGATAAGTGCGGTGTGAAATAGGATTATTTCGGTCCTTATCTAGCTGCAGTGGCGGGCGGAAGTCACTCAAATTAGGCAAATCAGAGGTGACAGACAGAAAAGGATACGTCTCGAAACAGATGCACAAAGAGACAACACTTTCTCTAAGAGGGTGTGGAAATTGTGTGGAAATTACCATATTACAAGATACAGCGATCCTTCAGAAATTATTCATACCGCTTTACGTTTTCCACATTTTGTTGTGGGATTCAAATTTATTTAATTAAAATGTTTTGTCAACGATCAAAACAATTCATGAAAAATAAGACACTAATATATACTACATGACCAAAAGTATGTGGACACCTGCTCATCAAACATCTCAGAATAATCAGAACATCTCAGAATAATGGGCATTAATATGGAGTTGGTCCCCCCTTTACTGCTATAACTGACGCGTGTGTAAGTGGAGAAGGATAAGGAGCCAGTTGCAGGAGTTCGAGGAAGACTTGAGTTTTATTACTCCTGTTCCCAAACGCGTACAGCGATAAACAGGCACTGCATAAAGGGCAGTCTTTAAATACAGAACACAAACAACATGCAAAGCCTGGGTATAACTTGGCAGCAAACAGCTGGTCGGATCTCGCAACGTACATCAAACACGCAACATGAGACAATAACGCACAAAGACTAGGGGAGCTGAGGGAACAGATATACACATGAATATTGATGGGATAGGGAACAGGTGTGATAGATAACAAGACAACAACAGTCCGGGGTTGGATAATGACAAGGGGTCGGTGGCAACTAGTAGACCGGTGACGTCAAACGCTGGAGCCGCAACTGTCCAGAGGAGGGAGCAGTACCCCCCATCTGACACACTGCTCCAGCAATGGGACGCCCCGGGGACGACCACGGGGTGCGGCGTGGGACGGTCAGGACGACGGAGGTGGAAGTCACGAAGCAGGGAGGGATCCAGGACATCCCGCACCGGAACCCAGCACCGCTCCTCCGGGCTGTACCCCTCCCAATCCATGAGGTACTGGAGACCCCCCCACCCGCCTGGCGTCTAGAGTCAAGAATGGCATGGACCGCATATGCCGGCTCCCCCTCAATGTCCAGAGGAGGAGGGCGGGGTCCCTCGGGCCCTGTCCTCATGGAGAGGGCCTGCTACCACCGGCCTGGGGAGAGGGAAATTAAACGAGGGATTAACAAGGAAATTGACAGGGAGCTGCAACCTGTATGTCACCTCGTTCACTCTCCTCAGGACTTTGAACGGCTCCACAAACCGTGGAGCCAGCTTCCGGCAGGGCAGGCAGAGGGCAGGTTCCGGGTCGAGAGCCAGAGCTTCCATGGCCCACCCTTCAGTAAGGAGGTGATCGGAGCCACGACCTTGCTAAAGCCCCGGATGAACCTCCGGTAAAGGTTTGCAAAGCCCATGAAACGCTGCACTGCTTTTACCGTGGTGGGGGTCGGCCAATTACGCAATTCAATGTGCGTCTCCTCCATCTTCACCCATGAGGAAGGAGACAGATTGCTGGAAGAACAGACATTTCTCCACTTTAGCTTATAGGTCATGCTCCAACAGTCTCCCAAGCACCCTGCGAAACATGGCAACATGCTGGTCACGGGTCAATATACACCAATGTTTGTGGAGCCGTTCAAAGTCCTGAGGAGAGTGAACGAGGTGACATACAGGTTGCAACCTAACATGTCCCTGAAGATCTCGTTCACAAATGATTGGAAGACTGATGGAGCATTCATAAGGCCGTAAGGCATTACCAAGTATTCATAATGGCCTGTGGTGGTACTGAATGCTGTTTTGTATTCGTCTCCCTCTCGGATACGAACAAGGTTGTAAGCACTCCTGAGATCCAGTTTTGTGAAGAAGTGTGCTCCGTGCATCTGTTCTATCACTGAGGAGATGAGGGGTAGTGGATAACTAAAGCGAGTGGGGATTTGGTTTAGCGCCCGGTAATCGATAAAGGGACGCAGACCACCATCTTTCTTCTTCACAAAAAAGAAACTTGAGGAGGCGGGTGAAATGGAGGGGCGTATGAACCCCTGTCGTAGGGTTTCAGAGACGTAGAGCTCCATAGCCTCGGTCTCTGCACACGACAGGGGATACACATGACCCCAGGGCAGTATAGCACCTGTACGGAGGTCTATAGCACAATCCCAGGGACGATGAGGGGGCAATTTGGTAGCCTGTGTTTTCAAAAAAGCACGTGAAAGGTCCTGATATTCGGGGGGAATGGGAATGTTGGCGGCACTGTCTGGACTTTCCACCGTAGTGGCGCTTATGGAAACCGTAAGACACCTCCCTTGACAGTCACGCGACCACCCCAAAAGGGACCTATGGGGCCAGGATATGGAGGGATTGTGACGGGACAACCAAGGGATCTTTTCATTTCAGAATGGGTGTTCTGCATGTGCATGGTGATCTGGGTTGTGACGTCACAAACCAGACTCGTGCCCAGGGGTTGATTATCCAAGGCACAGACTGGAAGTGGTCGTTGGTGCCTGAGTTTATGAGGGCAGTAAGCTGGGGTGATATGGGAAAATCAGGAAATGAAATGGGGAGTAAAACGTGTGGCGCTACCTGCTCTAAATGGGAATGAGGAGGTTTTACCTGGGGTGATGCAGGAGCGCCCAACCTACCATCTCCGAGCCCAGAGAGGTGCTGGTTGCAGTATGCTGCATAGTGGCCCTTCCTCCAACAAAAGTTGCAGCGCTCCGGTTGCCTCCCGGGCTCCCTCTCTGCCTCCTGGAGACACGCTGCCCTTAGCTCCATGGGCACAGCAGGTGCTGCTACCGGTGTGGATGGAACGAGGGCTCGCCTTGGTAAATAACTCAATTGTATATTTGGCCTTGTGTTTTGGGTTATTGTCCTGCTGAAAGGTGAATATATCTCACAGTGTCTTTTGGAAAGCAGACTGAACCAGGTTTTCCTCTAGAATGTTTCCTGTGCTTAGGTCTATTACATTTATTTTTATTTTTAAAAAACCCTCCCTAGTCCTTGCCAATGACAATCATACCCATAACATGATGCAGCCACCTGATGCTTGAAAATATGAAGAGTGGCCCCCAACTATAATGATTTGTATTCAGGACATACATTTCATTTCTTTGCCACATTTTATGCCGGTTTTTTTTAGTGCCTTATTGCAAACAGGATGCATGATTTGGAATCATTTTATTTTGTACAGGCTTCCTTCTTTTTACTCTGTCATTTAAGTTAGTATTGTGGAGCAACTACAATGTTGCCATTAAACTATGTAACTGTTTTAGTCACCATTGGCCTCATGGTGAAATCCCTGAGCGGTTTCCTTCTTAGACTCTAGAGAGACTAAATAGCTAGTGAAAGTGACGCACAAGCTAATGCCTATTTGAAACATCGCCATCTCCAGGCAGCATTTACCGGCCAGATTCAGAAGCTTGAAAACCCCATAAGAAAAAAGAGCTAGAAAACCCTATTTGATTTTAGCCCCAAAGTTTAGAAGAGAAACAAATTCAACTGAACATAATATATAAAAAAATATATTTTGATTTGAGTTACTTTTGGAGTCAAAGATAATAGTTTCAGTATAGTTTTAGTTTTTCAAAAGGGTTTCTTAATTATTATTTAGTTTTAGTTTTAGTTTACTATAATAACCTTGGCGCACACACACCCACCCGACCTGGAATTGTGCTGTTTTGTATTCAACAGGAAGAGTCTACTTGGCAGTTCATAAAAAAGTAATTTAAGAGGGAAAAAGTGCCCAGAAAATGACAGGTGGTCATACACAAGAATGTGCCAAACGCTCAAGCGTTTGTTCCCACACTCTGCTCATTTCTATCATGAGCCTACAAATGACTAAACAAATGCATATGTGAAGAGAGTAACATTCCTTCTTCATTATGGTTAGATTCAAGACCAAACTTTTATTATGACCACTGCCAACTTGCTTTTTAAGCTTGTTTTCTGAAGTTGAGATGAATCCAAATTGCTTAGGATGGCCCTTATGTTGGAAGGCTATTTTGTCCGTTCTCTGTTGACTGATTGACATCAAGAGAGACATGGTCTTTCTAAAAATGGTTTCAGACATGCACAGTCTGGCATTTAAAATGCACTAAGATTGTATTCCCCATGACCCCAGTCTAAACCTATTGTGGTAGACATTTATTATCTCCATCACTACTCAACTATACAAGAGCCTCATTTTAGAAATTCCATACCCACAGTCACCTTTTAAAGTTCACACAAACCCCTATTGCTTTTCTATTGCATTACCATTGCATTGCATTGCAAGTTCCACACCATCCTTCCTCCAACTTAAAGGGCAAGTCATGACATATACATTTTTTTATCAGTGACACTGTAAATTCAACTGCAATGATGTTCTAAACAGGCGATTAACAATTCACACAAATTCAAGGGCTTTTGAAACCAAATCAGCTATAGGAGACACATTTATCTAGATCTATATATCGAAGCAGAGCATGGAATATTTCATGTAAAAGACCCACTCACTGAGGAGTTGAATATAATGAGGTAATGTACACTCAGTGGCCAGTTTATTAAGTACACCACCCCGTTCACAAAAATGGTTCACTCCTACAGAAAGTGAGTCACGTGGCCGTGGTTTGCTATGTAAAGCAGGCAGACAGGTATTGAGACAGTCAGTTACTATTCGATTGAACGTTAGAATGGGCAAAACGAGTGACCTAATCGGACGTGGCAATACCGTCGGTGCCAGGCGCGCTGGTTCCAGGCGCGCTGGTTCCAGGATCTCCGAAACAGCCGGCCTTCTAGGCATTTCACGCACGACAGTGTCTAGGGTTTACCGAGAACGGTGCGACAAACAAACAACAGGCAAATAACGGCGCAGTACAACAGTGGTGTGCAGAACGACATCTCGGAACGCACAACTTCTCGGTCCTTGTCACGGGTGGGCTATTGCAGCAGACGACCACACCGGGTCCTACTCCTATCAGCTAAAAACAAGAAGAAGCGGCTCCAGTGGGCGTGCGATCACCAACACTGGACAATTGAGGAGTGGAAAAACATTGCCTGGTCCGACGAATCCCGGTTCCTGTTGCGTCATGATGATGGCACGGTCAGGATTTGGAGTAAGCAGCATCAGTCCATGGCCTGGTGTCAACGGTACAGGCTGGTGGCGATGGTGTGATGGTGAGTGGAATGTTTTCCTGGCACACGTTGTGTCCCTTGATATAATTTAGCAACTTTTGAATGCCACACCTTGTAGAATCCATGAATTCAGGCTGTTCTAGAGTCAATGGGGGATCCGACCCAGTACTAGATAGGTGTAACCAATAGACTGGTCACTGAGTGTATGTATAACCACCAAAGACATGATACAATCTGAGGAGAGCTTCCATCAGTACTACGGACAGAGAGGAATCACAGCTCACAGAGAGGCCTCTCTAGACAATTTGGAGAGTCTGAAATTCAATTGGTTGAATTCCAGTTACGACAGATTTATCAGCTGAAGCAATAGTGCATTTCAAAAACATCGTACTTTTACGCCCCTTTTGTCTCAGCCAATTTACATATGTATTCAGACCCTTTTACTCAGTACTTTGTTGAAGCACCTTTGGCAGAGATTACAACCTCAAGTCTTCTTGGGTATGACGCTACAAGCTTGGCACACCTGTATTTGGGAAGTTTCTCCCATTCTTCTCTGCAGATCCTCTCAAGCTCTGTCAGGTTGGATGGGGAGCATCGCTGCACAGTTATTTTCATTTTCTTTAACCATGACTCTGGACTTATGCGGCGTTAAAGTCTCTGGTGACTGGATTGTCGTTCAAGTGCTGTCTGTAAATCCAAATGTTGCAACCCCCAATAAATAAATATCAGTTACGGTCCCATTCTCACTCTGCTTTTAACAGTACCAAGAATTAGAACCAGGTCATGGTAGAAATAGTTTTAGTTAGCTCCGTGGTCCTGGAATTCTCTCATGAAAATGTTCAAATGTAATGATCTAGTCACGTTGGTGGAATTTAAACACTTGGTGGATGTAAATATTATAGAAGTGTAATTGTCTTTATGACAGCTGTTTTTAGTTATGCCATTTGTGTTTCTTTACGTAATATGTAATTGTTGTACTGTATGTGTGTATAGTTTTGTTCAATGTTGTGCTAGAGTCTGTAAGTTGTTTTGTCTGAAACTTTGTTCCCCCTGCTGCTGTTGGATTAGGTCTCTCTTGAAAAATAGATTTTATCTCAATGAGAAAAACATAAATAAATAAAGGTAAAAAAAAAAGCTTGAATGAGTAGGTGTGTCCATTATATATATTTTTGCCATGGGGCAGAGAGGAACGTTTGCAGTTTCATAGCTAATCTCTTTCTTTTTTACACATTTTGCCATTAGCCTGAGATAAAATGTTGCTTTTTTAGAGCTAATTTCCTGTTATCCCACATATTTTGCCATGGCGCTGTCACGAGTGGGTGTAGAGAGAGACCATGGAGCAGTGCAGCGATAGTTCGACATGGTTTATTTCAATGAAACTCAAATGAACGAACTATACCAACAAAAACCAACGACGCAATGGATGACGAGCCGGCTGTAATCAATAAGAGGATTCCTCCGAAGTTTTGCGCGTGCTGTCATCATCGAGTGAGTCACCCCAAAGCTCGTGGGCCCCCCACCTGGTGGGGGCTGCAGGGTTGTGTGCTACGCCAGTCTCAGAAATAGCACAGTGGGAAAGAATGGAAATATTTTAAGTGACTACTTTGAGCCCCGTCTTACCTACCTGAGCCCCTTTAAAGAATCAAGGACTGTATTGTAAGTTCAATAGGCACTACAGTCCCATTTCCTCAAATATATGTGTGCAGTATGTTATTGAAAGAGGTTTGACATTTTCTTTATGTGTAGCTAACACTTTCCCTAAAATCAACCAAAATACCAAACATCAAATTCGAAAGACATTGATTCAAAGTCTAAGATTTAAGATATTATGGGTTGTCACTTCCCTTCTGCCCTGTATTCAATCCATATAAACGATTTACTGTCTTTAAAAAAAAGTGGGTTTCTCTAAAGGCCCCTATCCATATTGTAGATAAAGAAAATAAATGGAATATGAAAAAATCATGCTGTTTACTTACAGCTGCAGTCAATTGGAGATGGACAGCCAGCATAATTTCTCTGTGCCCTGAGGTAACCATCTGTCTGATGAGACTGTCTGAGGGAGAGGCTGTCTGTGGCCACCTGCAGCAGGGCTGAAAGCCAATCCTGGAGGATGGAATTACTTTTAAAATTGGTGTAATTTATTGTGGGTCACAAAGGACTGTTTGATGTTTTGGCAACCGAACAGACACTCAACTAGTGCAGTTGAGATTGCATTAAAAGTACATGGTGCAAGTGATCAATACCAATTATTACAGCAATTGTGAAGATCTCCACAGACCTGTGAAGACCTAGGCATGCTATCTTGAACATACACGCGTTATATGATTAGTTAGTCTTTACTAGGTAAATCCCCGCCTTATCTCAACTCGCTGGTCACCATAGCAACACCCAGTAGGTATATTTCACTGGTCACCCCCAAAGCCAACACCACCTTTGGCCGCCATTCCTTCCAGTTCTCTGCTGCCAATGACTGGAACGAACTGCAAAAATCCTTGAAGCTAGAGGTTCCTATCTCCCTCAATAACTTTAAGTATCAGCTGTCAGAGCTGCTTATCGATCACTGCACCTGTATATAGCCCTTCTGTAAATAGCCCACTCTACTACCTCATCCCCATATTTATTATTTTAGCTCATTTTGCACTCCAGTATCTCTATTTGCACATCATCATTTGCACATCTATCACTCCAGTGTTATTGTCCTACCTTCCTAACCTTACTGCATTTTGCACTATATTTGCACACTGTATATAGATTCTCTATTGTGTTATTGACTGTACGTTTGTTTTATTCTCATGTGTAACTCTGTGTTGTTTTTTGTCGCACTGCTTTGCTTGGTCTTGGCCAGGTCGCAGTTGTAAATGAGAACTTGTTCTCAACTGGCCTACCTGGTTAAATAAATAAAAAATTATTCCATAAGACAAAATGTATAGTTGCAAAAACCTCAAAATGTGGCCATGGATGTCTTACTAATTTTAAGGTTGAATGTTACATTTGTTTGTAAGATAGTCTCAACCGTAGGCTATTTACTGTAGTACAAAAGTAATATTGAATTGTCTTTAGATTATGTATCTACTGCTTGGATAGTTACATCTGAGCCACTGCTGCCTTAACTACTCTCATTCTTTAACCTTTATTTTTGGTTGAGTTGGAGACGTGAATCAAACATATAATTTGTTAAAGTTGTAAATGAGAACTTGTTCTCAACTGGCCTACCTGGTTAAATAAAAGTGAAATAATAAAAAATAATAATAATAAACTTGTTGACACATTAATAGGCTAAATATAAACATTTGAAGGAGATTTATCTTCTGCTTGGATAGGTCCATCTGTGTCACTGACTTAGTCTGGTTTTAATTCAAGTCTGTCTACAAATTAATAATTGATATGTTGGATTCACGTCTCCATCTCAATCAAAAATCTAAGTTAAAGAGTAGGACTGTATCAAATCAAATTGAAATGCTCTGTTGAACCTACCCTTTGGAATGACTTCGATAGCATCAGTGAATCTATTTTGTTTTTAGGTGGAGATCTCTTTACAATCATTCTCACGATAGAACATTGGTAGTAGTCAGTGTCAAATATCATAGCTGGGCTTGGTTAAAACCCTGGATGGGATACCAAAGTAGTTGTAGATAGATCAGTTATCCAGTAGGAGGTGCTGCCCAGGCTATAGTTTTTTTCTGATAGTGGATATACTGTAACTATCAGAAATATCTGACATAGTTTTAAAGGTACAAATTCAACATACACTGAGTGCACAAAACATTAGGATTCTCTTTACATGACAGACTAACTAAGCCTTGAGACATCTATTGTGTATGTGTGCCATTCAAAGGTTGAATGGAAAAGACTAAAGATTTAAGTACCTTTGAACAGGGTATGGTAGTTGGCTGGATATCCTTTGAGTGCGTCAAGAACTGCACACGCAACAGTTTCCCGTGTGTATCAAGAATGGTCCTCCACCCAAAGGATATCCAGCCAACGGCAGACCAGTGGTCGGAAACGGGACATTGATGAAAGAGGACAAAGGAGGCTGACACGAATTGTGCAGAGCAACAGACAGGCTACAGTCCAGGACAACATTGGTGCCCAAAGACCCATAAAATAATATACAATTCGTCATACCTTGACACAAAAGATTTATGGCAGCTGACGACATTGCAGAGTTCCACTTCTTTCAGCAAGAAACAAGAAACTGCGATGCAGTGGGCTAAGGAACGAAAACACTGGACACTGGAGAATTGGTAAAACATTGCCTGGTCTGATGAATCCCGGTTCCTGCTGTTTCACACTGATGGGAGGACTAGGTTATGGAGAAAACCATGAGTACATGCATCCATCATGTTGTGTGTCACCATTGCAGGTTGGTGCTGGTGGTGTGATGGTTTGAGGTGTGTTTTCATGGCACACATTGGGCCCCTTGATAAAAGTGGAGCAACATTTGAATGCCACAGGATATCTGAACATCAATAGGGTGGCAGGTAGCCTAGTGGTTAGAGCGTTGGGCCAGTAACTGAAAGGTCGCAGGTTTGAATAACTGAGCCGACAAGGTGAAAAACTTGCCGGTGTTCTTGAGCAAGGCACTTAACCCTAATTTGCCCCAGGGGCTGACCCTGTAGGTAGACCATCATTGTAAATAATAATTTGTTCTTAACTGACTTGCCTATTTAAATAAAGGTTCAATAATAAATAAATTGCCAATCAGGTGCATGTATCTCTTCATGTCAGCAGTGTATCCATCTGAGAATGGATTTTTCAGAAGGATAATGCCCCATGCCACATGGATAGGATTTTCCAGGAATGGTTCCGGGAACATGACACTGAATTCAGCTTAGGGTGTGGTCAAAATGTATACAATTGTTACCCGGGGGAGGGTCATGCTTTTTCAATTTCAGTCAAGGGGAGGTTTTAGTATTTTTGTTCAGGGGAGGGTTATGTAATTTGTAATTGATTAGCAAACCTAACGCAATAGCAACTCTAAGCGCTGGCGTTAGGTTCGGGGGTGCGCAGAAATATTTGTGCTATTTTCACAACAAAAAATGATCAGCACAGTGCGGGTGGTGGCGTGAAAGGGCTGGGTTTTGCAGAATAAAACAGTTGTGGGTGTGCTTGGCCAATCAGAATGTGCTCCATGGCTAAATATGTGGTTGCTTCATGTTGTGTATTCCAATGTTGGACCGTAATAGCTTGTTTAACAGCTTAAAGAAACGAAATAACAAAATGTAGACCCAACCCATCTTTGCTAAATATGTTAACTTGAACCTGTTTGCAATCATTGTTGTAAGTAATTGCATGGCTTCAATGTGGAAATATATACTGTACATAGCATTTGTGTCACGCCTACTCCCCTTCTCTCTCTCCGGCGCTCGATGTCGCTGGTCTATTAACCACCGGTCCTGGCAACCCACATTACGCACACCTGGCAACCATTGTTACACACACCTGCTCCCCATCGTTATGCACACCTGGACTTCATCATTACCTTGATTACTTCCCATTTATTTAGGCCTCAGTAGCCTCAGTCTTCAGGCAGTATTGGTTTTGTTCACGTTCAGTACACTTCTCCTGTTTTGTTCATCTACTTATTCTCATTATTAAACTCGCCTATTGCACCTGGTTCCTGACTCCTAGCATATACGTTACAGAATACTACCTCTGAAAAAAATGGAAGCAGCAGAAGATAACACCATCTTCCAGACGGTCGAGGAACAGGGCCATCTACTCCACCAACACCACGACTAGCTGGCAATACTGGGTACGACCATGAAGGAGGTCCTCCGCGTTCTCCACTGCCTCGACACCACCAGCAAGGTTCTACTTACCCGTGATGGATGGCCTCCTTTCCCTGCTGACTGGACATGCGTTGGAGTAGGCTACGGCTGTCTGGGAGAGAGGAGAGGAGGAGCTGGGTTCCTATGAGAGGTTCATGGCTCTGTTCAGGGCAGTCTTCGACCATCCTCCAGAGGGCAGAGAGGGAGGTGAGTGACTTTTCCTACTCCAGCAGCGTGCCCATTCCGCTGCGGAGTACGCCCTCACCTTTCGAACTGTGGCAGCCTCCAGGGGATGGAATGAGCCAGCGCTCCACGCTCTATTCCGCAGTGGACTTAGCGAGGAGGTCCAGATAGAGTTGGCATGTCGGTATGACAACATATCCTTGTACGCTGTCATTGCGATGGCCATCCGTCTGGATAACCTTCTTCTGGAGAACCACCTGGCCACTCGCCTCCCTCCTTTGGCTGTTGTGAGGCAAAACCTGAACCCATGGAGGTAGGGGCCACCCACCTCTCCGTGGTAAAGCGGCATCGCCTGAGACAGCTGGGGCACCAGCTTGAGCGGTGTCCGGTGCGTCCCAACCCGGGGTCCACTAGAGCAGAGGGCAGCCCCGTGACCTTCCGTCTCCCAGGGTAGGCGCGAGTATTCCATCATAGTTTTCCACCAAACCCTTTCTGGTTCCCATTTCATTGGCTGGCTGTCCCTCAAGTGTTGTCTCTTCAGATCTAGTGGACTCCGGTGCTGCTGGGAACTTCCTCGACCAGGCCCTCACCTCCTCCCTGAACTTAACTTCATACCCGCTCTCCTCTCATTTTCCTGTCCAAGCTCTGGATATGTGACCATTGGGATCTGGCACAATTACGCACATCACAGCACCCCTCACACTCACCGTGGGACCCATACACCAGGAAAGCCTTCCCGGCCTCTCGTGGCTCCAACTTCATAACCCTTCATAACCCCACCATCTCCTGGTCAAGGATGAGAATCACTGCCTGGGGACTAGGAACCCTACTTCCCATTCCTGTGCCTCAGTGTCTGCCATAGACTTTAACTGATCTCCCCCTTTCTGATGGTTTTACCACTATTATGGTCGTTTTTGATAGATTCACTAAATCCTGGCATTTTATCTCTCTCTCTGGTCTCCCTACCGCTCTCCAGGTTGCTGAGGCACTATTCCAGCAGGTCTTCCTGCACTATGGCCTTACGGAGGACATCGTTTCCGACCGTGGAAACGTTGCAGGTCTGGAAAGCCTTTATGGAGAAGCTTGGGGACACTGTCAGCCTCACATCCGGGTACCGGCCTCAGTCCAACGGGTAGGTGGAGGGGACCAACCAGGAGCTGGGGAGGTTCCTAAGGAGTCACTGCCAGTACCGGCAGGGGGAGTGGGCCCGGTTCCTTCCCTGGGTGGAATACACTGTCCGCCGTAAGAAAGATCAGGCGGACTGCCACCACAGTGAGTCTCTGGTGTTCCATCCTTGTGATCACGTCTGGTTCTCCACCAGGAACCTCCCGCTCCATCTTCCCTGCCGGAAGCTGAGCCCCCGGTTTGTGGGGCCCTTCAAGGTCCTCCGGAGGGTTAATGAGGTAGTTTACCATTTACAACTCCCCACCAACTGTGTAGCACGGAATGAGTTGATTGTTATCTCGATGTGTGCCCGATGCTGCCCCTCATTCCTGATTCTCTGCGGGGCGCACAATATCAAGTGTGCCTAGTGTGGTCTCAATCAAATGATCCATAGCCTATATTATAGGCTATAGGCCTAGGCTATACGAAGAGCATGCTTGGAGGAGCACAGGGCAAAGTTATATTTCTAAGGAAATGTACTTCCTTTCCGAGTTGTTGCGCTGCTGGAATGGTGTACATAAAACTAGGCTACACTGCATTACACACTGCAATGGATAGGTTATCTCAATCATGAGCCCTGGACAAAAACATGTATATCTGTGTGCTCGGACTAGGCCAACTGATGTCCTGTTCTGTCACTAACAATTGACGTTCAACATTTCAACAGGAAGGAACAAAAATGTATTATTATATTATTATTTCAAGGCTATAGCCTGCTATTTAAGAAATAACTTGTGAAGCATTTGTGACATACTACAGGCTAGCAGGAGCGCTCAGCATTTCAATAACATGTCTATACATTTTGCATTTACTTGACAATAATTACTTGGAAATAAATAGTAATGAAACGAAAAATGCCTTTATTAGGCTATACAGACATTCTACAGTGCCTTTGAATTCACTTTTAGAAACATTGATTTTGGCCAGTCTTTGGTTTGAGGATTATGCAATGAGCTATGCATGTCTAGTTAATTTAGCCCAGCAAATGCTCTTATATTCCCATGCCCTAATCACAGTCAACACAAATCTACTTCAGTTGTAACTGGTTCTGTTCCGATACATTTCTACAGTTGATAGAACTTTAGCACTGTTCCAAACTTAGACTATCCTCTTTTTTAACAATAGCCTGTATATAAATCAAAACCTCTCTGGTGATGCAACATGCGCTCGTTCATTGTCATGTTCTGTTGTGGTATTAAAAGATTCTGCTTGTCTCCAGTCTGTAGAATTGCATGGAATGCGTCTATAAAAGGCAATTTTTTTTCCTTGAACTGCAAATAAGATGATGGATTCATGCAGTGATTTTATTATGATGGTGATCTTTTCAATCAGTGTATTTTCTACAAGGTTTGTCTATGTTGAAATTTGGTTACCAGGAACACATAATCCTGTGGTTGAAATTTCACCATCAAAACAAGGTTTATTTACAATATGTTGACAAACTACATTGAAACAACGTTGGTTCAACCAGTTTGAGCCCAGTGGGTGGGCTCTTTATTTACATACTCATTCCAGACCTCTGGATGTATCACCCAAACAAAGGGTTTTTAGAGTGTTATTGAAAAATATGTTAATTGCCGCTTGAAGGTGTTTGTAGACCTTCTTGTGTCTTTCCAGATGGTATCAACATTCATCACACACAGAAAACACTACACAGTCACAGATGTTGGCATGTCTGTCTGGCTGTCACTTAATGAATATCTACTCCCGGGCTTTAGATTTAACTGAAACCACTGAAATTGAATTATCTGACCGGGTGGGTAATTGGACAACATTTGTATTAATTCCTCAGTGCTCTGACCTCATTGAGACAGGTTCATTAGGTGGTAGTCATCTCTTAGCAACAACTACATTTCCATTTACGTCATTCAGCCGACACTCTTATCCAGAGCGACTTGCATACATTTTCATACTACATCTGACACTGACAATTTCACAATCAGGCACTTTTGTAATAAATGGACTTGAAAGTATGTTCTCAAACTCAAGAAATAGTGCCCGAAGTGTGAAATACATTTTTTTAATGGAGCTTGTTTGTAGTGTTTCATCATGTGTACCCAATATAATTTTTGTACTTAGACTTAAAGAAAATTGACCACCAATTTCTCCTCAACTTTCATGTTTTAGAAATAACTCTTTTTTTGGTGGGGGACAAGACTACACTGGTGCTAGCCACTTTCAGCGGCCAACCTCCATCAGCAGCAGCATCACAGTGAAAGGTACAATATATAGAAATCAATTTGCAATGGATGGCTAGTTCTAAATTAGTTGATTCCCCTGGAGATTCCTCTTCCACAGTCATCTCAGATATCACAAGGTCAGAGCAACAGAGCTATGAGACTTTTCTCTCTCCTTCCACTTGGAAGTCTGGGAAAAAGCTTATTTGAAGCCCTTGCAGGAAAACCACATGATTTCACGTGTGGAAAATCATGTGAAAACGTGTAGATTCATGTGATCACATGAATTGGAACAATTCACAAATGTAGTTTTTCATAAGGGAGTTGACTTACATATTAGGTATTGATTTCAAACTACATTACACAACCCTGTTCAGCAATATTTCCTGCTAATTATCGTCTGAGTATCCATAATATCATACGTGATAGGATTTGTTGGAAATTACCTCTTTGGCTGGCACATATGTTTATTTATATGCAAATGTACTGTACGCATGCAATGTGTTGAAACACAGCGGAGGTTTGAGATAGCTTATTTGACATGTGCCACTGCAGATGTGTATGACAACACTTTCTGCTCCTCTTTCCCATTTGCCATATTGTCTAGCAGAACACTACATTCATAGACTCACTCTCTCACTCGCTCACTCTCTCTCTCTCAAAATGTGCAATTGGAATTTCAACACCAACAATGTTAACATACACCTGACTATCTCAAACAGTGTTAAAGTAACAATTTTCAAAGTGTTGATAAACAAAACCCCCACTTACAAATACCATGGGTTTTGCAAATTCCCACTTAAATTAACACTTTAGTAGAGCTGATGCTTTTACACTTTCTCAGTGTTTAGATTAGATTTGATGAGTTTATTGGTCACATGCACATGGTCACAGAAGTAATTGCTGGGTACAGTGAAATTCTTAGGCTGCGGGCTCCAACAGTGCAGGTCAAAAAGAGAAGAGGCTGAGACATACAGCGGGTGAAATAAGTATTGAACACGTCACCATTTTTCTCAGTAAATATATTTCCAAAGGTGCTATTGACATTACATTTTCACCAGAAGTTGGTAACAACCCAAGTAATCCATACATACAAAGAAACCAAAACAAATAAGTTCCGAAATTAAGTTATGTGAAATGACACAGGGAAAAAGTATTGAACACATGAAGAAATTGAGGTTCAAAAAGGCATGGAAAGCCAAGACAACAGCTGAAAACTATCAGTAATTAAAAAGCAATCCAGCCCCCTGTCAGTGCAAATTAATATCAGCTGGTTCAGTCCCAACTGATGGCCTACAAAAGGTCTCATTGCCAAGGTGTCACACAAGACACATCTCATGATGGGTAAAAGCAAAGAGCTGTCTCAAGACATTCGCAACCTAATTGTTGCAAAACATAATGATGGCATTGGTTATAGGCGCATTTCTAAGCTTCTGAATGTTCGATTGAGCACTGTTGGGGTCATAATACGGAAGTGGAAAGACAATCATTTCATCATAAATTTGCCTCGACCAGGTGCTCCTCGTAAATATGCCCATTCATCCTTCCTTCAATTATGAATTAAGTTTGCCAGTACCATTTGCTGAAAAGCAGCCCCACACCATGATGTTCCCACCTCCAAACTTCACTGTTGGTATGGTGTTTTTAGGGTGATGTGCAGTGCCATTTCTCCTCCAAACATGGTGTGTATTATGACATCCAAACAGTTCAATTTTGCTCTCATCTGACCACACTATATTCTCCCAGTATTTCACTGGCTTTTCCAAATGTTGTGCAGCAAACTTTAAACGAGCTTCAACATGCTTTTTTTTCAGCAATGGAGTCTTGCGTGGTGAGCGTGCATACAGGCCATGGCGGTGGAGTGCATTACTTACTGTTTTCTTTGAGACAACAGTACCTGCTAATTGCAGGTCTTTTTGAAGCTCTCCACAAGTGGTCCTTGGCTCTTGGACAACTCTTCTGATTATTCTTTTCACTCCTCTGTCAGAAATCTTGCGAGGAGCACCTGGTCGAGGCAAATTTATGGTGAAATGATTGTCTTTCCACTTCCGTATTATGGCCCCAACAGTGCTCACTCGGACATTCAGAAGCTTAGAAATACGCCTATAATCAATGCCATCATTATGTTTTGCAACAATTGGGTTGCGAATGTCTTGAGACAGCTCTTTGCTTTTACCCATCATGAGATGTGTCTTGTGTGACACCTTGGCAATGAGACCTTTTTGTAGGCCATCAGTTGGGACTGAACCAGCTGATATTCATTTGCACTGACAGGTGGCTGGATTGCTTTTTAATTACTGATAGTTTTCAGCTGTTGTCTTGGCTTTCCATGCCTTTTTGAACCTCCCTTTCTTCATGTGTTCAATACTTTTTCCCTGTGTCATTTCACATTATTACACATAACTTAATTTCTGAACTTATTTGTTTTGTTTTCTTTGTATGTATGGCTTACTTGGGTTGTTACCAACATCTGGTGAAAATGTCATGTCAATAGCACCTTTGGAAATATATTTACTGAGAAAAATGGGGCTACAGAGAGGAGGTTGGCACTATGACTGCACCACACCTACCTCCTCTCTGTAGGCCGTCTCGTTGTTGTTGGTGATCAGGTCTACTACTGTTGTGTCATCAGTGAACTTGATGATGGAGTTGGAACTGTGTGAGGCCACGCAGACGTTGGTATACATGGAGTACAGGAGGGGACTGAGAACGCATCCTTGTGGGGCCCCTGTGTTGAGGATCAGTGTGGAAGAGGTAATGTTGCCTACCTTCACCACCTGGGGACGGCCCGTCAGGAAGTCCAGGGCCCAATTGCATAGGTAGGTGTTCAGTCCCAGGGCCGTGAGCTTTTTGGTGAGTTTAGTGGGCACTATGGTATTAGGAACTTAATACCTTAGGAACTTAACAGCTGTTAGGGACTTTACACCTCTTAGGGACTCAACACCTGTGGTCTTACAGTAACTAGTTTTGGGGTTTTGTTTTAAGACTGTAGGGCACTGGAACAATCATCTCAATAACGTGTGAAATAAATCCAACCACTTTTTTTTATCTTTGAGTAGTATAAGATCAATGCATCTAAAAATGTGCATGCAGAAACATATATATGTATATTAAAACAAACTATTCTAAAAAGCAACCTGCAACAAAGCATGCTAGGAAATATGATAATGAGAGAGTTAACATAAAGTGACTTAACACAGTCGAATAATAACACCACATGGTGTCGATTCCACTGTGACTCAAATAACACTTAATTTATTCACTGCAGGTGGTGTCAATTTCAATCCCACTGGTGTTCACCCCTGTAGAGAACACTTTACCTCAACACCGAGATTTTAACACCCGCAAATTTGCTGTGTACATTTGTTTACTATTTCCCTATGCTGATAGTAAAGCATTGCATTAACAGCACTCAAACCTAAAGCTGAGAAACAGAAGTGGCTATGTCTCTAATGAGTAAAAGTAAAGCAGTCCCTTTAGACCACATGGGACAACAAGCTCTTTTAAGATGGGATAAACTAATGCATGGCTCACAGGCTATTACTGCCAAATTGTTTGGGCCTTTGAAAATAATCCAGCTGTTTTACCTGACTATACAAACACAAACAAACAAATGGGCATAGATGGTTTTGAGCATGAAGAGGACCTCAAACACATGCCCACTTAATGGAGGGCCAATTGGAAGTGTGCCTTGAATACGCTCAGCACTCTCTTAGCTCCTGTGCACCTGCTTAAAGGGAAAAGCAGAGCAAGATTACCTGCCTGACATTGGTTGTTCCTGTTTGTTTTCTAGTCCCCCCCCCCATTAGATGGTATTTTATGGACTAAACAGGCAGTTTGAGTAGGCAGTACATTTTCCGACCCCCACTAATGGATTAAACCCTAGTTTGCATATGCCCTCGGTATATAATAAGCTCCTATAGGCCAGGCTGAGTGGCCAGGCTAAGTGGGGTGCTAATGAGAGGAGAGTGGAGCTACAGGCAGGCAATAGTAGACGTACAGCACCACGTGATGTGTAATGTATAGAAACTGTGGGCCTAAACCCTGAGTCCCAGTGGTGCTCCGCTGCCAGATCCTCACAGATGGTTTGGGTTGGATGAGCCACATCAGACACACAGAAAACGCATGAGTGTGTTGTGTTCTCAGGCTGGGCCTGGGTCTGGGTGACCATGCTAATGCTAATGTTGCTCTGACTCATATGTGAGGATCGAGGATCAACACCGATGCTACAGAGCTTATGGGGAAAATGTAGAAACTGCTGATGAGGGGTGACTTACTGATACTTGCTGCTCGCGCTACTACAGTTATCCTTTAACTGCAGTGGGCTAAATCAATGGAATTGTTTTAAGAAGGTCATACCAATGATTATTTAGCTATTTGATTTAGAATTTTTGTTATTTCTGACAGACCGGCTCGATTCGGTCTAAAATTTAGTTTTTTACATTGGAATAAAGTAGAGACTCAGAGCTAGAAAATGGTATATCATACACTATAGTTGAGGAAAATGGAAAAGTAATTCTGCTTTGAAAGTTGATAAAATGGCCATTCACACCCTCTTAAACTTTAGCCCCACCCATCTCTTTAAGGGTTGATCCGAGAGAGAACAGCTCACTTTGACCATTTTACTCGCCCTAGCAGAGTTGGTTAGGCTGTTTTTATGTTATCCAGAGCATTGGTGACTGCAACTGTGCTGCTGGCAACAATTTACGCTTTTTTGCCAACGTTTACTGACACCGGCCATATTCAGCGAGTGTTGGGCGTTCGTAAATTCATCAGTTATTCTGCGCTCTGGCACACTCAGACAAGAGTGCCCTGAAATCAGAGTAGATAGCCAGAGCAAATTTACCAGCTATGTCTATCAACAGTTGTCACAGTGACATTCTAATGAAATGGTTACTTGCATAGTGGAGTAGCTAGCTATGTAAACAATGAACCATAATCCCAACTCATGACATTACTACCCTGCATGAATCTGCAGGTAGCTAACCAACCAGGTTCAATGTTAGCTAGCTAACATTAGGCTATAACTAGCAAAGCAAATGACTCTGGGATACGAATAATATTACTTCACAGATCATACACACAACGTTAGCTAGAGAGCCAGACAGCTAACGTTAGCTAGCTAGCTAACAGTACACTTTAACTTGAAATGAAAATGACTTTCTGTCAAAGTTAGAAACGTGTAATATCTGAAAATGTAGCTAGCTAGACTATCTTATCTTACCCGTATACATGGAATGGACGCTTCTCCCTGTCACGGATGCCATGGTTGCCCTTACTTTTAAGATTTAATCCGGAGACAGGTGTTTTCTCCATCTCCATTAGCTATCATACTCTAATTCCACTGATTTCAAAACTCGGTCCTCCAGAAAGTGGATAGCAACACTGTTCTACTACGCAATATATTTTTTTTAAAGCTGCGTTAGATAGGATTACCCAAACATACTGACCAGCTCAAATAGACAGAAGCGTGCTACATGGCAGACCAATCCGAAATCATCTCTCGGCATGTCAAGCCCACTCATTATCTCAGCCAATCATGGCTAGCGGGAAGGCTGCTGCCTTTTTCTGTGGCTAAACCAACTTGGCTCGTAATTTAACAATTGTATTCGTATTTACATGTTCCAGAAGGCATGTCTGCCAAAAAATGCATTTTGATTTTTAAAAAATGGTTACGTTCCAATGGCTCTCCTGTGTAATAGTTTGCAAGCCCTGCCACATCCGACCAGCGTCAGAGCCGATGTAGTAGGATTTGATCTTAGTCCTGTATTGGCGCTTTGCCTGTTTGATGGTTCATCAGAGGGCATAGCGGGATTTCTTATAAGCGTCTGGATTAGTGTCCCACTCCTTGAAAGCGGTAGCTCTAGCCTGTAATCATGGCTGTTGCCTGCAATCCATGGCTTCTGGTTGGGATATGTACATACGGTTACTGTGGGGACGACGTCGTCGATGCACTTATTGATGAACATGGTGACTGATGCTAGCAATACAGTCCTATAGCTTAGCATCCGCTTCATCAGACCACTGGTACTTCCTGCTTGAGTTTTTGATTGTAAGCAGGAATGAGGAGGATATGATTATGGTCAGATTTGCCAAATTGTGGGCGAGATAGAGCCTACTGCGTGGTCTACTGTGTGTTCTACTGCTTATTATGAGGTATCATGAGATACTCTACCTCAGGTGAGCAAAACCTTGATACATCGTTAATGTTAGAGATTGTGCACCAGCTGTTGTTGACAAATAGACACAAACCCAAATAGACACAAACCACCACCCCTTGTCTTACTGGAGGTTGCTGTTCTGTCTTGCCGATGCACGGAAAACCAAGCCAACTTTATATAATCCATATCCTCGTTCAGCCACGACTCGGTGAAACATAAGATATTACAGTTTTGAATATCCCGTTGGTAGGATAATCTTGAATGGAGTTTATCCTCCAGTGATTGCACGTTCGCCATTAGGACGTATGGTAAAGGCGGATTATCTACTCGCCAATCCGCGGCCCCTTTATCGGCGTCTCCTCTTCATGCGAATGACGGGGATTTTGGCCTAGTCCGGGAGGAGCCGTAAATCTTTCACCTCTGATTCGTTAAAGAAGAAATCTTTGTCCAGTCCGATGTGAGTAATCGCTGTTCTGATGTCCAGAAGCCCTTTTTGGTCAAAAGAGATGGTGGCAGAAACATTTTGTTACAAACAACGTGATTGGTTAGGAGCCCGTAAAACAGCAGCCATTTGTATGTCAAACCGTTCGAACGCTACAGACGATTTTGTGAGAAGGACGATTTTTGACAAACACAGCTCTACCCCTGTCAACTTTCACCGCAGATGCGGAAGTGCAACATCAGCGGATGTGGTCGATTGAGAAGCATCCAAGATATCTCTATCTTAAACTAACAGGTTTTTATGGATATTTTGTTATTATGCTAATAATTATACAGCGACTCTAGGTTTTAAAAAACGTTTCATAATTTCATAATTAATAAATATTATTTCAAAAAACATTTTATTTAAGTCTTCTGTGATGTATATAAAGTGTAATATTGGGATGTAAACTCACAATTAAATTCATTTCAACTCTATGTCTGCCAGGGTACAGGTGTCTTCTTTTTTTGTAAGCCCATAACCATGTGTGTGAGGTGTATACTTTTGTTTCAAAGTAGATTTGTTTAAGATCACCAAGAAACTGTAAGGGCCTGACTGAGGCCAGGTCTCTGACTCCCTCTAGGGGGAGTGGGATGGCCACAGTCAGGTCCTGACAATCACAGGGTGGGTGTTGGGTTTGAGTTGATCCCCAATTAGAGGCAGCTGTCTTGTGTTGTCTCTAATTGGGGATTCTATTTAGGTTTCACTGTGGGTGTGGGTTCTTGTATGTGTAGTCTGTATTGTTTTCTGTGCACTCCAGTTCACGGTCGCTACATCTCCTTTGCTTTTGGTTTGTTGTGTCGCTCCACCACAGCTCTGCGCCTCGTCCCGTCATTACGCACCGTGACAGAAACACTCTGTGTGACCATGATTTAGCCCACTGCAGTATTAAACTTCTACAGTGCTTGATTTCTTCCTCATCACGCCGAAGATAGATTTGCAATGAGGTTCCTGTGATTAAGCCCTTGATTTGTCCACTCTTACATTTTTAATCCACTCCGATGTCAGAAGCACATGATAAAACACTCTTTCAGACCATTAGTGCAAGGCCAAGCATTATTCCATTCACTTCTCAGTAGTTTACTCAGAGTGAACTGCACTCCAATGGTGGAGTATTGATTTGATTTGGCATTAAAGCAGCAGTTCAAACAATAGCAAAGCAGACACCCTGCCACTGTTTTGGTAAACAACTGAGGGATAGGGCTGAAGAAATGTAAGCACTCTGGATGCAAGGATATCAAAAATATTGTTTTAACTATGTTTACATTGTTTACAAACATTGTGGTAAAACAATCTTATATTTTGGATTCTGATGGAGTATGACAGTTGAACTCATGAAGCATTTCCAAGTTATATTTTTCAAGAATCAGTGAGTGTATATACCATTAATTTAAAATTCAAAAAATGGATATAGCAACCTCACAGATTGACCCTTTAAAGATTTCTCTCTCAATGTAGACCCTGAATAATTGGGGTTCAGAAGGCATTTGGGTAAGCAGCCCTGGCATGCCTCACTGTAAAAGTTCAGACATCACGGGACACTTACTGTTTTTTTTTTTAAAGTTTATCCAGACAGTCTACCACCATTTTATTGATAATCATTGAATATCAAAAAGGCCATGAAGTTTTCAGTCACCAACTCATGTTTTTTCTCGATAATGCTTTTATTACACTCTAAAGACATAAGTTACACTCCACCAAACTCGCTCATAAAACTACAGAATTAGCAACACACAGTTTGGATTCATTTTTTTTTTCAATTATAGCTAATTTCAACACCGGGAATATTTCATATTTGTTCTGGGAAATATTGTAAAAATTGGAAGTGCCCATTTAAAGCGTTTAAAACCAAGATATGGTCACTATGCCAGGGTTGTCCCCAAACAAGAGGGTCGCTGCACCACCTTGTTGGCTTGGCTGTGCAACTATGTCAGTGGTAGGCAAACCTGTTCCTGGAGTGCCACAGGTACTGCAGGATTTTCTTCCAACCACTGTGATGGTGCGAGGATGGTGAGCACAAAAAGGAGGAGGTTGAACAAAAAAGGAAAACAAGAAAGACTGATGTTGACTAATATATTTAATAACACTAACAGCACTAGTTTGGGAGGGGAACATATATAGGGTGAGGTGAATGGAAGCAGGTGTGTGTGTGTGTGTGCGTGTGGAATCAGGGGATGGGAAACAAGTGTGGGTGCATGAGCCTGGCTGCCATCACAATCATGCCGGTGGTTAGTATGCCGGCGAGTCGGAGCGCCGGGGCTGGAGGGGCACCGTCGAGGTCGAAGGCACAGGCGTTACAGTACCCCCTGCGTTACATTACCCCCTGTAGGTTGAGGAGCGGGCCGGTCCGGACTCCCTAGTCATAGATGGATCGCAGATGTCCACCGCCCTGACCCAGCTTCGTTCCTCCGGACCGTTTTCCGCCCAATCCACTAGGTACTGGACCTGACCCTGCCGCAGACGAGTCACTGCAGCAGGACCGGATCCCTCCAGCGGACCAGGAACCACCGGCCTGAGGAGAGAGACATGGAAAGTGGGAGATATGTTATTGTATGGAGGGGGCAGTGGGAGAGTGACTGAAACATCATTCACCTTCCAGAGGATCTTAAACGGCCCCACATACCGGAGGCTTAACTTACGGCAGGGCAGGCGGAGGGGAAGGTCCCGCATGGAGAGCCACACTCTGTCCTCTGGGCAGTAATCCAGGACCAAACCTCTGCTGACCGAAACCAGTCCTCCACCACAGGCACGTCACTGGGCTCGGTTCCAGTCTACCGCCCAGGGGACAGAGTGTGGCTCTCCATGCGGGACCTTCCCCTCCGCCTGCCCTGCGGTAAGTTAAGCCCCCAGTATGGGGTCACGTGATGACATGGTGTGTGGTCCTCCCACTATGACTCGGGAAACCATGCAGTTTATTAGGCTACAAATGAAATAAATGATGATGAACTTCACAGGGTGGTAAAAGTGCAAAGTGATGAGCTTGAAATTATGCTCCTTTCTAATAAATATCAAGGGTCTTATTCTGATGACAGGACAAATAAATATAATATTTCCCTTTTGTCCATAATAATCTCATCATGTAGGCCAGGGATGGGCAACTTTGATGGGTGTGTGGGGGCACAAAACAACTGAACTCATGATGAGGAGCAGCAGTGGCTTGTGTACCAACATCCATTTTTCTTTATTTTTACTATTTTCTACATTGTAGAATAATAGTGAAGGCATCAAAATGATGAAATAACACATGGAATCAAATGGAATTACTTGAAATAATTTATTTGGACTGCAATTTCTGAGGCTGGTAACTATAATGAGCTTATCCTCGCAGCAGAGGTAACTCTGGGTCTTCCTTTCCTGTGGCGGTCCTCATGAGAGCCAGTTTCATCATAGCGCTTGATGGTTTTTGCGACTGCACTTGAAGAAACTTTCAAAGTTCTTGAGATTTTCTGGATTGACTGACCTTTATGTCTTAAAGTAATGATGGACAGTCGTTTCTCTTTGCTTATTTGAGCTGTTCTTGCCATAATATGAACTTGGTCTTTTACCAAATAGGGCTATCTTCTGTATCGAATCGTATCAAATCAAAGTGTATTGGTCACATGCATGTGTTTAGCAGATGTTATTGCGGGAGTAGCGAAATGCTTGTGCTTCTTATCTGACAGTGCAGTAATATCTAACAAGTAATATCTAAATATTTCACAACATATACCCAAATACACATAAATCTAAGTAAGGGTTGAAATGAGAATATATACATATATGTCAGGGCGGCATTGGACTAAGATACAGTGGCACAGTAAGCTTTATAGTATACAGTATACACATAAGAGATTGGTGATGCAGTATGTAAACACAATTAAGTGTCTAAGATACCGAAGGATAGTATAGCGTACGGTTTATACATATGAGATGAGTAGTGCAAAATATGGAAACATTATTAAAGTGACTAGTGTTTCATTTCCTTAAAGTGGCCGGTGATTTCTAATCTATGCCTATAGGCAGCAGTCTCTGGTGTACTAGAGATGGCTGTTTTGCAGTCGGTGGCGAAGTATAGAGTACAATACAGTATATACTGTACATATGAGATGGGTGATGCAATATGTACACACAATTAGATTGACTAAGATAGTCTAGAGTGAAGTTTATACATGAGTGATGCAGATATGGATACATTATTAAAGTGACCTGTGATTTATAATCAATGTCTATAGGCAGCCACCTCTGGTGTGTTAGTGATGGCTGTTTAGCAGTCTGATGGCCTTGAGATGGAAGCTGTTTTTCAGTCTCTCGGTCCCAGCTTTGATGCACCTGTACTGACCTTGCCTTCTGGATGATAGCAGGGTGAGCAGGCAGTGGCTCAGGTGGTTGATGTCTATGATCTTTTCTATATACCACCCCTACCATGTCACAACACCACTGATTGGCTCAAACGCAAGGCACATCTGTTAATTTAAAACGCATTCCGCGTAACTACCTCATGAAGCTGGTTGAGAGAATGCCAAGAGTGTGCAAAGCTGTCATCAAGACAAAGGGTGGCTACTTTAAACAATCTCAAATATTACACGTTTTGGTTACTACATGATTCCAATGCGTTGAAAACCAATTTAACTTGTATTTTTTATTTGGTACATGGGAATTTAACCGCAAAATACATATATCTTTTTTTTGTATATATTCGCATGAAAACTGTCGCCAATTGGATGGAAACCTAGCTAGTGACGGCTCAAAGAGGTACACATAATTTTATAGGCTTTAGGCCTACTGTAGGGGCTTCTGTAGGGTTTAATAACTGTATTTGGGTTGCATGTGTAGTCCGGCAGTGTCAATTATGCACACGCTTTGAATTTATGGTGACTTTGTTTCGCTTAGTTTAAATTTACCTAAAGAAATCTAAACGTTCAATGTGTTTCCATCACATTTTCAACATTACCGATAGTTTTGTCACAAACTTTGTTGCATTAAATAGTAAATGGTCTTGGCACGTGCAGTCTAGCCAGCTGGCAGATACAGTGTGGGTTGGCTAGACTACATGATGAGATTATTATTATTATTATGTGAATATTTTATTTGTCAAAAGGCAGTCAAGCATCGATCATCATGTCACCACAATAAGACCCTTGATATTTTTTGGAAAGGAGCATCAAGAATACCTTGCACTTTCACAACCCTATGAAGTTCATCATAACTTACTTAATCTGTAGCCTAATAAACTGCATGGTTTCCCGAGTCATAGTGGGAGGACCACACACCATTTTATCGTTTGACTCCAAGTTTACTTCGATTGTTATATCAATATTTGCCCATAAGTGTTTCCATTGCCAATTCTTGCATAATTAACTTTGCAGACACAAAACGATCCGACCATGTCAAATTAACAAATGATCTGTCGCATTTATAAGATTGTACCAAAAAATTCCTGTTTCCATCACAGCTGTGCTGATTATTTTTTATACGACTTTACTCCCATAAATACTGTGGATGGAAACGTTGTTACCGTCAGAAATAAAAACTGGTCTCGAGGGAAATCAGAATCAAACAGTGGCGAGACATATGTCTCATATTGCCTGGGCACAACTCATAGCCATGGGATAGTACTTGGGATCTGATTTGGTCATTTGGGAAATTCCAATATAATAGCTAGTGCAACATGGCTTGTTACTGTCAACGACTACTAAAAAACAACCAATTATCTCTGGGTAAAAGTTAGGGTGAGAGCTTGGTTCATGCTTAGCCTCCATGACAACATTGGGGTTATGATTTTGACTGTAGTCCAAGTCATTTACTTCAACTGCAGGCAAAACAAGTCAAGATGGGTTTTAGATGCAGTATATTTGGGCTACATGGAAAAGGAATGAGCCAAATCTATTCAGAATTATCTGTGCGTCTGTGAAGTGCATGGTTCTACCTTTTGGCACTCTCCTCCTACATGATGTTACTTTAGCTTATCTATCTATGAAGGGTGTCTACAGTCCTGAGCCAATCAGAACAGAGCATGGCCAGAACCAGAGAACCTGGACATCACACAGACACAGTTATGCAATGTACTGTATATATTTCCCAGCCAGGCTGCTCCCATTCTCAGAGGTCACACATTACATGTAATTAGATGGACACACAATAGAGTGGACATTTCTTATCCTCAGTAATCATGGTGAAAACATGGTCAAAATGCCACAACCTCAGAGTCAAGCAGACCCTTGTGTGTCCACTAGTAAATTATCACTGGGGTTCTAGACAGTGCACACACTTAGAAAAGAGGTCTTCTCAATGGTTCTTTGGTAAGGGTGAGGGGTCTACAGTATGTGGAACCATAATTACTCAAATAACTCTTGATAATTAAAATGTAGGGGCGACGGCTCATTAGAATATTTTGAGGCGTGGTTTGCGCACAGCTCTTTTTGTGCAACGGTGAGTGAGAGTATCATTCCAGTTTATTTAATCAGTTGTGTTATGTCATTACATATTAAACAGGACTATGGCCAGCAACAGTGTCTTGTGAAAGTCTCATGTAAGGCCTTGTGTCAATTGAAAACTCTTGATTAAATCAGTGGTTCTCAAGTCTCTCCTCGGGGAACCACAGCCATTCCAGATTTATCACACCTGATTCAACTTGTGAATTAGCACAATAATAACACCGAAGGAATTGGCTAACCCGAATAAAAAAAACTTGTACGGTTCTTTATAATGTTCTTTGTACAACCTTTGAGATTGAGAAAGGTTCTTTATAGAACCATTCTCCATAATGGTTCTCAGGGCTGTACACACACATTATATTTTCTAAATAGTATAGGGGTTGTTTGGCTTGTGACCATAGTGCAACCATTTTTGGTGCTATATAGAACCCTTTTTTGAAGATTTAATAAAGAACCATGCTCATAAGGTTCTAAATGGAACATGTATGGTGCTATAAATAACAATTTCCTAAAGTTTAATAAAGAACCATTAACCCTTGTCCTACAATAGTCGCTCCCCCGCGGAAATCAAATTAACATAATACTTTTTTTTTGTTTGCTTAAGCTAGAGATATGTGTTATTTTGCATGGACAGCGTCTCAATC
The DNA here is from genome assembly GCA_023634145.1 of Thymallus thymallus. Classification (NCBI taxonomy): domain Eukaryota; kingdom Metazoa; phylum Chordata; class Actinopteri; order Salmoniformes; family Salmonidae; genus Thymallus; species Thymallus thymallus. Next base: position 14,428,553 of record CM042387.1, read on the forward strand.
CATCGCATCCGCCGATACCGCCCTTCCGTATCTGCAGTGAAAGGTGGCCGAGCTAGAGCGGTGTTTGTCAGATCATGAGACATCCCGGAAAAATTGGTCTTCTCCCAAAAACATCTGTAGCTATTATGACCACTCTATTGAAAGCTGAGATGCTCACAAACATGACGGTGTTCCCCATTTTGCTAGGATGCCTCACAAGACTCATCTGAAGGAATATATACATGTAAAAAAATATATATATTTTTTTGTATCTCTCAGATATAGGAGAGACACTACAGAACAAACGTCCTTCTTTTGTTCCATGTAGTGAATCTGTTATTCAATGCATTTCTATTTGGCTAATAGCAGTAATGCCAAATTCAATGTTTCATCCAGCATTTTTATACATTTCTTTATACCTTAAGGTGTCTTAAAATTCAAAATCAAACATCAAAATGATCCTTGGTATGAACATCTTAAAACAATTCAATATGCTAGCAACATCATTCTTCCCAGAAACCCTAGACCCACTCCAATTTGCATACCGCCCCAACAGATCCACAGATGATGTAATCTTTATTGCACTCCACACTGCCCTTTCCCACCTGACAAAAGGATCACCTACGTGAGAATGCTGTTAATTTTCTAAAGCTCAGTGTTCAACACCATAGTGCCCTCAAAGCTCATCCCTAAGCTAAGGACCCTGGGACTAAACACCTCCCTCTGCAACTGGATCCTGGACTTCCTGACGGGCCGCCCCCAGGTGGTATGGGTAGGCAACCTCTCCCTCAACGTGATCAAGACAAAGGAGATGATCATGGACTAAAGGAAAAGAAGGGCCGATCACGCCGCCATTCTCATCGATGAGGCTGTAGTGGAGCGGGTTGAGAGCTTCAAGTTCCTTGGCGTCCACATCACCAACAAACTATCATGTTCCAAACACACCAAGACAGTTGTGAAGAGGGCACGACAACGCCTATTCCGCCTTAGGTGGCTGAAGGCCCTAAAAATTGCCAAAGACTCCAGCCATCCTAGTCATAGACTGTTCTCTCTGCTACCGCACAGCAAGTGGCACCAGAGTGCCAAGTCTAGGTCCAAAAGACTTCTACCCACAAGCCATAAGATTGCTACTCGCTGTTTATTATCTATGCATAATCACTTTACCCCTACTTACATGTACATATTTCCTCAATTACCGTTAACTAAGCTGTACCTCCGCACATTGACTCTGTACCGGTACCCCCTTATATAGCCTCGTTATTGTTATTTTATTGTTGCTCTTTTATTTTTTACTTTAGTTTATTTAGTAAATCTTTTCTTAAGCCTTATTTTTCTTAAAACTGCATTGTTGGTTAAGGGGGGCTTGTAAGTAAGCATTCCACGATAAAGTCTACACCTGTTGTATTTGGTGCACGTGACAGCTATCTTCGCTTGTATTAATCATGGCCAAATTACTGACCGGGCTCGCAGGACACCTGCCCAGGGGGCCCCATTGATTTTGTTAGTCACTCTCACTCATATCAACATGGCATTATTCATGGCAAAATGAGTAAAATGGCAGGAAATTTGCTTTTAAAATTGCCCCAAAAATTCGCTTTACATATTGTTTTTAATCCCGGTGGTGGGTTAATGTGAGTTCATGTGTAGCGGCTAATTGTATAGCTAATAGGCTATGTGTTTGTCGAGGTGAATGAAGCTACAGCAAATAATGTGATAATGGCTGGGGTAATTTTTGCTTGTTATTGCTGTTCTCCAAATAGCATTTGAAAGTTTTTAAAATGTATAGAAATACAGTAAATGTGCTTCAACTTTCTTAACATTTTTGGGAATTTCATGGAAATTGCCATAGATTTAAGTCAAAACCGTAACTCGGCCACTCAGAAACATTCACTGTCTTCTTCGTAAGCAACTCCAGTGTAAATTTGTCCTTGTGTTTTTGGTTATTGTCCTGCTGAAAGGTTAATTCATCTCCCAGTGTCTGGTGGAAAGCAGATTGAACCAAGTTTTCCTCTAAGATTTTTCCTGTGCTTAGCTCATTCTGTTTCGATTTTATCCTGAAAAACGTCCCAGTCCTTAACGATTACAATCACATTCATAACATGATGCAGCCATCACTATACTTGAAAATATGAGTGTGTTGTATTGAATTTGCCACAAACATAACTCTGTGTATTCAGGACAAAAAGATAATTGCTTTGCCACAGTATGTACTTTATTCTGTACATACTTCCTTCTTTTCACTCTGTCACATAGGCAAGCACTGTGAAGTAACTACAATGTTGTTGATCCATTATCAGTTTTCTCCTATCACAGCCATTAAACTAGCTATTTTAAAGTCAAAATTGCACTCATGGTGAAATCCCTGAGTGGTTTCCTTCCTCTCCGGCAACTGAGTTAGGAAGGATGCCTGTAAGTTTCTAGTGACTGGGTCTATTGATATACCATCTAAAGTGTAAATAATAACTGCACTGTGCTCAAAGGGATATTGAATGTCTGCTTTAATTTTTTTTTACCCATCTATCAATAGGTGCCCCTCATTACGAGGCATCGGAAATCCTCCGTTCTTTGTAATTTAATCTGTGTTTGAAATTCACTGCTCGATTTAGGGACCTTTCAGATAATTGTATGTGTGGGGTACAGGGATAAGGTAGTCATTCAATAAACACTATTAGTCCAGGCAACTTATTATGTGACTTGTTAAGCAAATGTTTACTCCTAAAATTATTTAGGCTTGCCATAACAAAGTTGAATACTTATTAACTGAAGACATTTCAGTTTTTCATTTGTAATTCATTTGTAAAAATTGTGCTAAACATAATTCCACTTTGACATTATAGGGTATTGTGTGCGGGCCAGTGACAAAAAACCCCTCAATTTAATTAATTTAAAATTCAGGTTGTAACACAACAAAATGTAGAAAAAGTCAAGGGGTGTGGTTCTTTGTAGAATCTTAGTAAATGGTTCTTTATAGAACAATACAGGTTTAATTTAGAACCTTACGATTATGGTTCCTTATAGAAATTGTGTGTATAATCAGACTTCTTTCAATGGTTTTCTTCAAAGCACCTGTTCTTTGGCGACAAATGGACCTCTGTGAGTGTGTGTTTACAGTGCTTTTGTATGCCTTGAACTGTACCGGCTGAAACATAACATGACTTTTCCTTGACTTTGAAGATCAATTCTGTGTAATTACTGTTGTCAGCCATACAATAGTACACCAAATTGAATTCCGAGCATCATTTTCACAGACGATTCGACCCATTTATTTTTCCTCTTTATGAAAGTCATCATACGTCTTCTATGCAGCAGGGTTCATCCAAGGCCAACATTGGCTATATGTGGCTCATAATTGTTGACATTTCACGTACATGTTTTCCAAATGTACAATGCAATTCAATACTGACAAAAACAAACTCAGATTACCCTGCACACACATACAGTAAGTCTCTAAACTATACTGGATATAACTGTGCCTATAACTCCATCACCACATTACTACTGGATGAGTTAGTTTTGGTGTACAGGTTTCGGTGTAATTTTCAGTGTAATGATACCAAGGTAGGTATCCGTTCTGCCCCACTTCTCCAGAACCAGGGGCCTGCCAGCCAGCCTGCCAGGTCTTCTATTCGCTGGGCAGAGCTGTGGGAGGAAGTGAACCCAGACCGGCCCGGGCACTGGGAACTGGCAGGGTGTCTACTGGGTGTCTACTGGATCCTCCTCCACCTAAGCCCCTATACCTGCCCACCTCGGCTGGCTCAGTGTGAGGGCTCCTCTCCCTCCATTTCACTTTCTATTTCACTGCTTCTGGAGCATGTCCTGCACATGTGAGAAGCCCTGTATCCCACCATGGCAAATCCAATACTGTCTGGTTCCTTCCCTGGTTTGACATTGGAATCACTGTAATAGGATTTTGAGTACACTGAATAAAACATTCAATGTCAAAGTAATTGTATTTTGGTTACATGGGGAGGATAATAGGTATTTGATATGAATTAGAATACACAATTGTAATTATTTTGTAATTGTAATGAGTATAAATGTGTTTGCCAGTTATAATGTAATTAATGTGCCTTTTTGTGAATTATGGAAATTAATAAATCAAGATTTGAATTGAAAACATTGTCTGGGCAGATTTAGGCCTATTGTACATGGGAAGGATTTGAAATGTATTGACTCCGATATGCCTTACATGCTCAGTCTCCTTCCAGAATATTCCTGGTACAGTAGCAATGTCCACTTCACAATAACTTAAGTATAATAACTGTACTGGGTTGAAGTAGAAACATACCCACATCTACCCCTAAAGGAATGTCCATTAATTATAATCCACATATAATTCACATTTCCTGTTGTTGCAGGATTATTTTCCTGCTGTAGCCAACTGGCTCAAATTAATATCCTACATCTGTCTCTGAGTGCAAGGGCCAATTTAATTAGCTCAACAATGATTTTACAGATGTACCTGTAATACCAAAACAATCTCACAGTGTGCATGGAATCGCTATACAATTATACAAGTCTTATTTGGAATGCATTTAAATTACTATTTTGAATATGACTCAGTGAGCTTTTAACCCCACGCTGAACCCTGAATAGCAATTAAGAATGTGATTAATGTGACTGATTATCCGTTAATGTGCATCCCCATATGTCAGCCCTTGCCTTGGGAAATGTACTGTAAGTGTGATGAGCGGTGTACTGGAAGATGGAGAATCCATCAAATTGAGCCTGCTGTCGAGATAACCAGCAATGGACAGTGCATTCGGAAAGTATTCAGACCCCTTGACTTTTTCCACATTTTGTTACGTTACAGCCTTATTCAAAATTGATTACATAAATACAAATCCTCATCAATCTACACACAATCCCTCATAATGAAAAAGCAAAAATAGGTTTTTCGAATTTTTGCAAATGTATTACAATAAAACCCCGGAAATATCATATTTACATAAGTATTCAGACCCTTTACTCAGTACTTGTCCCGAAGCCACTCCTGTGTTGTCTTGGCTGTGTGCATAGGGTCATTGTCCTGTTGGAAGGTGAACCTTCGCCAAAGTCTGAGGTCCTGAGCGCTCTGGAGCAGGTTTTCATCAAGGATCTCTCTGTACTTTGTTCCGTTCATCTTCCATCGATGCTGACTAGTCTCCCAGTCCCTGCCGCTGAAAAACATCCCCACAGCATGATGCTGCCACCACCATGCTTCACTGTAGGGATGTTTCAAGGTTTCCTCCAGACGTGACGCTTGGCATTCTTGGTTTCATCAGACCAGATCTTGGTTTCATCAGACCAGAGACTCTGAGAGTCTGTAGGTGCCTTTTGGCAAACTCCAAGCAGGCTGTCGTGTCTTTTTCTGAGGAATGGCTTCTGTCTGGCCCCTCTACCATAAAGGCCTCATTGGTGGAGTGCTGCAGAGATAGTTGTCCTTCTGGAAGGTTCTCCGATATCCACAGAGGAACTCTGGAGCTCTGTCAGAGTGACCATGGGGTTCATGGTCAACTCCCTGACCAAGGCCCTTCTCCCCCGGTTTCTCAGTTTGGCGGGCAGGTAGCTCTTGGAAGAGTCTTGATCATTCCAAACTTCTTACATTTAATAATGATGGAGGCCACTGTGTTCTTGGGGACCTTCAATGCTGCAGAAATGTTTGTGCCTCGACACAATCCTGTCTCGTAGCTCTACAGACAATTCCTTCAACCTCATGGCTTGGTTTTTGCTCTGACATGCACTGTCAACTGTGGGACCTTATATAGACAGGTGTGTGCCTTTCCAAATCATGTCCAATGAATTGAATTTACCACAGTTGGACTCCAATCAAGTTGTGGAAACATCTCAAGGATGATCAGTGGAAACAGGATGTACCTAAGATACATTTTGAGTCTCATAGCAAAGGGTCTGAATGTTTTTTTTGTTATAACTTTGTCATTATGGGGTATTGTGCTGTGTCATTTTTAGGCTGTAACATAACTAAATGTGAAAAAGGTCAAGGGGTCTGAATACTTTCCGAATGCACTGTATGTCTTATAGGGGTATTCTCCATTGTGAGTGAATAGTTCAGATGGATCTGAGGGCTTACAGGCTAGGAGGAGATACAGAGATTAGCAGAGCAATCGGAACAGTATAATGGTAGATAAGGCCTCAGTATGGTGGAGAGGAGAGGTTATTGTTGCTGGTCCTGGAGAAAACTGATGGAAATACATAGAGGAAGGAGTCTGAAAGGGGCGTAACTGAGAGACTGGCACAGTATAAAGAAGAGCTGCATGACAAAGCAGTTCATCCCTTTTACGGTTTACAATGCTGTTTGAGGGAACTATAAACTAAAGTTTAAACTGGCTAGATTTATGATCAAGCACAGGTGAACTTCACATATGTCTCATAAGTCAAATTATTCAATATGTATTATTTCCCCATCAATTAGCCATAATAAATATGGATGCTTCTTTATATCAATTGAAAATACATTTCACATGACAGACGGTCTTCTTTTCCACTTAATGTTAGTTAAAAGCTTAACACTTTACATTTTCTGTCTTATTAATACCTAGCTGGATTTGGTGTTTGTTGCTAATAATAGCTGGGTTGTGTTATTGTCAGTACTCACAGTAAATGTAGAAATCCCACTGGTGTCTCAAATGCTTCCTTCCACATGCTTCATCGTGTTCTGTAAAGAAACAAAAATAACATTTGTTACTAAAATAATCAATAAATCATCTTCTTTTATGGCATTGTTAGCATGCTACCTCCATGTGGCATCATCAATATTGTGTTTGGTTTGTTAAAGCAGGGAGTACACAGAGAAAAGCCATTGGCTTTTGACGCTACACTGGCCAAGGTACATGTGTAAGACCTCCCAAATATTTTGCTTTGTGCACAGTAGGTAACCAAAGGGAACACATCCCACTGGGCACAGATTTGAATTTAACATCTATTCCACTTTGGTTTAATGTAATGTCATTGAAATTAGGTGAAAACAACGTTGATTCAACCAGTGTGTGCCCAGTGGGATGCCCGTGTCACAATCCATTTGATACGTAACAATGTGTTGTTTTAATTCTTACTACTTCGAGACCGCGAAATGACCTGCTCTTTGTCAAGCCGGATCTCATCTTCATTTTTCAGTCGAGGAAAAAAAACAAAGTTCTTAACCTATGATATTTTTCATGAGATATTCCTCCAGGACAGAATCCCCCCAGACAAGTGCCTTCTTTGATCAAGCCTGAAACCCCCCAGCCTCCCCTGAATACAGACAGCCAGGGATAGTTTACTGTATCTGACCTTGGATATCCGTAGCCCGGAGCGCAGCAGACGCGTGCTTGTTAGCATATGGTGGCCTGGATGGTCCAACAGTTTGAGGAGGCTCCAGCTAGTCAGTGCAGCTAAACTCAGGGCCATCTGAAACAGTGGCCTCAGTGCCAACAGGTCTCTGCCTGCTAGATGTGATGCTATCTGACAGCCGAGTCAGGGAGCAGAGATGGAACGCATGGAAACCATCGCCGAGACGACGATGGGACTGACACAAGAATACAGTACAGTCAATCACACTTCCAGGTTATTTTTATTTATTTTTTATTGAACCTTTATTTAACCTACAATTACTGGTTATAGATTGCATGTATCCAGAGATCAGTAGCCTGTGGATTATATTTCACATTTTAAGTCCTATAAGGTATGAAAATGTATGCACTAACTGTATAACAATAAGATAGAATAAACACAAAACATCTGTGGTGTCATACATGGCCACCCAGATATCCCTCATGTCCTGATAAGTACACTCACCAGACCAATCATTTAGTACTATTCCTGGTTGTCTCCTCTCTCATGGCAGCAGAATCAAACGTATTGTTTCCAAACAGTATTTTCCAGCATTAAATGCAAAACACATAATTTAAAAAAATCTATGTAATTGAATCCCTCTGTTTGTTATTATCGCCGTTGTTGCTTTGATTCCTTTTTAATCCAAAACATGAATCAGAATCAACCAAAACATTCGACATCTGCGCTGCCTGGGATGGTTTAAATTTACACCAAAGGGTGGATGAGGACAAATTATGAAATTGCAAGACATCTTCAGCATATGATCTCCCTTCTTTTAAGTCTAACAAAAATGATGATGCATGTGTTGACTGCTAGCGTTCTGATATTGCTCATTTGCATTTCATATTTACAATATTTACCATATTACATTATACTTTAATTCAAACTAGGGGATTGATGCTAAATCAGATAATGGATAAGGTTCAGTGCAGGCAGGAGCGTCGTGCACCCCAAAACTCTGAGGGGGCACAACATTCATGAGGATGACTGTGGGGTGGTCCAAAGGGGGGGCAAGGCCCCCCGACCGTAATTTGTAGAATTTAGCATAACACCTGCTTTTTAGCGTAACACAGCTTTTTCCTGCACTCTAAAGCTATAACCATTATGCTTAATTCTATGTAAAAAAAAAAAAAGTGTCCTCCTGATTGGTGGTTATAGAAACTAAATGTTCTCCTCTGCATCTCTGCTAAAATCTGGGTAAAGTATTGAAAGGAATGTGAGTCTTATTCAGTATATTTAGTTATTGCTTGCTTTTCTAAAGTCCACCAACCTTGCCAGCAGGCATGCCATCTAAGATAGTTTGACAAGCTACAGTCATGTGAAAAGTAAGTACACCCCCTGGAAAGTAATTTTTTTACATATTTGGACAGATGGATATGTCATCTTCACTTCAACACTATTGACAGATAAAGGTTACCCAATTTAACAAATCACACACAAAAAAACCTTGAAAATGTTATGTAATTTAAATAAACAAACATGTATTTTCCTTATGGGGAAAAAGTTAGTACACCCCTACCTTTACCATCACATAAAATTGCTAAAATTTGAATTTGGTGTACCAAAACAAGGGCAAATGATTAGAAAACATTATATTATATTATTTTGTGTGATTTGTTAAATTGGGTAACCTTTATCTGTCAATAGTGTTGAAGTGAAGATTACATATCCATCTGTCCAAATATGTAAAAAATAAAGATAACTTTCCAGGGGGTGTACTTCCATTGTGTGACATAGGACTGTGTAGCTATTAAAATTTGCCTTTTTCTATACCATGGCAGGATATAATTGCATGGTCAGACATAGAATTACTAAAGAACAATGTCACTATTGTCATGATAGAACAATTATTACAATAAGAAAATACTGAAATTAGAATACTACTGTAAATTACTGTATCTATGTTGAAAATATGTTGTTTGAAAACCAATACACAAAAGCTGCCTTTCTGTCAAAAAACAGTCAGTATTTTCAGTTTCACCATGCCTGGAACTGCCCAAACTTCCCTTACTTCTGGCCTGCTATTCACCAGACACCACCATAGCAGCTGAGATGGATTTCACTGGGCCTTGAATGCCACTCAAGATTAAACCATTAGGGCTAAAACATTTATTTCAGATCAGCAAAGGCATGGCTGAGTTCCGGCAGGGCCACAGGGGGGCCCAGTGATTTGCTGCCAGTTTCAATAGACACACAACACACACAGTCGGAGAGGACCTGACTCTGCAACACACACTACCACAATCTTACTGCCTCACAGACATAGGAAGGTAGTTATTTCTCAGGTCGTATTAATTGAGTAAATCAAATATGCCAATATGGACCACAAGCTGAGTTTATGTTGAAATATAATTTCAATATTGACACAAATGACATTATAATCTGGGGAGGAAGAACAGGCTTAATTCCCTGAGAGAAATATTGACTCAGTTAGGAGGTGTGTTAATCAGAGAGGATGACCTTCTGTACCTCTTGTTAACATCACCTTCTATAGGTGAGCACCATCTTCTGTCAAAATGCAAGCCTATGAAAAGAGAAACAAAAATATAAACATAAAGTGATGGTCCCATCTTTCATGAACTGAAATAAAATATGCCAGAAATGTTCCATATGCACAAAAAGCTTATTTCTCTCAAATGTTTTGCACAAATTTGTTTACATCCCTGTTAGTAAGCATTTCTCCTTTGCCAAGATAATCCATCCACCTGACAGGTGTGGTATATCAAGAATCTGATTAAACAGCATGATCATTACACAGGTGCACCTTGTGCTGGTGACAATAAAAGGCCACTCTAAAATATGCAAAGCCACAGATGTCTCAATTGGCATGCTGACTGCAGGAATGTCCAATCGAGCTGTTGCCAGATAATTTAATGTTAATTTCTCTACAATAAGCCGCATCCAACGTCGTTTTAGAGAATTTGACAGTTTTTACAAATCAAAAAGGTGCAGACAAAGACAAGCTGGTGAAAAAAAGGTGCCTCGGGTTGGGCGGGTTATTCTGTGATATTGCGAGGGGTGAAAGTGAGAGAGGAGGCGAAATAGTCAAAAGGTATTTAGCAAAATGAAAGATTTAATAATACAAACGGCAATAAACAATGAAAGACAATAACCCGCGAGGGGTGAAACAAAATAGACAAAGCTAAATAGTGGTGTTGCTACCATCTTCCCACGACTGCCAGTTAGAACGCCGGCGAGGATGAGCGCTGGAGAGGAGGAACCGCAGCTCTGCACGGGGCATTCGTTACAGTTATATATAAAATTGCACCATGCTATGTGATAATGCTAATGTCACAAATCTATGAGTCCATTGATTATAGTCTCAACTTGTTTATTTTCCTTAATTCATAATATCTTAACTTACTCAACTTTCTGCCTACATTATTTCTATAACATTTGAAGGAAATAGGACCTCTTTTTGGCATGAATTATATTATTATGTTTAACTGGTACAACTTTTTGCAACCATACAGTTGCTCTGCTGTACCAGGCGGCACAGTGTTCCCCACAGTCCTTAGCTGTAGAGCGCGAGCAGTGTTGACACATGCCAAGAACCATGGTCAGTCTGTGTGGATATAGATAAACATGCACATGTAAAATCAATATCTAAACAATTGTGTGTCCTATTTCAATCAAATAGGGTGTGAAGCCAGGCCCAGGAAGCCAGATGGTAATCTTATCAGCCAAACCGAAACAGGTAAAATCTGAAAATGTAAATCCCTTAACAGCTACAGGAAATTCTTTGACTGTGAGATTACTAATTATGTTTTGCACAGGAGCACACTCTACAAAGGCCTCCAAGGCGAACTTCCTGACCTGTCTGTCCTGCGTGTGTCTGAGATGTACAAGGACTTCCACATTGAAACAGCACCATTGATCACCACAGTGGGGATCAACAGCGAGGTCCCATTGGTCAACTCTGCTTTTGGAAAAGTCCAGGCAGGAGATCCTCTATCCCACCAGCATGTTTGTGTGTAGTGAGCAGCTGTATGTCAGATCGTTGGAGACCAGCTGGGATATGGCTCACACCATTGGAAGCACTACCAAGGAGCAGAGCACCACACTGGACTGGCATAAACTAAGAAGGCCACGCCTTACCACTTCCCGCTTGGGGGAAGTCTGCCACGTCTGAGGGCAGAGCTTAGCGGAGAACCTGGCTGACCGAATTATCAAAGGATCTCCTCAGACGGCAGCGATGAAGAGAGCTCTGGCCATGGAGCCTGCTGCTGTCTGTGAGTACAGCCACATTAAGAACGTGAACTACATGCCATGTGGGTCTGTAATCCACCCTGACGCCCCTTGTCTGGGGTTGTCACCTGACGGGTTGACCTACGACCCCATTGAAAACTCACCATTTGGCTTACTGGAGATCAAGTGTCCAAACTCCAAAAGTTATATTGACTGCCCCAACCTGAAGCTCCATCATGGCAAACTGGAGGTAAAGCCACAGCACGCCTACTGCTAGCAGGTACAAGGCTAGCTGCTAATAGCAGGGCTGGAGTGGTGTAACTTTGAAGAGGACATGCTGATCCAGCGCATCTACAGTGATGTGGCAAAAAAACATTATGGAAAAGGCAGACCATTTCTAATTTTTACATGCCTAGATGTCTAGATTAAATGCTTGACTTCATGCATGGCTATGCCTGAGAGATGTAGACTGAGAAAAAATAAATATACAATTTGAGTGCATCCTATTTTCATTCATCATTGATGTTGACTGCTAAAACGTGTTACACTGATGTGTTTAATCATTGAACACATTGTTGAGCCTACAGGTTAATTGTGTGTTCCAATTATCCTAAACTGGTTGCCAGCTGAAGAGGCGCGACACAAGTGGTAGTGCAACAAGATGAGATCGACAGAGGTTTAAGGCAATGAAAACTTAATTTTGTAATTCACAATTAATAACTGTCTCCAAGACCTGCTTAAATATGTACTGTACATTCATTGTCTCAAGACACATAACATGCATGTACAGTGGTTGCACGTATAAAAGATGCGAGCTTTTGCCGCGGGAATTTTAAGTACCCAGCGTAACGGCTTCATTGCTCCAGACCACCGCAGGGGGGAGTTAGAGTTAGAGCACTCTGTATTTATTTGGGTCCCAAGGTTTTTATATGACCAATCATATCGAGTGGTTCCAATGACACTACGGGACACATAGCTGGTGACTTTGAAAGCAAAGATGGCTGACAAAAACATTACGGTGGAAGCAAATCTAAGTAATTATAACGTCATAACGAGTCAAGCAAAAAATGTAGAATTGTGAGGAATATGTTAGTTAATGTAGAGACAAACGATTGTGCATATTTAGTCATGATAGAAAGTGCACACTGTGAAGGGGTGATCGTGATGCATTTAGGAGGAGTGTTTACACTTCCTCCAGGCTTGCAGGAGTGCTCCAGGGGAGATGTGGCATTTGATAAAAATGTGAAGACGGTTCTTCTAGCCCACGAACTTGGAATTGGTTATGTGTAACCGGTGTGAAATGGCTAGCTAGTTAGCGGTGCGCGCTAGTGGCGTTTTAATCGGTGACGTCACTCGCTCTGAGACCTTGAAGTAGTTGTTTCCCTTGCTCCGCAAGGGCCACGGCTTTTGTGGAGTGATTGGTAATGATGCTTCGAGGGCGACTGTTGACGATGTGTGCAGAGGGTCCCTGGTTCGAGCCCAGGTAGGGGAGAGGAGAGGGCCGTAATCAAAGTTGTTACCTATGCAGCTTTAGTCCCCCCACTAGGACAATTTTCTTTCAAAATAACAGAAAAGCATGTTTTTCTGTGCTATAGCAGTATTTAACTAGGCAAGTCAGTTAAGAACAAATTCTTATTTACAATGACGGCCTACACATCATGACGGCCTACACATCATGACGGCCTACACATCATATGAAGGATAGCATCACAAATTAATAGATAAACGGCAGATTAGGGGTGGGGGGGTGGGGGTGTTGGATTCTACTGGCCTTTTGAACATGTGAACAAATGGAAGCCACTGTTGGTGATCCCAATGACACACCTCTGTGTTCTAGCATAGAGGGGGAGGGGGCCAGGCTGGGTCTGTAGAGTTGCTTAAGCTCTTAAGTACTCTAAAACAAAATGTTGGTATTTGTTCAACATCTTTATGCTTTCATTAATAAAAATCATAAAAATACCAGATTTGCCCTAACGAAAAATGCATAAAGCATTGTGCAATTTTTTTTATCGAATGAAATGAATTGTACCACTGTTTTTATTTACGCACTTTAAACATTTGGATCATAAAGCATTTAAAGGTTGACAATATTTTGACAAAGTTAATCTGCTCATGTTGTGTGCGTTCAATTAATTGTGACATTGTGGTTACAATGAACAACATTTCTAATTATATCTCACAGACCAGATTTGCCCTAATGGAAAATGCATCAAGCATTACGTAGTCCCGTGTAGATCAGTTGGTAGAGCATGGCGCTTGCAGTACCAGTACGAAAGAAACATAAATGTATGCACTCACTACTGTAAGCCCTTAACTCTGGATAAGGGCGTCTGCTAAATGACTTCAATGTGCATTTTTTTAAATCAAATTAAATTATATAATTGTACCACTGTTTTAGCAGTGATGGACAGCTGAAGGCATTTTCAAAACATGCCGTGACCATGAGCTTAATAAACATATATATTTTCAAACAGTTTTAAAACATTAAGATAAATATTGTAAAGAAGCAGGCAGGGAGCAGGTTTCGAACCCTCAACCATCGGGCCCAAAGCCGACTGTGCCATTAAGTTCTGATGTGTGGTATGCATATTAACAGTAGAATATCCGGGACTCAACGAGTAGCCTACCAATAGCCGCTAGTATAATAAATCAATTTAATACGCACAATCACAAAGACATCCATAAATATTTTGTTTAGGAAGGTCATAAAAAATGAAACTAAGACAATTTTCTTTCAAAAAGCATGTTTTATGTTTTTGTCAGTGCTATAATAGCTGAGGCTATGGTTTAATTTAACCTTTATTTGCTTCATGCCAACAAAAACACCATACCAACAGTGAGGTTTGGAGGTGGGAACATCATGGTGTGGGGCTGCTTTTCAGCAAATGGTACTGGCAAACTTCACATAATTGAAGGAAGGATGAATGGGCAAATTTACCGAGACATTCTTGACAAAAATCTGCTGCCATCTACCAGGATGATGAAGATGAAACGAGGGTGGACATTTCAGCAAGACAATGATCCCAAACACACAGCCAAGGAAAGAAAATAAAGCTGCTAGAATGGCCCAGCCAATCACCTGACTTAAATCCCATTGAAAATCTATGGAAAGAACTGAAGATCAAGATTCATAGAAGAGGCCCACGGAACCTTCAAGATTTGAAGACTGTTTGTGTGTAAGAATGCCAAAATCACACCAGAGCAATGCATGCGACTAGTTTCTCCATACAGGAGGCGTCTTGAAGCTGTCATTACCAACAAAGGCTTTTGTACAAAATATTAAATAAATATCAGTAAGTGTGTTCAATACTTTTTCCCTGTGTCATTTCACATTATTACACATAACTTAATTTCTGAACTTATTTGTTTTTCTTTGTATGTATGGATTACTTGGGTTGTTACCAACATCTGGTGAAAATGTCATGTCAATAGCACCTTTGGAAATGTATTTACTGAGAAAAATGGTGACGTGTTCGATACTTATTTCACCTGCTGTACATGTACTGTAGTTCCACTGAGGAAGTAGGTTTAGCATACACACTGGTATTCTTGAGTCTATACGGTATTCCTAATGACATGTTAGGGTGGCATGTTCCTTTTCTCAACAGTAAGGTTAGAGTAAAGTTATTGTAGACAGAAATGTTATATTTACAATGAGTTTCCCCCAACTGGTGACCTGTTCCATTTTCTATATAACACAAATTACCTGGAGGAGATTCGGCCAGGGTGATGGGTAGCTTGGGCAGAGAGGTGGGATTATTAAAATCAAACCATCTCATATAAAACACCTCATTACCTGCTTTGGTCCACATCAATATTTCATTAGCTTTAAGGGGTATAGCTACCAATGTTATAGTCTCAGCATTGTCTGGTAACAGTCCACAAACACAACAATCGGATACATTCTGTAGCACAGAAACATTACTAGCTACTTGTAAGAAAGTGTTTGACCCGGGGAAAACCCCATAATATTCCTGTCCTCTTTTTCTTCTCTTCAGGTATGCTGTGTCATCCAGGTTCAGGTCAGCGGGGTCATGAGAGTCCAGGTTCAGGTCAGCGGGGTCATCTACTTCTGGGCTTCCCTCTGTGAAAGCCGGGCCTCTGGAGTGGACAGGTCGGGGAGACGTTACTAGCACGTTCGCCTGCCTCTCGCTCGAAGTATGGTAAGTCCTGTTTGAGCACATTTTTGCCAGTTTTATTTTTCAGAATGCCATTGTAAGTCCAGAACATGCAAATGTCTCGCATCATCACCTTGCATCATGTCACACAATTATTTAATTATCTTTGAGTTGAAATGTGTTCCCCTATCGCTATCTAGACTTTGTGGTACACTGAATTGTGGAACAATATCATGTAACAGGCATTTAGCCACAGTCTTTGTTTGCTTCCTCATTAGATTTGGGGAAGGCTTATATTATTTATTCTACAGGCAGGCATGTGAACAAACTCAATTTGCATATTTACCAAAAGACCCCAGGGGACTAGTAGGCTTAACAAAGAGGTCGGTACTTGCTTTCCTGCGTTGTGTTCTTGGCAAATTAGACATTGGGCACATATTTCGTTGGCATTCTTTCCTACAAGCACTGACCGCACTTACCATTGTCCCTATCGACACAACTCACACCGTGATTCATGCATCCCAAAAAAAACAACACTGCCGGTTAAATAAAGAAAAACTATTTAGAATAACAACCCTTGATAACTCCATAAGGAAATAATTTTATTCCTGTAAGGGAATTCAAGGAATAGTCAAATAGACTACAGACAGGTTTTCCTCACACCACTCATGCACTTGTTGTGTGTGAGTAGCACACACGCCCCCTCCCTTTGTGCTTTCTTCACAGTTCAGGGGCAGCTCTCTGTCTCTCTCCTTCTCGCCCGTCTGAATCAGAATCAGAAATATTGATCAATTCTAAAGGGTAAAGAAAAATAAAAGCGTAGGGATATAAATACAAATATGGTGAAATTTGTATCAACAACAGTACACTTCTTCATACTTATCAGCGTTTACATATTGTATTTACATTTCAAATAATGTCACCGAGCTTTCTTGCGTTGGTGATCAGACCTCATAACAGAGGTCATTCAACACCATTAAGTGAGTCTCCTCCTCCTTTATCTTTCCCTGTACTTTAGACCCATTGTTTTAAAATATTTCAATCATTCTCTATACCAGCTTGACATTGGGGTTTTCAGTACATTTCTCATCAGGAGAACTGTGTACAATGTGTATTTCAGAAAATGTCATTTGTGTACCCTTTAAGGAGCATCCTTTCTAACCTGTGAAGAACCTACTAAAACCAAATAGAAAAACACCACACAGACACGGTATTAACACCACTAACAAATATGTATAAGTATAGATGGGTGGGTTGTGTGTGTGAGATGAAACGTAGGGCAAAAACAAACAAATGGCCAGGCCTTACTTAATTTGGGAGCCCAGTCAACAGCCGGATCTGGGTACCTTTATACAGTACTTTATAGTACTGCAGAATTTCACTAACTGCTCTCCCAAGGCACTTGCCTCAGGAAGCATTTCAAAGGGAGATATACAGAATCATTGTTAAACTCATCAGAAAACGTGGCAGTGGACATTCCATCAGTCCTGGAAGAGAAAATAAACATGTACTTAGTTTTCACTATGCTACATCTCAATCAGTCCTTAAAATGCAATATGCGGTACTACTATGCCTATGTACCTCCCTCCTTTTTCCAAACGAGCTTACTGCATTTTAGGCAGGAAGCCTTGATAAAACCATGCATACACACAATTATACTGGAGACAGATCAGATGATAGAATTAAGTGGAATAGGCACCTTCTAAAGTAAATAATCCCAGAGCCCCTTTCTTGTAATCTTATCATCTAGACCTGTTGCATTGACATATGGCTTGTGTTCTGTACTTTCTGTCCCCGGGACATCAACTAGTAGAAATATGAAACCTGTTGTTAAAACACATCTGCTAGGGCCTTCAAAAAGTTGGTGCTGGTTTATCAGCTTATTTTTTCTTCTCAGCCCTCGTACTAAAAACATTTATTTGGATCTATCAGTGTTCCACTTAATGGAAACAGATTATTGTTTTGGTTGACATTATCTTCTTTCTTAAATCACTGGTGTTATTCAACCTCAATCGAATTGAGAAATAATCATTGTAAATTGTCATGTTAGATTAACAAAACCGTATCCTATTCAATTGTTAGTACCTCTGTTCCAAATTTTTCCCAGCCTGTTTGTGTTCAGTGAGTACCACTCACTTTCACTGGCGGCTTATCCATGGGTTCACAGGAAGCTTATCTTTAACCCAAACACCAGATGGTGGTCTCTGATCAGTCCCAAGGCTCAATCCCTCTGGTCGCTTAGGCACGTAATGCTGTCAAATTATATTGCATTATTAGAGTGCTATCTGAAAGCTACTAATAACATGCAGTATTACCATTCACCATACTGTCCACACTGTCAACACTCATTACATTTTATAGACCAATCAAATTATAGACCATGAGTACCATGAATCTTTTCACTTTACTTTCTTTATTACTATATCTTCTATATCAGAAATATATATATATATTACTATATCTTACTATATCCTTCAACTAGGACCATTCTAGTTAGGAAAGCCCTCTCAATCCCTACTGCTAATACACACATCACTCTCAAACAATGTTCTGCTTTTACCCCATTTTACGGTTTAAAAACAAACAAAACAAACTTGATCATTTCTGTTTACCGGGATGCCATTTTCCCCGTTTACTGTCTCTTTATTGGAAGGCATTGTTCTTATTATAGTCTACCATAACAATGCTACTGTACATATTTATTACCAATTTCCGTTGGATATTTACTTTCTGCTTTCTACTCTTTAAATGTCTTATTTTGAGATTAATATGTAATGCGCCAAAATGATAAAATACATTGAAATAAGCTTGAGGGAACTTCCTTTTTAAGGTAGCTCTCGAGACTAGAGTTTCTTTCTAGGCTCAACATTTATTATAACTGGGCTAGCACTGCCTATCAGTTCACTGTCATTGGAGTGCTCTGTCCATAATGAGTCTGGAACTTGAGACAGAATCGACTGAGAGACAGAGACAGTTACCCCCTCCGTCTCGAGCAGTGGTTCAATTTGCAACTCCATCGGGATTACATTACATTCGAGCATATAGTGTTGTCAGCAAGTCTCTTCTCAGTAAATTAAATGGTTGAGTGGATATATATATATATATATATATATATATATATATATATATATATATATATATATATATATATATATATATATATACAGTGGGGAGAACAAGTATTTGATACACTGCCGATTTTGCAGGTTTTCCTACTTACAAAGCATGTAGAGGTCTGTAATTTTTATCATAGGTACACTTAAACTGTGAGAGACGGAATCTAAAACAAAAATCCAGAAAATCACATTGTATGATTTTTAAATAATTAATTTGCATTTTATTGCATGAAATAAGTATTTGATCACCTACCAACCAGTAAGAATTCCGGCTCTCACAGACCTGTTAGTTTTTCTTTAAGAAGCCCTCCTGTTCTCCACTCATTACCTGTATTAACTGCACCTGTTTGAACTTGTTACCTGTATAAAAGACACCTGTCCACACACTCAATCAAACAGACTCCAACCTCTCCACAATGGCCAAGACCAGAGAGCTGTGTAAGGACATCAGGGATAAAATTGTAGACCTGCACAAGGCTGGGATGGGCTACAGGACAATAGGCAAGCAGCTTGGTGAGAAGGCAACAACTGTTGGCGCAATTATTAGAAAATGGAAGAAGTTCAAGATGACGGTCAATCTCCCTCGGTCTGGGGCACCATGCAAGATCTCACCTCGTGGGGCATCAATGATCATGAGGAAGGTGAGGGATCAGCCCAGAACTACACGGCAG
This sequence comes from Thymallus thymallus, assembly GCA_023634145.1. Taxonomy (NCBI): domain Eukaryota; kingdom Metazoa; phylum Chordata; class Actinopteri; order Salmoniformes; family Salmonidae; genus Thymallus; species Thymallus thymallus. Next base: position 14,447,936 of record CM042387.1, read on the forward strand.
GACCTGTTCAATGACCTGAAGAGAGCTGGGACCACAGTCTCAAAGAAAACCATTAGTAACACACTACGCCGTCATGGATTAAAATCCTGCAGCGCACACAAGGTCCCCCTGCTCAAGCCAGCGCATGTCCAGGCCCGTCTGAAGTTTGCCAATGACCATCTGGATGATCCAGAGGAGGAATGGGAGAAGGTCATGTGGTCTGATGAGACAAAAATAGAGCTTTTTGGTCTAAACTCCACTTGCCGTGTTTGGAGGAAGATGAAGGATGAGTACAAGCCCAAGAACACTATCCCAACCGTGAAGCATGGAGGTGGAAACATCATTCTTTGGGGATGCTTTTCTGCAAAGGGGACAGGACGACTGCACCGTATTGAGGGGAGGATGGATGGGGCCATGTATCGCGAGATCTTGGCCAACAACCTCCTTCCCTCAGTAAGAGCATTGAAGATGGGTCGTGGCTGGGTCTTCCAGCATGACAACGACCCAAAACATACAGCCAGGGCAACTAAGGCGTGGCTCCGTAAGAAGCATCTCAAGGTCCTGGAGTGGCCTAGCCAGTCTCCAGACCTGAACCCAATAGAAAATCTTTGGAGGGAGCTGAAAGTCCGTATTGCCCAGCGACAGCCCCGAAACCTGAAGGATCTGGATGGAGGAGTGGGCCAAAATCCCTGCTGCAGTGTGTGCAAACCTGGTCAAGAACTACAGGAAACGTATGATCTCTGTAATTGCAAACAAAGGTTTCTGTACAAAATATTAAGTTCTGCTTTTCTGATGTATCAAATACTTATGTCATGCAATAAAATGCAAATGAATTACTTAAAAATCATACAATGTGATTTTCTGGATTTTTGTTTTAGATTCCGTCACTCACAGTTGAAGATAAAAATTACAGACTTCTACATGCTTTGTAAGTGGGAAAACCTGCAAAATCGGCAGTGTATCAAATACTTGTTCTCCCCACTGTATAATCATCTTTAACGTTTACTGGTCCTATACAACAGGGCATGGGTTTTGTTTAAAAATTGACTATTTGTTCCGTTCCCACATTTCTAGTATTTTTGGTCATTCACTTCTTCAGTGGTTGGGGTCGTGACAATAGAAGCTTTATATGTATTCCTATCCCTATCTCTATCCCCCTCTAGCTGCTCCGTTGTTACCACCCCTGCCACGCACACGGCTGCGACCCCATCCCCTGCCACGACCGCGGCCCCCAGCTCGTGCCGTGTAAAAACTGTAGCTGAGCTGCCTGTAAGCAACGGTCAGTTATTTATGTTTAATAGTTTCCGTGCAATGCTGAGCTAGGATAGTAACTTCCGGTAGGGTTTTAGCCTGCTAACCTGGACTAACAGAGACCTGGACACTGATACCAGGGGGCAGTTAACCCCCTCCGCATCAGACGCCATTCCAGAGTGTTTGAAAAAGAGGTCTTTCATTCTGCTCGAAAACCGTGGGCATCTTCCCCCTCAGTCAGTTTTGGTCCAATCAACTCGAGTAGGGTAGTGGTGAAACACTACTGCTGTAAGGGCTCCTACTTTCATTGGAGGATACAGAACCACTGGTGGTACGGGTTGAGGCTGTGGAAGGGGAGCTGAGGGAGGGGCCGGTTCATCTGTAAACTTAGAGGGTTTACCACCCATGATTTCTAATGGTTTTCTTACACCAAATCACTTCAATTTTTATTGTTTTCTCAGTTTTGTTACTATCTCGAGTAATCCATTATACACACATTTATCAAAACTCTATACTCAAGCCGTCTTGTTACCAACCAAACAATTAGTCAACTTTCTGTCATTACCGTTACTTTAACCAACTTCATTAATCCTCTCATGTGTGCAAACCGATGACATATATTAGAACTAGTTGTAGGCCTGCTATGAAGTACTTTCCCAGATGTGGGCTATCCGATTCCTACAGGCAGGCTATCCGATTCCTTCTATCACGTGATTGTAGGTAAACCGATCCCTACATGTGAGCACTACTGGAGACACCAAACAGATTCAGTATTATAGGATAATTTAACCCCAAAATTTTGTGGATGAGATATTTCACCATTAAGGCTCGGCTGGAAAACAGACAGTCCCCAACAGAGATTTTTTTTATAAGGTCTCTTACCTTTTTAAGTTGTGGCCAGAGGGATATCTGGGTCCAAGCCAAGTGAAACGGGTCAAAAAGTCAAGTCGCTCTCATCAGGCACCAAATGTTGTGGAAAATGAGTTCCAAAGATTAGGCAGAGACTAATTTAATCGTATAATAGTGAATCTTTAATACATACGAGCAGCTGCAAAGTAGATCCCTCTCCAAGAGTAAAAGGTTACTTATCCCTTATATACTGGGAGGATGATAATACAATCATATTGTTTACGCAACAGTTATATCCCTTATATACTGGGAGGATGATAATACAATCATATTGTTTACGCAACAGTTATATCCCTTATATACTGGGAGGATGATAATACAATCATATTGTTTACGCAACAGTTATATCCCTTATATACTGGGAGGATGATAATACAATCATATTGTTTACGCAACAGTTATATCCCTTATATACTGGGAGGATGATAATACAATCATATTGTTTACGCAACAGTTATATCCCTTATATACTGGGAGGATGATAATACAATCATATTGTTTACGCAACAGTTATATCCCTTATATACTGGGAGGATGATAATACAATCATATTGTTTACGCAACAGTTATATCCCTTATATACTGGGAGGATGATAATACAATCATATTGTTTACACAACAGTTATATCCCTTATATACTGGGAGGATGATAATACAATCATATTGTTTACGCAACAGTTATATCCCTTATATACTGGGAGGATGATAATACAATCATATTGTTTACACAACAGTTCTTTTATACAAGCAACAGTTCCAGAAAACAATGGCCTTGTGTTAGGGTGCAGTCTATGAAATGCATAGACTGCACCCTAACATCACAGTCCAACACAGAACAATAGCATAACGCTTGAGAAGTGACAACATCACAAACCCAACTCTGCCACAACTATGTGAAATTCACAGACTAGGGCCTAATGAATTTATTTAAATTGACTGATTTCTTTATATGAAATGTAACTCAGTAAAATATTTGAAGTTTTTGCAAATATTTGAAGTAACATCAATAGATTGGACAATGGACAATAGTTTTTATAACCCAACCAGGTTAAAGTGTCCTTTGGTATTTAAAGAATATTATGTCAAATCAGAGACTGTCTCCTAGAGATAAACATACTTTGGCGCGAATCAATCCCAGAACAATAGCAAAGGACTTTATTTTTATTTTTTATTAGTGAGGGAGATAGGAACCTCTAGCTTCAAGGATTTTTGCAATTCGTTCCAGTCATTGGCAGCAGAGAACTGGAAGGAATGGCGGCCAAATGAGGTGTTGGCTTTGGGGGTAGGCCAGTGAAATATACCTGCTGGAGCGCATGCTATGGGTGGGCGTTGCTATGGTGACCAGCGAGCTGAGATAAGGCGGGGATTTACCTAATAGATAGATTGATAGATAGATAGGTACTTTATTTATCCCCCGGGGGGGAAATGTCATTGTCAAGCAGCTACAACAAAACACAGGGCAGGTGCAAAATGCCACAACGAAAAGTACACAAAAGACAGATATACGGTACATGATACATAGAGCGGCAGTATGAAAAAGTATAGAAATACAAGATATCTGGAGTGCAAAAAAATAAAAGCTATAAAAGAGACATAGCATAGTATGGGTGGTTGGCTGAATATGTACACTATACATTGGTGGATGTTGGATGGTTAACTATACTATACAGGTCGATGGCAGAGAAATACTTCAGTAGCTAAAAATGCGTATGATATGAGCGAGGGTAATAATAGTTTACTTAATAGACAGACTGGGTAAATGCACAGGTAAGTGAACATTTTGCATGGTTAAATTAGCTGTACAGGTAAATATACAGTTATATTAACAGATAAGTGAATACTTGCGTGGTTACACAAACTGTACAGGTAAATGACAGGAAGAGATACTTTAATAGCTAAATGTGTGTATGATATCATTTGGGGTAATAATAGTAATTCCCTTAAAATACAGTCCTTAGTGCGCAGGGTTTAATTACAGACAACTGCACGTATTTCACATTCGATATACTAAAAGCAATGAGAAAAGGTGCAACTGGCAGGATACTAATATGCATTCCTGAGTGAATGCCTACGTAAGTTAAGTCCAATAATTACTTACAATATTGCATGTGATATAATATAACAACTGTACATGAGTGTGTATATACAGACCTGCATGAATAAGTAGGTCCTGAGTGAATGAGTGCTGACGGACCAGAGTTACTCACGGATGGATGCATAATTGTTTAACTAGGTCCTAGCACCCCAACAGTTCCAGATCTATGTTGCCGACGGCACGGCACCCCGGTGAGGCATTATATAGTCTAATAGCCGCCGGCAGGAAGGACCTCCTCTAGCGCTCTCTGGCACACCGTGGTGGGATCAGTCTGTGACTGAAAGTGCTCCTCTGCGTCACAACCATAGCGTGCAGAGGGTGGGTGACGTTGTCCATGATGGCCAGCAGTTTGGCCAGGATCCGTCTCTCCGCCACCTCCTCTAGAGTGTCAAGGCTCATCCCCAGGACAGAGCTAGCCTTCCTGATCAGCTTATTTACCCGAGAAGCATCACCGGCTTTGATGTTTGATCCCCAGCACACCACTGCAAAAAAGATGGCACTGGCCACCACAGACTGGTAGAAGGTATGCAGTAGTTTACTGCACACGTTGAAGGACCTGAGCCTCCTCAGAAAGTAGAGTCGGCTCTGGCCCTTTTTGTACAGGGCCCCGGTGTTACCGGCCCATTCCAGCCTGTTGTCCATATGGACTCCCAGGAACTTGTATGACCCAACCATTTCCACATCCATCCCCTGTATAGGGACTGCAGTCAGTTGTGCCTTGGTTCTCCTGAAGTCCACCACCATCTCCTTTGTTTTGCTGATGTTGAGCTGAAGGTGGTTCTGCTCACACCACAACACAAAGTCACTGATTGTGCTCCTGTACTCCTCCTCCTGCCCACCCCTGATGCACCCTACAATAGCAGAGTCATCCAAGAACTTCTGTAGGTGGCATGTTTCAGAGTTATATCTGAAGTCTGAGGTGTAGAGGGTGAACAGGAAGGGGGACAGGACCGTTCCCTGGGGGGCCCCTGTGTTGCTAACTGCCCGTTCTGACACACAGCTCTGTAGTCGCACAAATTGTGGCCTACCGGTCAGGTAGTCCGTGACCCAGGAGACTAAGGGTGCTTCCACTTTCATCCTCCTCATCTTCTCACCCAGTAGCAGGGGCTGAATGGTGTTGAAGGCACTGGAGAAGTCAAAAAACATAACCCTCACAGTGCAACCTGCGTTGTCCAGGTGAGAGTAGGCCCTCTGCAGAAGGTAGATGATTGCATCATCCACCCCGATGTTGCGCTGGTATGCAAACTGCAGGGGGTCCATTGATGAACACACCAGGGGTCTGAGGTGGGCGAGGACTAACCTTTCCAGGGTCTTCATGATATGGGATGTTAGCGCTACAGGTCTGAAGTCATTCAGGACAGTGGGGTGTGCCTTCTTGGGCACTGGGACGAGGCAGGATGTTTTCCACAGCACAGGGACCCTTTCTAGGCTCAGGCTAAGCTTGAAAAGACGCTGGAGTATTCCACACAGTTGGTCAGCACAGACCCTCAGCACCCTTTGGCTGATGCCATCAGGGCCCGCCGCTTTCCACTGATGTAGTCTCTCCAGCTCTCTCTTCACTTGGTTGGTGGTGAAAGCCAGCCCAGGTGGGGAGGTGGGGGGAAGGGGGGTGTTGAGGATCAGTCCAGGGGGAGCAGGAGCGGAGGTGGGGTCACTGATTGTCTCAGCAGAGGTGCTGTGAGCAAAGTGGGGGTGGGACAGTCGTGAGGGTGTGTGGTCTGGGGAGCTGGAGGGGAGGTGGACAGGGCCAGTATCAAACCTGTTAAAAAATTGGTTCAGCTCATTGGCTCTGTCCAAAGGTGCTATTGACATGACATTTTCACCAGATGTTGGTAACAACCCAAGTAATCCATACATACAAAGAAACCAAAACAAATAAGTTCAGATATTAAGTTATGTGTAATAATGTGAAATGACACAGGGAAAAAGTATTGAACACACTTACTGATATTTATTTAATACTTTGTACAAAAGCCTTTGTTGGTAATGACAGCTTCAAGATGCCTCCTGTATGGAGAAACTAGTCGCATGCATTGCTCTGGTGTGATTTTGGCCAATTCTTCCACACAAACAGTCTTCAAATCTTGAAGGTTCCGTGGGCCTCTTCTATGAATCTTGATCTTCAGTTCTTTCCATAGATTTTCAATGGGATTTAAGTCAGGTGATTGGCTGGGCCATTCTAGCAGCTTTATTTTCTTTCTGTGAAACCAATTGAGAGTTTCCTTGGCTGTGTGTTTGGGATCATTGTCTTGCTGAAATGTCCACCCTCGTTTCATCTTCATCATCCTGGTAGATGGCAGCAGATTTTTGTCAAGAATGTCTCGGTAAATTTGCCCATTCATCCTTCCTTCAATTATGTGAAGTTTGCCAGTACCATTTGCTGAAAAGCAGCCCCACACCATGATGTTCCCACCTCCAAACTTCACTGTTGGTATGGTGTTTTTAGGGTGATGTGCAGTGCCATTTCTCCTCCAAACATGGTGTGTATTATGACATCCAAACAGTTCAATTTTGCTCTCATCTGACCACACTATATTCTCCCAGTATTTCACTGGCTTTTCCAAATGTTGTGCAGCAAACTTTAAACGAGCTTCAACATGCTTTTTTTTCAGCAATGGAGTCTTGCGTGGTGAGCGTGCATACAGGCCATGGCGGTGGAGTGCATTACTTACTGTTTTCTTTGAGACAACAGTACCTGCTAATTGCAGGTCTTTTTGAAGCTCTCCACAAGTGGTCCTTGGCTCTTGGACAACTCTTCTGATTATTCTTTTCACTCCTCTGTCAGAAATCTTGCGAGGAGCACCTGGTCGAGGCAAATTTATGGTGAAATGATTGTCTTTCCACTTCCGTATTATGGCCCCAACAGTGCTCACTGGAACATTCAGAAGCTTAGAAATGCGCCTATAACCAATGCCATCATTATGTTTTGCAACAATTAGGTTGTGAAGGTCTTGAGACAGCTCTTTGCTTTTACCAATCATGAGATGTGTCTTGTGTGACACCTTGGCAATGAGACCTTTTTGTAGGCCATCAGTTGGGACTGAACCAGCTGATATTAATTTGCACTGACAGGGGGCTGGATTGCTTTTTAATTACTGATAGTTTTCAGCTGTTGTCTTGGCTTTCCATGCCTTTTTGCACCTCCCTTTCTTCATGTGTTCAATACTTTTTCCCTGTGTCATTTCACATTATTACACATAACTTAATTTCTGAACTTATTTGTTTTGGTTTCTTTGTATGTATGGATTAATTGGGTTGTTACCAACATCTGGTCAATAGCACCTTTGGAAATATATTTACTGAGAAAAATGGTGACGTGTTCAATACTTATTTCACCCTCTGTATGTACAATATGTGTGTAGGCGGGAAGCCTACTTTTATCTGGTCAGGATCCTGCTATGCTGCCTATATTGTTCCTGCTGTACATGCTACCCCAGTATCCCCAAATCACCCTTTCTCTCACTTGTATAGAAGGACGATTGTGCTGGTGCTGCAAACATTTATTTTTCTCTGTAGTCATTCCCAATTCTGCCATGACAACTGTGCTTGATTCCATTAGAGAACTAGCAAATAAAATATAAAGAAAGGGTAATGCTACTGCTATTTAAGAAATAACTGCTGAACTTGTCGCTATGAATACTATGGTCTTACAGAATAGATTTGCTTTGGGTATTCTCCTAGCATCTAAGGGAGGCACCTGTGAGGTGGTGGGTCAAGAATGTTCTGTCTGTCCTCATGCCTGTCGACCTTGCTGAGGAGATTGGGTGAAACAGCAATATCTCCTCCCTGCCAGATGGTCATGACAACAGAAGTGCTCGCCGCTGTCTCCCCCTTCATTGGGGATCCAGATTTCCATATTGGAAATTACCTCGATCCCTATGAACCTCCCTTTCCCCAGATTATTATTATTAAGTTACCTTTCAGGAGTTCCATTCAGACCACCCCTTTTTGTGTAAAATGCCCATTTCCCAGAAACCAGAGGGTTTTACGTTCTGTCTGACAACAGCTAAGATATACCATGCTAATGCTTATGGTTTCCATAGCATCTAAGGGGGAATTGTTGTTGCAGAATTGGGGTGAGCTGTTGTCACTTCTTAAGGGTTATGTTATTGTTCTGTGTTGGACTGTGATGTTATGCATTTCATAGACTCTGCAGCGTAACACAAGGCCATTGTGTTCTGGAACTGTTGCTTGTATAAAAGCAAACAAACTCAGAACTCTTTGGCCTGAATGCTTAGCTTCACGTCTGGAGGAAACCTGGCACCATCCCTACAGTGAAGCATGTGGGTGGCAGCATAATGTTGTGGGGATTTTTTTCAGCGTTAGGGACTGGGAGACTAGTCAGGATCGAGGAAAAGATAAATGAAACCTGCTCCTCAGACTGGAGCGAAGGTTCACCTTCAAACAGGACAACGACCCTAAACACACAGCCAAGACAACGCAGGATCGGGACAAGTCTCTGAATGTCCTTGAGTGGCCCAGCCAGAGCCCGGACTTAAACCTGATTGAACATCTCCGGAGAGACCTGAAAATAGATGTGCAGAGACGCTCCCCATCCAACCTGACAGAGCTTGAGAGGATCTGCAGAGAAGAATGGGAGAAACTCCCGAAATACAGGTGTGCCAAGCTTGTGGCGTCATACCCAAGAAGACTCGCAGCCGTCATACTGCTCAAGAAGGAGACGCGTTCTGTCTGAATATTTATGTAAATGTAATATTTCAATTTTTATAAATTTGCACAAAACGTTTTTGCTTTGTCATTATGGGGTATTGTGTGTAGATTGATGAGGAATAAGGCTGTAACATAACAAAATGTGGAGAAAGTGAAGTCTGAGCATATAAGCGCTGCAATCTATCTGCAATATTACAGCTGATCTACCCCCCCCCCACCCTCCCAAAAATATATTTAAAAAAATAAGTAGACCCGATAAGTAATTAAAATGCAACACCTTTAATTTCTATTTTGTCTATGTTGCAATGTAAGCTGAAATAATTACTGTCTATTACAATGTAAGCTGAAACAATTACTGTCTTATCTCTAAAAACCCTTATCTCCTCAGCCCTATGTAGCAAAATCTGAAATTGTGTTTTTTACACTGAATAAAAGTACAGACTCCGAGCTAAAAATGTGTATATCATATACTGCAATTAAGGAACAATGGGAAAGTAATTCTGCTATGAAAGTTGTAACCGCACTTTTGAGAAAATGTCCCTTGAATGTTTTGGTACACTGGATAATTATTCTTTGTCTACACCCATTCAGCATCGTTCACACCCTCTTAAGCCTTAGCCCCACCCATTTCATTAAGAATTCTCATGTTAGGCAAGATTTCAAGACTAAAAATTGTAAAAGTAGTAGCAAAATATACTTTATCTAGTCCTTGGCCTATATCCTAGTCATGCTGTTCTTCATATTACCGTCTCTGGTAAACACACACTATATCAAATAAAATCTAGGTTTATTCGTCACATGCACAGGATACAGAAGGTGTAAATGGTACAGTGAAATGGTTACTTGCATATTTGCATAGTAGCAATATGAAAAACAGAAAGTGTCCAGATAAATATTGTATAAATATTTTAGAATTATTCTATCATTCTTACCTAGACACACGTGTCATGTGAAAGAAATGCTATAACCACCCCCCAGCCACATCTAGCTAATTGGATGGGTCATTATTGTCTGGTCATGTACACATGTTCATGAAACACAATAGATGATCGTAATCCCCCACAGACACACTTTGCTAAATTGATGGGTCACGTAATCATCTGGAGAAGTGGAGTCTTCTGTTTAGACATGTAGCTATCTGAACAATGAACCTAATGGTGCTTTCAAGACAACTGGGAATTTGGAAAAAATACGAGGTCAAATCATGAAGTCAGTGATTTTCAGGTCGGAATGTTGGGGCTTCTACAAAGAGGCCAGAGTTCCTGAGTTGGAATTCTGAGTTCGATGGTGTTTTCCAGTCAAAGCAAGTTCCCAGTTGTCTTGAACGCACTGAAGTCGGAAGTCGGAAATTTGTGAGTTCCCAGATCTCAATAATCCCGACCCATGCTACTAGCAATACAAACTGATTGTCATAGCGAGCCACCATGCATGAATCTTAAAATGTCATAGTTCTCTCCTATGAAGTAGTAACGTGCGACATACACATATTTTCCTGAAATGAGTCACGAATGCTAACCAGAAACAATGATGATTCAACCAGTGATTGTTTCTTCAGTTCCCATCATTTCCGATTGTACTGTATATCCCTTTCGTAGTCATCGTCGATGAAGTGCACTACACACATGCAGATTTGCAAGATTGGCTGTTGTTTACATCGTATTTACAGTTGTATTGCTACTAGCCTTCTTCTGCATCTGTCTGTATCTTTCAAAGGAAAACAGTGACATTTTGTGCCTTCTTCCCTAGATTTCTTATATAAAGTGCAGCCAGGGACCGAACACCAACTTGGTCTTGCTGCCATCTCTTTGTATTTCCACTTTTCAGAACTAACTTTAGGCTACCACTGGTAAAAGTCTTTAAACTTTTGCGCCTGCTCTTTCTCCCCTCCATAAAACTTGCATCTGTGATGTCAAGCTCCAAATAAGGGCATACTGTATATGTTGTTACCCATCTCCACTGTTGTTGCAGATGGCCACATAAAATAATGGTATAAAATAATCACAATCGTTTCAGGTGGAAAAGTACACATTTCCTATAGCAAATTCGGCCATACACTTTCAATAAAACAAAGAATTTGTCCACAATTCACAGACTTCTCAATCGCTCTTTGACTGACAATGGAGCAGAGCTAACAGTGCACAAAGACACGTCACGAGTCACATGACCCGTTTTAGCAGCTTTCCAGTTCTACACTGCAAGGAGAGAGAGGGGGAGAAGGCAAACTCCACCTAACTGTATGGAATCACTTGGGGAATTCTGGATTTAAGGTAAAAAATAAAGACATTTTTACATGGCACAGCCTGTTTTTGTTTGGGGGGTTTTGCTCCAGTGTGGCGATGATGTAATCCGGATTACAAACCTTTTCTCTATGGTGTAAGGGCCTGAAAAGTGATCTGGCAATGGTGACCCTAGAACAGGCAACAAAACCAGTACTTGATCACTGGCCTTTCAAACGGCCAGAGCTGAAAAAGTGCAAAAAGTGTAATTTACCTGTACAGTTAATTTAACCATGAAAATATGAATTTACCTGTACATTTAACCAGACTGTATATTAAGTAAACTATTATTACCCTCATTTATATAATACGCACATTTAGTTATTTCTGCAATCGACTTGTATAGTTAACCATGCAAATATTTTTTATTTATATCAACGTGCAATAATTGTATAATATTTTCACCTAACACTCTATAACAATGTATAGTGTACATATTCAGTCATTCACTCATACTATGCAATGCCTTTTTATAGCTTTTTGCACTCCAGACTTCTTGTATTTTTATACTTTTCTATCTATCTATCTATCTATCTATCTATCTATCTATCTATCTATCTATCTATCTATCTATCTATCTATCTATCTATCTATCTATCTATCTATCTATCTATCTATCTATCTATCTATCTATCTATCTATCGTACCAGACTGTCCTTTTGGTTTGAGCCTTCTGCATATTCTCACTGGCAAACTCACAAGCGCTTATGTGCTCAAACAGATTTGTTTTAGGTGTTGTCCTACAACAATTTCTAAATGGACCTCTGACATAATGTCCAAACATGAGCTCATTCGGACTGAAACCGAGAGACTCCTGAACAACCTCCTGTGCTGCAAATAGCACTAGAGGCACCCCTTCATCCCAATCTTTCTCAAACTCAAAGCAGTAAGCTTTCAACATAGACTTCAAAGTCTGATGAAATCTCAAGAGCGCTTGAGACTCTGGGTGATATGCACTAGAGGGGCAATGGGTAACACACAACTGCTGTAGCATTTACTTTAAGCATTTACTTTACTCTTTGACATTACATTTTAACCATGGTTAAATTCTGCCGATGCACAAACGTTGAAAATATTTTCACAACGGCCTAACAATACTGGGAGCAGAAAGATTGGCCAAACGCAGGTATTGGCTGCAAAGGTGCAACCGGCTTACCCATCTGCTGGCAAATGCGACAGGTTTAACAGTAAGCCACAACATCCTGTTTCAGACAAGGACAGAAGTTATGCAAGATACTGTCACACGTCTTGTCGACCCCAAGATGACCAGCCATGCTTCCATCATGAGCCAACCTCAGTATTTCTTGTCAGAGTGTAGCTGGAACGACAATTTGAGGTTCACTGGGCCATATTATCCTTCCCAAAAGTGGCGTGGGAACACGATTTTCTCATCAGAACACCATCTGTCAAAGTAACCCACACATAATAAAACTCCTCCTCTTAACGTATCTCAGCAAAAAGAGGGGAGAGGGAAGCATCTTTTCTCTGTTCAGCAATCAGCTGTTCCCTAGACATCGAAGTGTTCACTTCACTTTCTTCTTTTAGAGGTCGTACCAACTCGCTAAATTTGGGGGTTTTCAATGGACAGGTCTGCTCAGGAGCTTTACATATAAACGTCTCAGACAGATCAAACTTGGTGGGATCACTAACATCTTCCTCAAAATTAGACCTGTTCTCTGCAATCTTCTTAGACATAGCACGTGTAACAGCAGACGCTGGGAACACTCTAGGGTATTTCTCTGATAACCAATCAGGTTCCTCTACTCAAGGCACCTTACAAATTACAGGATTTGGCACAAACTTCCCACAAGCCAAATCATTGCCCAAAATGAATGAGACCCACTTCACAGGTAGGCTAGGCCTCACTCCAACGACCACAGGACCAGAAACAAGATCAAACTTGAGTTCAACATTATACATTCTACCATTTCCTCCTTCAAACCGAGGTCTCTACTACATTCTTACTAGCTGGAACTACGTCATCGCGACGTATGTTTGTTGCTGAACGCGGTTGAACGCTGAAAGCTGAACGAGAGACCTCAGTTTATTGCTGTTTTTGTAAAGTTTTTAATGTTTTTATATACTTTTATTTTATTTTGGATCCTGCGGATCTGTTGGGCTTAGTTGCTGTGAGCACTGCTGTTTGTCCCGGGATCCTGCCAGATTCCGCATAGGGGGAGAGACACGGAAGCCCAGCTAGCCTAGCTGGCTCGGCGGACTCAATTGGAGGTCGCTATTGAACGTTTCCAGCGCTGCAGGAGATGTGCTTACTTTGCTTTGTTCCGGGACAATGTGGGCCGCACTGACTTTCAATGTAGCAACTGCTTGCGGAGGACTACAGAGGCGAAGTGGCTACTCTTAGCAAGCAAGTAGCAAATCTACACAAGCTACTGGGGAATCCATGGCCGACTACTTTTTCCTTTTTCTTCCACCCCAGTAGCCAGACACCGCTCTGGTCTGGTGGAAGTGTTGCCACCGTGTCAGCTCTCCACAACCGACTGGCCGGTGCTTAGCAGGGATCCATCCCCGAAGGGGTCTCCCCCTTCCCTGGAGAACGGAGCCATTCTCGACCCAACCAACCAGCCATGGAGATCCGTCACACACCATGGAAGTCGAAGAAAGCATCCTCTGGCAACGGGGGACTCCTTGGACCAGAAACGCACTGGAGAAAAAGACTGAAACCTTATAGTTGGAGGTGAATTGTAGTGGGAGGAGACTCTGTATAGTGTTTGTGTAGGGATTGTGTGGATTATTTGTTGGTGCCTTGCTTGTGAAGGTAGTTTTATGTGTCAACACTCATCTGCAAGGACTGCAGCTTTCTCAAGAGTGAGATCCTTGTGCTCATTAATGTAGGTAGCAACCCTTTCATGAAGGTAATTCTTGAACTGCTCGAGTAATATGAGTCTTTAAATCCTCAAGGTCCTTGACCTTTTGAGAAGCACACCAGCGATCAAAAAGTCATGCTTGTTCCCTTGCGAATTTAGCATGACTTTGTGACTCTTTCTTTCGCAATTTACGGAACTGTTGTCTGTATGCCCCTGGGATCAACTCGTAAGCCTGAAGAATAGCAGCTTTAACAGTGTCATAATCTGAACTCTAATCAAGAGATAAAGCAATGTACACTTTCTGAGCTTTTTCCATAAGAATACTTTGGAGGAGCAGTGACCAGATATTGCAGCAATCTGCTCAAACCAGAGTAAAAAATATGTGCACTTCCTTTTCGTTGAAAGGCGGTACTGAATACGGAGTGTTTCCAGATCTAACCCTTTAAAAGAATGGCATGCTCCAACTACAGTTCCCTTTTCCTGTACTCAAACTCTAATCTCTGATACTCCAATTTTGCATGTAGTTCTACCTCCTCAGGTGCACGTCTGAGGTTTACTCTACTACCCGAAACACCCTTTTCATCATCCTCTCTCTCTCCGGGAGGATTTCCTTCTCCACGAAAACAGCATCAAGTAACTCTGACTACTACTTTTGAATGGGCAGATGTCATGCTGATGTCATAATGCTTTACAATGATGATCAGATTTGCCTTTGTACATTCATCTACATTTTCCACAAATGCTTCCAAATGAAAGTCCATGTTTTATTCTGTGTGCTTATGAAACTTTCAAACTTATTTCTACAACAGTGTTTTTTGAACAATCAAGTATCTGGCTAACAAGAGTCACTTCGACAAGCAAACCAAAACAGAAAGTGTTTCTGAAAGATACCGAAAGGGGGTGCCCACTGGCAAAGCAACTAGAAAAGGGTCCCAAAAGACACCCACCATGGATGCCCACTAAGTTTGCCTCAGAAAAGTCAAACTAAAGGAAAAAAAAAACACACCAACCTAGGATATGGAGTAACAAATATGGACCAAACTAAACAGTGAAAAAGGCCAGATTCAGGCTTTGCTTGGCTACCTAATGTGGAAGCGCTAATGTGCGGTGGAAGCGCTAATGTGCGGTGGAAGCGCTAACATCTCCTCTCCAACTGATGCACTGGGCCAGCAGGTCTTAAATACCAGCTAGGCCAGCACAGGTGAAACAAATCCTGACTAACGAGGTGACTCCAATCAGTGCGTGCCACCGTTAATCAGGACGTACGCGTATTTTTGGTTGAGATGGAGACGTGAATCCAACATATAATTTCTTAACTTAAATTAACTTAACTTAAATTTCAAACAAAAATCTAAGTTATAGAATATGACTGAATCAAATCAAACTTTAAATGCCCTTTAAACACAGTTTGATTTGATTTCCTCCTATTCTTTTATTTATTATTAACTTGTAGATTCCATTTGAAATCAACCAAAGCTTTAAACCCTAGGTCTATATGTATTGTCTATTTTTAGTTGAATTCTGGGCTAAATTTAAACTATTTCAAATCCTTCAGAAAGTATTCACACACCTTGACTTTTTCAAAAGGTTGTTGTGTTACAGCCTGAATTTAAAATGGATAAAATATAGATTTTTTTTGTCACTGGCCTACACACAATACCCCATAATGTGAAAGTGTAATTACGTTTTGAACTACATGAATAAAGAATTTAAAGCTGAAATATCTTGAGTCAATAAATATTCATCCCCTTGGTTACGGCAAGCCTAAATAATTTCAGGACTCTATAGTGTTTAACTAAATGACTACCTCATCTACAGTTGAAGTCGGAAGTTTACAGTCACAAGGCCCTTTGCTGTTGTTCTGGGATTGATTTGCACTTTTCGCAGCAAAGTACATTCATCTATAGGAGACAGAAAGCGTCTCCTTCCTGAGCGGTAGGAAGGCTGCGTGGACGCATGGTGTTGGTATACATGGTATACTTGCGTACTATTGTTTGTACAGATGAACGCGGTACGTTCAGGCATTTGGAAATTGCTTCCAAGGATGAACCAGACTTGTGGAGGTCTACAATTTTTTTTCTGAGGTCTTGGCTGATTTCTTTCGATTTTCCCATGATGTCGAGCAAAGAGGCTCTGAGTTTGAAGGTAGGCCTTGAAATACATCCACAGGTACACCTCCAATTGACTCAAATGATGTCAATTAGCCTATCAGAAGCTTCTAAAGTCATGACATCATTTTCTGGAATTTTCCAAGCTGTTTAAAGGCACAGTCAACTTAGTGTATGTAAACTTTTGACTCACTGGAATTGTGATATAGTGAATTATAAGTGAAATTATCTGTCTGTAAACAATTGTTGGAAGAATTACTTGTGTCATGCACAAAGTAGATGTTCTAACCGACTTGCCAAAACTATAGTTCGTTAACATGAAATCTGTGGAGCGGTTGAAAAATGAGTTTTAATGACTTCAACCTAAGTGTACGTAAACTTCCGACTTAATCTGTATATGATTGATAAAGTATGGTTACATTTCATTTTCTCTGTTGAACCTACTCTTTGGAATGACTTCGCTAGCAACAGTCATTCTATTAAGTGGAGCTGTATCAACAATCATTCTGAGGATAGCACATTGTTAATAACAAATATCAAAGCTAAGCAGGGATGGGCTTGGTTAAAACCCTAGATGGGAGACCGAAGTGATAGTTGTAGATTTATCAACTCTCCAGTAAGAGGTGCTGCCCAGCCTATTGTTTTTTTCTTATAGTGGTGATTACGTTAAAGATGTGACTTGTTTCAGAGGCACAAATTCAAGATTTGTCTATGTTGAAAATCGGTGACTATTATGACATATTCCTGTGGTTGAAAATGTACCCTCAAAACAACAGTTGTTTACTTTTTTCCACATCACAATACATTGACAAATTACGTTGAAACAATGTTGATTTAACCAGTGTCTGCCCAATGGGAATACATTCATTACCATTCATTTCTATTTGGCACAACACAGTGGCGTAGCACAGTTTTGTATGGCCGCCTAGCAAGGTATGAGCAAATACATAAGGGAGTGTACTGTATATTAAAGGGTTGCTTTGTTGAAAAATATGTATTCACTACAATAGAATATAATGATTGTCTGCAAACTATGAAAATTGCCAGTTGTAAGACTTCCCACTGGGCAAAAACTGGTTGAATCAACATTGCTTCCACGTCTTCGTTTGGCGCCGCCCTGAGTGGTCGCCTGTTAAGCAGCTCCCGTTGTTCGTGCATTAATTGTTGTTTTAGTTCGTTTCTTTCGTCTATTTTCGTCTTTTTTCTTAGTTTTATTTTTTATTTTGCTACAGTCGAACTATAACAGTTCAGGATTATGGATTTTATGGATTTTATCACAGCTGAACGTCGACAGGAGTCGTCAACTGTTATTGTTTACAACAGAGCCCAGCTCCTGGATTTAGCCCACGCAGCGCTGCTGCTCCCCAGGGAAAAGTTTGATATTCCGGACGAATTGAAAAGACGACGCCGTGGATGCAGGGCGGGATTGAAATGTAAGGCAAAGCGGAGGAGGTTCAAGTACAAGCCGGTTATACCGTCTATTATTATGGGCAATGTGAGGTGTCTACATAACAAGATGGATGAGTTGACGGGACTTGTTCGTGGACAAAGGATTTATCGGGAAACGAGCCTAATGTGTTTTACTGAGACTTGGCTGAACGGTAACATCCCCATACAGAACGTCACTATCGACGGTTTCCAGACCATCACAGCGGACAGGGATCGCGTCTCTTCCGGTAAGAGTAAGGGTGGTGGGCTGGCTTTATTAGTTAACAACAGATGGTGTCATCCGAACCATATTACTCTTAAGGAACAGTTTTGTAGCCCGGACATTGAACTGCTAGCCGTTAGCCTGAGACCCTACTATTTGCCGAGGGAATTCACAGCGGCCATTGCTGTTATTGTTTACATCCCGCCCTCTGCTGACGCAAACGCAGCGTGTGATGTCATCCACTCTGTTATCGCGAGGTTACAGACAGCGCATCCCAGTGCTTTCTTTGCCATTTCGGGGGATTTTAACCATGCATCTCTCTCTTCAACGCTGCCCACGTTCAAACAGTTCGTGAAGTGCCCAACCAGGAATAATAAAACTCTGGACTTGTTATATGCTAATGTGAAGGATGCATACAACTCCACTGCACTCCCTCCCCTCGGTAGATCGGATCACAACCTTGTCCACCTCACCCCACTCTACAGGCCTATGGTCCAACAGCAGCCTGCAACCACCAGGACTATTAGGAGATGGTCCCCGGAGGCGAATGAGGCCCTACAGGACTGCTTTGAAACAACAGACTGGGATGTGCTCTGTGAGGCTCATGGGGAGGACATCGATGGACTCACTGACTGCATAACAGACTATATTAATTTTTGTGTAGACAACACTGTACCCACCAGGAAGGTACCCTGTTTCCCAAACAATAAACCCTGGGTCACCAGCGACCTGAAGGCCCTGCTGAATGAGAAGAAGAGGGCCTTCAAGGAGAAGGACAAGGACAAATTGAAATGCGTCCAGAGGGAGCTGAAGTTGCGGATTGCTGAGGGGAAGAGAGTGTATAAGGAGAAGATGGAGGACAAGCTGAGGCAGAGCCAGGTGAGAGAGGTGTGGAAGGGTATGAGAAATATCACTGGCTTCAAAAAGTCAAACAGTGGGCAGACGGAGGGGACCCAGGACAGAGCCAATGAGCTGAACCAATTTTTTAACAGGTTCGATACTGGCCCTGTCCACCTCCCCTCCAGCTCCCCAGACCACACACCCTCACGGCTATCCCACCCCCACTTTGCTCACAGCACCTCTGCTGAGACAATCAGTGACCCCACCTCCGCCCCTGCCCCCCCTGGACTGATCCTCAACACCCCCTTCCCCCCACCTCCCCACCTGGGCTGGCTTTCACCACCAACCAAGTGAAGAGAGAGCTGGAGAGACTACACCAGTGGAAAGCGGCGGGCCCTGATGGCATCAGCCCAAGGGTGCTGAGGGTCTGTGCTGACCAACTGTGTGGAATACTCCAGCGTCTTTTCAACCTTAGCCTGAGCCTAGAAAGGGTCCCTGTGCTGTGGAAAACATCCTGCCTCGTCCCAGTGCCCAAGAAGGCACACCCCACTGTCCTGAATGACTTCAGACCTGTAGCGCTAACATCCCACATCATGAAGACCCTGGAAAGGTTAGTCCTCGCTCACCTCAGACCCCTGGTGTGTTCATCAATGGACCCCCTGCAGTTTGCATACCAGCGCAAAATCGGGGTGGATGATGCAATCATCTACCTTCTGCAGAGGGCCTACTCTCACCTGGACAACGCAGGTTGCACTGTGAGGGTCATGTTTTTTGACTTCTCCAGTGCCTTCAATACCATTCAGCCCCTGCTACTGGGTGAGAAGATGAGGAGGATGAAAGTGGAAGCACCCTTAGTCTCCTGGGTCACGGACTACCTGACCGGTAGGCCACAATTTGTGCGACTACAGAGCTGTGTGTCAGAACGGGCTGTTAGCAACACAGGGGCCCCCCAGGGTACGGTCCTGTCCCCCTTCCTGTTCACCCTCTACACCTCAGACTTCAGATATAACTCTGAGACATGCCACCTACAGAAGTTCTCGGATGACTCTGCTATTGTAGGGTGCATCAGGGGTGGGCAGGAGGAGGAGTACAGGAGCACAATCAGTGACTTTGTGTTGTGGTGTGAGCAGAACCACCTTCAGCTCAACATCAGCAAAACTAAGGAGATGGTGGTGGACTTCAGGAGAACCAAGGCACAACTGACTGCAGTCCCTATAAAGGGGACGGATGTGGAAATGGTTGAGTCATACAAGTTCCTGGGTGTCCATATGGACAACAGACTGGAATGGGCTGGTAACACCGGGGCCCTGTACAAAAAGGGCCAGAGCCGACTCTACTTTCTGAGGAGGCTCAGGTCCTTCAACGTGTGCAGTAAACTACTGCATACCTTCTACCAGTCTGTGGTGGCCAGTGCCATCTTTTTTGCAGTGGTGTGCTGGGGAGCAAACATCAAAGCCGGTGATGCTTCTCGGGTAAATAAGCTGATCAGGAAGGCTAGCTCTGTCCTGGGGATGAGCCTTGACACTCTAGAGGAGGTGGCGGAGAGACGGATCCTGGCCAAACTGCTGGCCATCATGGACAACGTCACCCACCCTCTGCACACTATGGTTATGACGCAGAGGAGCACTTTCAGTCACAGACTGATCCCACCACGTTGTGCCAGAGAGCGCTACAGGAGGTCCTTCCTGCCGGCGGCTATGAGACTATATAATGCCTCACCGGGGTGCCGTGCCGTCGGCAACATAGATCTGGAACTGTTGGGGTGCTAGGACCTAGTTTAACAATTATGCATCCATCCGTGAGTAACTCTGGTCCGTCAGCACTCATCCACTCAGGACCTATTTATTCATACAGGTCTGTATATACATACTCATGTACAGTTGTTATATTATATCACATGCAATATTGTAAGTAATTATTGGACGTAGGCATTCACTCAGGAATGCATATTAGTATCCTGCCAGTTGCACCTTTTCTCATTGCTTTTAGTATATCGAATGTGCAATAAGTGCAGTTGTCTGTAATTAAACCCTGCGCACTAAGGACTGTATTTTAAGGGAATTACTATTATTACCCCAAATGATATCATACACACATTTAGCTATTAAAGTATCTCTTCCTGTCATTTACCTGTACAGTTTGTGTAAACATGCAAGTATTCACTTATCTGTAAATATAACTGTATACCTAACTGTACAGCTAATTTAACTAATTTAACCATGCAAAATTTTCACTTACCTGTTAATTTACCCAGTCTGTCTATTAAGTAAACTATTATTACCCTCGCTCATATCATACGCATTTTTAGCTACTGAAGTATTTCTCTGCCATCGACCTGTATAGTATAGTTAACCATCCAACATCCACCAATGTATAGTGTACATATTCAGCCAACCACTCATACTATGCAATGTCCTTTTATAGCTTTTTTTTGCACTCCAGATATCTTGTATTTCTATACTTTTTCATACTGCCGCTCTATGTATCATGTACCGTGTATCTGTCTTTTGTGTACTTTCGTTGTGGCATTTTGCACCTGCCCTGTGTTTTTGTTGTAGCTGCTTGACAATGAAATTTCCCCCCCGGGGGAGCAATAAAGTACCTATCTATCTATCCATCTATCTATCTATCTATCTATCTAATTTCAACAAAAACAGTCAATGTGATAATGGGAAAATTTCTTGGATTTGAAAAAGTCATTAACGTAATGGACTTTATTTTTATTTTTTTCAACCAACTTTTAATCTAAATCCAATGACGTGAATTGTTTTTTGATTTCACATTGAATTCATGTTAGTTGACAAATCAAAACTAGACGTCTGAGCCGAGTGGGTTGTGAGTCGTGACATGCCTTCTGAAAGGTTTAAGTGAATCAACAACAGCTATTTTAAAAATAAAAAATATCTACAGATACTGATGAAATCAAGGGTACAGCTCTCACAGCTATCATCTCTGAAAAGTGTGAAAATATTCCAACAGTAACCAAAGAGAAGAAACCACTGAGAGAAATACAAACATGGTCTCTTTGACTCTGCCAAGAAAGACTACTTGACAATAACTGCAAGATGAGCTATAAGGCATTTCAGAGGCCGAAGGAAAACAAAGCTTCTCATCTTCTCCTCCCTCTCAGGGGGCTTGGCTGTAGAACCAGCACAGCTGTAGTGCCTCTCTGACTTGCAACCTCGGATAATCAATCAACTGTCTCTGGAGCCTGTCCACTAACCGTAACTGTAGGATGTCACATTGTCCAATGGCAATCATGAAGTGACACATTTAGTCGTGCCTATATGCACACTTGAATGATGATGATGGGGCAGTGATGAGTTCATCATTGAACTCACACCTGTCGTTGTGTGTAACTTGTGCGATTTCATAGCCTATGTGTAATACTAAAGAAGTGGTACAAATTGGGGTTTGGGAAAATATTATAATTTGTATCCTATTTTTCTTCAACTTTAAGCACACGCCTTCCAACATACAGTATGTCAGGTAGATATACAGGTAACTGCCAACATAATGGAAACACATGAGTAAATGAGGGATACAAAGTATATTGAAAGCAGGTGCTTCCACACAGGTGTGGTTCCTGAGTTAATTAAGCAATTAACATCCCATTGTGCTTTGGGTCATTGCCCATTCATTTGGCTAACATGGCTAGAAGAAGAGATCTCAGTGACTTTGAAAGTCTGTGTGTGTGTGTGTGTGTGTGTGTGTGTGTGTGTGTGTGTGTGTGTGTGTGTGTGTGTGTGTGTGTGTGTGTGTGTGTGTGTGTGTGTTCGTTCGTGTTCAACCCAATTAAAGACTTACTTGAGATTCTGTAGCGTCGCCTGAGAGTGTTTTCCACTACCATCAACAAAACACCAAATTATGGAATTTCATGGTATCGCACCCCTCCAATAGACTTCCAGAGCAGGCACCTAAAGAATCAATGCCAAGACAAGGGGCGGCAGGTAGCCCAGTGGTTAGAGTGTTGGGCCCATAACTGAAAGGTTGCTGGATCAAATCCCCGAGCTGACAAAAATCTGTCGTTCTGCCCCTGAACAAGGCAGTTAACCCACTGTTCCTAGGCCGTCATTGAAAATAAGAATATGTTCTTAACTGACTTGCCTAGTAAAATAAAGGTAAATAAAAACATTGAAGCTGTTCTGGCTTATTGAGACACTGTGTTTGTATTTAATTAATTTATTTTGGCATTTACTTGTATCTACTACTCACACACTTTGATTGTATTGCATATTTGAAATATTTACCTGAATTTCTTACCACCCCACTAAATGTGTCACTACCTAAACATAGCGAAAAAGTTGCAATAGAGGGAAAACCATGCACCTGTCACAGTCTCGTGTGAGGGAACGAGGCATATTTATTAATACTCACACGGAAAGAAAAACAACAAGCGTAATGTAGTGAGTACCGTGAACTGTGTAGCACACAGACTACGTATTAAACACACAAACAATGATCCACACGCAGGTGGATGTGCAGTGCACATAAATAGAATCCCCAATTAGAGACAACTCAAGGCAGCTGTCTCTAATTGGGGATCACCAATAACCCAACCCTGGGTTATTGGTGATCCCTAGAGGGAGTCAGGGACCTGGCCTCAGTCAGGCCCTTACAGTACCCCACCCCATCCCCCCCCCCCCCCCCCCCCCCCCTTAAGGCGCGGGCTCCCGACCGCGATGTTCCCCCCCAATCAAAAAACACAAAAACCAGGGGGGAAAGGGCGGAGTACTGGGGAGGTTGTTGGTGGGGGCTCTGGATCCGGCGTCGGGCGTGACTCTCTACCTCCCAGTGGCACGCCCGGTCCTGTCCGGACCCCGGCGCGATGGATCCCTCCCCAGTACTCCCCTGACGCACCAAGTCCAGTCCGGACCCTGGTGTGGGGACCTCCACCTCTGGAGAGGGGCAGACCACTGGTCCTGGACTGGGCCCCGGTGGAGCGGACTGCTCCGGCACTGGAGCGGAGCAGACAACCGGACCCGGACTGGGCACCGGTGGAGTGGACTGCTCCGGCATGGGGGCGGAGTAGATGACCGGACCCGGACTGGGGACCGGTGGAGCGGACTGCTCTGGCACTGGAGCGGAGCAGATGACCGGACCCGGACTGGGCACCGGTGGAGCGGACTGCTCGGGCACTGGAGCGGAGCAGAGACGACCGGACCTGGACCAGGCACCAGTGGAGCGGACTGCTCGGGCACTGGAGTGGAGCAGATGACCGGAACCGGACTGGGCACCGGCACACTAAGGAGCTCCTGCTCCAAAGCGGGGCTGAACGTCTTGCCCAGCCTGGGCACCGACGCAGAGAAGGGTTCCAGCCACATAGCTGTGCTGGCCACTGGAGGCTCCGGGCTGTGGACCGTCGCTGGAGGCTCCGGACAGAGAGCATTGTCTTCTTCAGATTGGGTTGCCTACAGTTTGCAAACCATGGTAATATCCAGGAGCCAAGATCAAGATTTATACCAGGACATTGGTCCCAAGATCCAGACCCAGACCCAGTGAGTTGTGACCATGACAAGGTAGAGACCAAATGTATGTGGTCTTGAGTGTTCTCAAGCCCAAGATCACTAGATCAAGAGTCCATGGGGCCTTTCATAAATTGTAAGAAATTCAAGTAGAGTTTTGAGTACAGTACAGTAGAATACAATACAGTAGAGTACAGTAGAATACAATACAGTAGAGTACAGTAGAGCACAGTACAGTAGAGTAGGGTACAGTACAGTTGAGAACAGTACAGTAGAGCCCAGTAGAGTAGAGAATGGTACATTACAGTACAGTATAGCACATTATAGATGTCTATTTTTGGCAAAATAGATGTCAATGTTTAGCTCTTTGAGGGTTGAAGCCCCCCTGCTGGCTATGCATCTCAATACTCTACACCTTTTCCTGAGGTGTGCACTTGTTCACTACCCACATGGTGGTCCTCTGTAGCTCAGTAGGTAGAGCATGATGCATGCAACTTTAAAATGAAGATAGCCTCTCATATATGCTTTCATATATGCCATAATGGCACAGATACATTTATCTCTATGGTGTCAATTGTTTCAGATGTGACCGTTTTAGGTTTGGACAATTTAGAATGATTTTGGACTTTAAATAATTCCCATAGCTAACATATGGCTGGCTATCTTTCATTTGGAAACATGTACATTGCAGCAAACACATTTTAGTCCCAAAACTGTACTTCACATATTTCTTGATATATTAGATGTTCGGTAGTGACACTTGAAGATTTACCAACTTGCTCAGTAATTTTCTCCAAAATGTTTGCAGACAGATATTCGTAGGGGAATGTGCCATTGTGTACTGCCGCCTCAAATAAAACATTCAATATAAAATCCAAAATGCTGGAGTATAGAGCCAACTTAAAAGTTTTAGCCACATTCAATAATAAACAGCACTCTGGCTAACTGACCATAGTCTTGTTTTATTTATTTTTTTACAACAATTGATTTCGATATCTCTTCTGTGCTCTGCTCATTAAATGTCAGAGCCTAGCCATGGGCAAAAACATAGAAGCGCTGTTTAAGGGGGCAGAGAGGGGTAGATCTGTTTTGACAGACAGACAGATAGATGCCCTGCAGGACTGGCACAGACACCTGGCATCAGTCAGTGAAACCCTGCCTAACGTGAGTATTTGACAACACACAATCTTCAATGGCTGAGAAGTGACGGAAAAGTCTTGTATGTTTGTTTGTATTGTCTATAATACATCTTATTCAGTCAATGACAATTTTTGTTCCTGTCTTCATAAAATGACCTATCCACAATGTGAAATCAATGTGAAAAGCAAGATAACTGTATCACTAAAGAATCGCAGTGGTGGTGGTTGTGTAGGAAGGCCTAATGTTTGGGGGAACATAAGTGATATAAATTACTTTTCACATCCCAAGGCAAGGCAATCCATTCTAGGGGAACAGGTATCTGGGATGTGGATTATTAATCATTGCTCTACATCAGCTGGCACATCAGTTCCTTCCAGTTTGACTCATGCCTCTTTTTCAGGCACTGCGTGCTTTCAACTCGGCCAAATCCACTAGGCTTCTTCTCTCAAAGCACCTCCTATCATATGTTGACAGATCCTTGTCAAGTCAACCCATCTCTGCACAAATACTATAGATGAGATGTGGGGGTTTTCTAACACCTGACTAACACGCGACTGCTATCCAACATCCAACATTTTCCACAGGATCAGTGAAAACGATAAGCATTCCGCTACACCCGCAATAAGATCTGTGTATGTGACCAATAACATTTGATTTGATCCGGAAAAAAACAACTCCAACAGTAAAAACAAATTATTGTAAAAAGGCTGTTTGAGGATATAAATATGAGTATATGGCCTACCACAAACATCAGTTCTAAAATGTCTAATTAAGGGTGAATTGTATCACCTTGGAAGTTTGGGGATGTTTGTATTCCTGGGGACCAGAGTGTTCAAGGCTGTCTTTTAGCACCCTGCTGAACCTTAAAGAGCACCAGCTCTTCAACAGTCTGAACTTGATCTGAGTTGAAAGAAGCTCAATATGTTCCATACCCCCAGGGGTGGACATTTCACCAGCGTATCGTGAGTAAAGCAGAAGTGGCGGATTTCACTTGGTCAAAAGGTTTAATTAATAAGACACATTCCATCATAATGATATCCCCTCATACATAATTCATTAAACTGAAAGAAGCTAACACTAGATTGGATTAGACTTCAATTAAACAGCCCCATCAAGGAAATACACTTAATACGCAGCTAGTTGCTATCAGACTCTCTGTATACCTGCAGATTTAACTACAGGGATATCTTACTTGAGAAGTTGTATTTCCTCTCAAGGTACTAATTAAGGTATTGGTATAATCGGTACTCTATCTTAAGAATGTCATACGCAAGCAGTATCACACAGCTATGCACAATATGTATTGAACGACATGTAGCATACGTAATGTATTGTGCAGTTATATACATTTTATATTCTCTTAATACATGCATTTAGAAAATGTAGCTAAAGGGTATTAACATCATTTCAGATTAATATTACCCGTCACCAAGATCTCAGCTTTAAGGCTATATTAGTATATAATCTATGACTTTAGCTAGATAAAAAATAATATCACTTTGTAACAACTTGAATACTCAAATGACTGAATTTGCGATAGTGTATTTGTGTAAGTGACGTAAGTGAAAGGGAGTGAAGTTGGCAGTTTGGGGGATGAGTGTTTCACTGGTATTTCATAATTGTCGCTGTTTCCTCACCCCATCAGTAGGCTCCTGTTGATGCGCTTCATACGATGCCTGCAAGAATTCTCAGGAGTGGGAGTCTGGAGAATGAAAATGAGATAAGAAAAGATGTTAAAGGAATGTCTTGTTTGTTCCACAAGGGAAGCAAGGGAGAGATCTCTATCACAAACAGTACAATAATGTACTGTGAAAACATTGGGCCTATAGTGGGTATTTACAACAATGACATTTACAAAAGTTCCACCTGTTATTTTGCAGAGGGTATAAAACATGAAAGAGAGAATAACATAACATAACATAACAAATACATATTAGGGCATGAGATCTAAAGATAAATTGTAATAAGTTCTTGCCTTTAGCATCTCAAATAACACTTGTGTGCATAGCATTTTAATACACAAATGGAAAATTCCTTCAGCCCTAAAACAGGAATAACGTAAGTGAAACAGGAGTAAATGGAATGTGCATACACCTGTGCTGGGCTGATTGACATTATTTTCTTTGACATTAAAGAAAACATGTTGAAGAAAAAGGGGCTTTAAACAGAAAGACTACATTAGTCTGTTTCCTCCAAAATGTAATGCAATGTTCTCAGACGAATTAAGAGATACCAGAAGCACTAACAAACCTCCGCTGGTGGAATTTTCCAGTGATATCTCAACGGAGTGTAGTCGAGAAAGTACAGTTTGTTCAAGAAAGTGAATCGCAAGCTGCAAAGTATCAAGAGACCATCTACTTTCTTGTATTGCATGTACTGTGTAATATTAATGGAAGACTGAGGCCAGAAGTTTAATCAATATTCGACTATGATGGAAAACATGAACATCTATCGGATGAGATATTTGTCATAATGCAGTATCTCATCAAATAAACAATGCTAAGATGAGCCAAGCAGCCCTTTTGTCCAATTTAGAGTAGTAACCGCCTGCATATTCTGTTCTCTGAAGGCAGTTCTAGCCCAGCCATTTGGAGTGAGAGTGGTGTTATAACGAGGTAAGATGTACAACTTTATGTTTGACAGCATAGAAGATGGAAAATTTATACTAGAGGCAGAAATGCAATTAAAGCCCACAGGCAGTGATCTGAGGTCACCATATGTATTCCATTTAATTTGATCTGGGAAAGGCTTAGCTGTGTGCTATGTGACTGGACAATGGAAGCATATGGATAGGAATGTCCACATAATTATTGTTATAATACCACAAAATCCAAATGTTGTTTCATGAATGCGGTATGATGAAATTACTTCATAATTAATTAATAAGTTAGATTGTGCGTCTTATTTTTGTATTCCTCTGTAGATTATGTTTCAATCAAAACATCCCCTTCATTGTTATTTCAAGATGTGTGTGGGTGTATTCTGTCTGTATTGTTGATACGCTCTCTTTTCTGCACGATTATGGGATGATATTCATGAAATTAGCTTTCATACTGGTAACTCAGCAGATGCTCTTATCCAGAGCGAGTTACAGTAGTGGGTGCGTACATTTCCATACTGGTCCCCCGTGGGAAACAAACCCACAACCCTGGCACTGCAAGCGCCATGCTCTACCAACTGAGACACACGGGACCTACTCAGTATGCTTTACTGAAATGTAAACAAAGAGCAGAAAATGTGGTCCCCGTAGCAAAAACTATTTGATGGATTATATTAACATAAACTGCTACAGCAATCCCTCCAGACTGCAACACTCAACATGTCAAAATGTGGCAATGCCCCACTACCTGACATATGAGCTTCTGCACTGAATGTAGGCTATGGTTTGAATATAAATGAACTCCATCAAACATTTGAATCAACCCCATCCAAACACAGTGTAAATGGGCAGGTAGTTCCGCTAGGAAGTTGAGGGGCAGCAAATATCAAACCCAAAGGCAAAAGAATGGACACACATGGGTAAAATGTATTGCACATTTGGAACTGATAAAATGACTTAAATCCTCAGTGAACTGATAAAGAAAATATGATGGTAATCCTCAGCTGAGTGAGAAAGGTCAGGGTGTCCGTCTGTCTGCACAGTATTCTGATTCTGGCAGGTCAAATGTGCCTGGAATATGCTAGGTAAATGGTAAAAGTTGAGTTGTAAGTGATTGACACAGGAATTGCGTAATACAGCCAAAGTGCCCTGAGATGGACAATTTGCAAAAATAGTACTGAGCAAAGACAGAGGGATAAGAGGTCTACTCGTCTTCAGGGTCAGGGTGATGTTTTCACTCTGCAGGCACATATCAGGTGTCCCAAAAATACCAAGTACGTCATTACTCTGGGGGGGAAATTAAGCTCCCAGTGTGACGATCGAACTTGAACATTTATGGGCCATTTGAACATTTCCCTGAGATATCCAATTGTATCTGGGGTAATTTATTAAATGGTTGTGAGAGATTGGTGCAATCACAGATTCAGAGGAGCCCGCTGTGAGACACGATTTCAATGGAAATCCAGTCCTTGCTCAGTGCTAACCAACATAGGCTAGGACTAATTTCATATTGGCTAATGGAAATCAATTTGAATTGCTTAATGCTAAACCTGAAATGTAAAATGACATGCAGTGAAGGAAAAGAAAAGACAGTGTTTGAAAAAACAGGGTATTGCATAAAGGCGAAAATACACTTTTCTCCACCACACACCATATTTAGTGAGCGCAATTCTAAAAGTAGTGGTAAGGGCCTGAAAATATTCTCAAATATCTATCTCAATACCATACATAAAAACTAAATTGGTAGTTTTATGACCCATATAGTTTTTTTTCTGATGAAGATCTATAAAACCCTGACTGTGCCTCCACTGCATGCAATACTTTTTAAACTGTATGTATTTTGCATCTCAACTACCTTTTAATACTCTGACCAGACCTGAACAGCAATAGGGGCACTATTACAAAATCTGAATGTTTGACTCTACCAAGGGCTGGTTTTACTTTAAGTCTTCAAAAGCTCAACAGTGTGTATGAATCTGTTCTTGGGTTGTCCGTCTGACTCAAGCACCACCTGCAGTGTTTCGGATAATTTCTCCACTGTTGGGATTGTGAACATCAGTAATACCCAGCCGAAGCATCAAATTAAGATCTGGATTGGATAACACTGACTGACTGGTTGCCTGGATATCTTTTTAGGATGGGAATAATATCTGGAACTGACGGGGATTGTAGTGCAATTTTGAACCTGGGATCTCAAGCAAATTATCCACCCACCCGCCTTTCCTCAAGAGCTGCATCAACATCAGAACTTTTAGCAAACTGACCACATTTTAGAAATAAAATATGTTTTCCTCCAACCATAGCCAAATGCTTCCTCTTGGGAACATTAATTGGTGTGAGGCCAGGCCATGTACTGAGTGTTCAATATCTCCCCTTTAAGGCAAGGCATTTACATAAGTATTCAGACCCTTTACTCAGTACTCTGTTGAAGCACCTTTGGCAACGATTACAGCCTTGGCACACCTGTATTTGGGTAGTTTCTCCCACACACACACACACACACACACACACACACACACACACACACACACACACACACACACACACACACACACACACACACACACACACACACACACACACACACACACACACACACACACAGCATTACATGGCTTCAGATGTGAGTGCTATGGGTCGAAAGTCATTTAGACAAGTTACCTTGGCGTTTTTGGGCACAGAGACTATGGTGGTGTGCTTGAAACGTAGGTATTACAGACTAGGTCAGGGATAGGTTGAAAATGTATTTGAAGACACTTCCCAGCTCGTCAGCCCATGCTCTGAGTACGTGTCCTGGTAATACGTTTTATGAATGTTATGAAGAGAGTGTGATCACACAGCTGGTGCTCTCATGCATGGTTCAGTGTTGCTTGCCTCAAAGTGAGATAGATAGATAGATAGATAGATAGATAGATAGATAGATAGATAGATAGATAGATAGATAGATAGATAGATAGATAGATAGATAGATAGATAGATAGATAGATAGATAGATAGATAGATAGATAGATAGATAGATAGATAGATAGATAGATAGATAGATAGATAGATAGATAGATAGATAGATAGATAGATAGATAGATAGATAGAAGTAATCCATGGCTTCTGGTTGGGATATGTACATACGTCAACCTGGGTATGACTTCGTCAATGCACTTATTAATGAAGCCGGTGACTGATGTGGTAAACTACTCAATGCCATCGGGTGAATCCCAGAACATATTCCTGTCTGTCCTAGCAAAACAATCCTGTAGCTTAGCATTCGCTTCATCGGACCACTTTCATATTGAGCGTACTTCCTGCTGACTTTTTGCTTGTAACAAAAAGTTACAAGGCCTCTTACTCCCACCAGGGGGAGTGAAAGGCACACAATCAAGTCCTCACACCCTAACTGGGGAAGTTAATGATCCCCAATCAGAGACAGCTGTCTAGAGATGTCTCTGATTGGGGATAGTATTTAGGACCCACACACATCCACCTGTGTGTGGATCATTGCTTGTGCTTGTCTGAGTAAGTACTCACGCCACGGTGTTAAATAGGTTTCTTGTTTTTATTTATTAATAAAACATGTTCGCACAGTCCTCTCGCTCTGCGCCTCGTTCCCTGCACACTCACCGTGACACCTATCTGTAACCACACCTACTAGCTAATAATTTTCTAGAGAAATATGTATATATTGTAGAAAATGCAGGGGGTAGCCCCGACCGGGACCCTGATCCAGTGACTGTCAAGCCAACACCTTAATATACTGAACAGAAATATAAAACGCAACATTCAACCATTTCAAAGATTTTACTGAGTTTTATTTAGTTCATATAGGGAAATCAGTAAATTCAAATAAATTCATTAGGCCCTAATCTATGAATTTCACATGACTGGGAATACATACATGCATCTGTTGGTCACAGATACCTTAAAAAAAGTGGATCAGACAACAAATCAGTATCTGGTGTGACCACTATTTGTCTCATGTAGCACAACACATCTCCATTGCATAGAGTTGACCAGGCTGTTGCCTGTGGAATGTTGTCCCACTCCTCTTCAATGGCTGTGCAAAGTTGCTGGATATTGGCGGGAACTGGAACATGCTGTCGTACACGTCAATCCAGAGCATCCCTAACATGCTCAATGGGTGACGGGTCTGGTGAGTATGCAGGTCATGGAAGAACTGGGACATTTTCAGCTTCAAGGAATTGTGTACAGATCCTCGCAACATGGGGCCATGCATGTATGTACTGCCAAATTCTCTAAAACGACGTTGGAGGTGGCTTATGGTAGAGAAATGAACATTAAATTATCTGACAACAGCTCTGGTGGACATTACTGCAGTCAACATGTCAATTGCACACTCCCTCAAGACTTGACACATCTGTGGCATTGTGTTGTGTGATAAAACTACACATTGTAGAGTGGCTTTTTATTGCCCTAGCACAAGGTGTGCCTGTGTAATGATAATATTGTTTAATCAGCTTCTTGATATGCCACACCTATCAGGTGGATGGATTATCTTGGCAAAGGAGAAATGCTCACTAACAGGGATATAAACAAATTTGTAAATTTTTGAGAAATAAGCTTTTTGTGAGTATCAAAAATTTCTGGGATGTTTTATTTCAGCTCATCATACGTGGAACCAACACTTTACATGTTGCATTTATGAGGTTACTAGATGTAAGGTTAAGGTTACTACATTAACCCCTTCCTTTGGGAGAGCCACACACTTCTCTATACCAAGTCTCTCACGCGTACACGCTTCTCCGATGGACTCACAGGCGCCATCCCACTTCTGACACCAATATACCAAATTTGGAGTTAGGCCCGGCCGGGACTCGAAGGCAACACCTTAACTGCTACACCAAGAGGTCCGAACCCCTTGAAGTGTTTGCTACGTGTTGGTTTAGGCTCGCTACAATATGTGACTGGTGTCACTGTGCTGCTAACAGCTTGACTTCCTTCACAGTCCCTGTCCCCTTACAGGGCTCGAACCAGTAGGTGACCGCCTGGCAAACAGACCAGATGTCATAAAAATGTATTACAAGGACAGTTATTGTTCTAGCGTCATCGTGACACATTATCTGATAACAATATTCATCATGATAGATGGATAGATGGATGAAAATATTATTATTCTAGAATCAATGGCTATATTGTTAATGTAAATGACCATAAAACAACTGTTAATTGATTGCAATTTAGGTTGAAAATGCAACAACTATAACAAAACGAGCAAAATAAAAATATGCTAAATATTGTCATCAACTCAATCAGACTATGGTTTCATATTTTTTCTCAGAGAGATTACACTCCTTTTGGAAGTTGCATTGCTGGTTCCAGACTTGGTTGCACTGGTGCCAGATGCATGGCTACTTGGCTATGAGGGCATGATGAAGTTATTAGGTAATGTAAGAAGACATGTCAGGTGCAGGATAATGGAGGTTGACATGTGTAGGATTTCCATCTGCCAGTCAACGCTCTCCACAGACTGCTGAGTTGCTGTGGGCCCACTCATAGTTTGCTGTCTGATTCTACAGTAGCTGAGATGACAATTGGTGTGATCCTCCTTCTCCTCAACTATCTCAACCAGACACAATGGTTTAGCACAACATAAAGTGTTAAGAAAGCATAGTTGTCAGTTTTAACTCACGTTGTCCCAGTTTGCCACTGCTGTTCTTGTAACAACTAAATAACAACAAAAAGAGCTATGTTGGTAAAAAAACTACTGCTGTGCCTTGATCCTGACCTGTCACCCGCTGACAAATGTTTCCCAGAGCAAGCATTTTAATATTCTATCAATACCACCATTTAATTATTCATTGTGTACAGGTGTTTAGTTTGCATTATCACAAAAGGTGCCACATTGATGATTAAATACTGGAGTCTGATCAATCACAGAAATGTAAGATCCCTCTCAGGGGGGAGGCTGGCCAACTCAATAGCAAGTGAGATGTTGCAAAGTTCAACAGATTTTAGGGTTTAAAAATGCGAAAGTTTAACACATTTTCCTAACATCTGCCCAATGAACCATTCCTCAGATATGTGTTACCGTTGGTCCTCCATTATGAACAAACACCAGCCCAGTGTCTCGTATTCTCTCCTCTCCAGACCTCTTAATTTCAGGGTTGGTAACCTTGGATTGTGTCTTGTTTCACCCACACCGTTATGTTCTACCTACTGCATGTACCTACCTAATGTTACACTTACATTCAACAAACATTGTTTACTATTGACAACAAATTGCTATTGAATCCGCCAAACAAAGCTACAGTAAAGTGTGTACTTCAGTATTAAAGGTCAAATAAAATTGTTTTGGAGAAAATATCTGTTGGGCTCCGCTGTTCTGCATGCTATTCATTGATCACACCACTGCTTTCCTTTGAAAGACTTGCTCGGGGGAAACATCATTGTGCCTAAGGTTTTCATGCTGAGACCCATTTTAATGATAGGAGTGTGTCAGTGGATATAGTATAAACCAAGAAGCCAGCCACCTCTGTGAACAACCATTCCGTCTGGGGGATTTGACTCATCCTTTCTGAAGCATCATGGTGCTCTAATAGACTAGATGGCAGGCAGAAAAAAAACTCACCTTTGCAAGCATGCACACAAATCAGTGGACCGTACCATTATGTTGTCCTGCGGGTGGGATTTCAGATACAGAGCTGTTCTGTCCTTAAAGATTTACTGTCAAAGTTGGGTCGGATAAAACCAAAGTTGTGTTTGTTATTGATGTCTGTCAAGAACGCCACAATAAATTTACTCTGGGTTTCCAAATGCTGAGCAGTAAGCCTGTTGTCATCATTGACAGGTTATCAAACCCTGAAAAGCACCTGTATATCAAGACTTCATTGGGACTGTCTATTATTTTTATTTTATTATCACGTGTGCATAATATAGCTAAAAAAGTTATTTGGAATGGAAGGTCCACTGTAAGTTGCTTATTATTTTCATCAAATACAATATAAGTGTTATATTGTCTCAGCAAATGAATTAGTGTAAAGACATCTTACTATTAGCTTTTATGAGAACATATAATAAAAATGTACATTCAAATAAACATGCACTAAACAAGTGCACTAAACAATTCAAATAATGAAGGTAACTGAACTTAATGACTATCGTCCCGTAGCACTCACTTCTATCATCATGAAGTGCTTTGAGAGGCTAGTTAATCACATCACTTCCACTTTACCCGACACCCTAGACCCAGTACAATTTGCATACCGCCCCAACAGATCCACAGATGATGCAATTGCCATTGCACTGCGTGAGGAATACCTATTTAAGAATGCTGTTCATTGACTACAACTCAGTTTTCAACACCATAGTGCCTTCCAAGCTCATCACTAAGCTCAGGGCCCTGGGTCTGAACCCCTCCCTGTAAAACTGGGTCCTAGACTTCCTGACGGGCCAACCCCAGGTGGTGAAGGTAGGCAACTACACGGGGGCCCCACAGGGGTACTCCCTGTTCACCCATGACAGCGTGGCCACGCAAGTGTCCGACTCAATCATCCAGTTTGCTGACGACACAACAGTGGTAGGCCTGATTACCAAGAACGACGAGACAGCCTACAGGGAGGAGGGGAGGGCCCTGGCAGAGTGGTGCCTGGAAAATAACCTCTCTCTCAACAAAACGAAGGAGCTTGTTGGACACTAAGAAAACTTTGCTGTAGAGCGTTTAACGCAAAATCTGGGGAGGGGCCCCTCTCCCCAACGGTATGATTACTACCTCTGAGGGTTTAGAGCTTGAGGTAGTCACCTCATACAAGTACTTGGGAGTATGGCTAGACAGTACACGGTCCTTCTCTCAGCACATATAAAAAGTTGCAGTGCCGTTTATACTGTATAGACTGTTACCATCCTTCCCATGCTAGATTACGGAGACGTAATTTATAGATCGGCAGGTAAGGGTGTTCTCTAGCGGCTAGATGTTCTTTACCATTCGGCCATCAGATTTTCCACCAATGCTCCTTATAGGACACATCACTGCACTCTATACTCCTCTGTAAACTGATAATCTCTGTATACCCTCGCAAGACCCACTGGTTGAAGCTTATTTATAAAACCCTCTTAGGCCTCACTCCCTCCTATCTGAGATGCCTACTGCAGCCCTCATCCTCCACATACAACACCCGATCACATTCTGTTAAAGTTCCCCAAAGCACACACATCCCTGGGTCGCTTGTCTTTTCAGTTTGCTGCAGCTAGTGACTGGAACGAGCTGTAAAAACACTCCAACTGGACAGTTTTATCTCCATCTCTTCATTCAAAGACTCAATCATGGACACTCTTACTGCCAGTTGTGGCTGCTTTGCATGATGTATTGCTGTCTCTACCTTCTTGCCCTTTGTGCAGTTGTTCTGTGCCCAATAATGTTTGTACCCCGTTTTGTGCTGCTACCATGTTGTATTGCTGCCATGTTGTTGTCATGTTGTGTTGCTACCATGCTGTGTTGTCATGTGTTGCTGCCTTGCTATGTTGTTGTCTTAGGTCTCTCTTTAGGCAGTGTTGTGTTGTCTCTCTTGTCGTGATGTGTGTTTAGTCATATATTTTTATTCAATTTACTTATATTTTTTATCCCAGCACCCATCCCTGCAGGAGGCCTTTTGCCTTTTGGTAGGTCGTGATTGTAAATAAGAACTTGTTCTTAACTGACTTGCCTAGTTAAATAAAGGTTAAATAAAACAAATGTAAAAAAAATGTTTTACATGAAAATACAAAAATATTCACATACAGTCTATGCCAGGGGTGTCAGACTCATATTAGGTAGTGGGCCGGGTTTGTTCAGATGGGACCTCATGGGGGCCGATAATGTTTTGCTAAAATCAGTTTGACTCTACACATGGTTATTTAGACTGCTGGAGGATTTATTTGAAATCATTCAAGAAGGGCCTACAGATACCAATCAATGCATTGTTGGCACATGAAAAAACACTATGTAGTATTACATGAAGCAATCAGAAAAATACAGGTTGAACAGAAAGCCTTTTTCTATGCAACACTGACAAGAATACATTTCAAGTACAGATGAGAGAAGTGCAACAAATTGCCAATTAATTATAAGTGCCATAGAAATCATGTTTTTTTTATGTTAACTATTAATAATGGCATATTATGTTTGAATATCTGTGTTATTTATTGATTATACATTTGAAAGAATGCAGGTTATTGTTATTAAACGCCAAATGTCGGTCTAGAATAGCTGTACAAATCAATCAGAATAGCTGTACCAATCAAACAGAATGAACTACAGAAATTGTGAGTGAAAACACCAAAATGTTAAATAGCAATAGAGAATGCAATAAATGACTTAACTTTGTCTTTTAGTTGACTGTTCAAATCTACGGCAAGTTCCCCGATTCTCTCTGCCACAGTATTTCTCGACAAGCTAATGTTAGCTAAAGCTTGTAGTTTCTCAGGGCACACCAGCTCAGCTGCCTTTAGCATGCAGGTTTTCACAAATTCTCCCTCTGAGAACGGTTTGGACGCGGCAGCGATTTCACTGGCAATGATATAGCTGGCTTTAACGGCTCCACCATGTGTCTCTCTACATTTGGAAAATACAGATTGCTGTTTTTTTAGAGATGATGCTAGCTCATTCACCTTTTCGGTTTGCAGTTGCCCAGTGTACTTGTAATATTTTTCTGCGTGGGTCTCATAGTGTCGTTTGATGTTATACTCCTTTACTACAGCCACTTTTTGTGAGCAAATAAGGCATATAGGTTTGCCATGCACCTCCCAGAAGAAAAACTGCTCTTTCCATTTTTTTCTTGGAATACCCTACATTCCGTGTCAACCTTTCTCTTTTTCGATAGCATTTTTTGCTAACATAGCTTAACCGTTAAGATAAAAAGCCAGTTGCTGCGCTGACAATCACGTGACGTGATTGGCGGTTTTTACTACTTCCTGCGGATGGATAGTAGTGCAAGCTTTAATTAACGTATCAAATTCAATTTATTTACAATCTATGATCATATCATAGAAACCTATTACTTTACTCATATAGTTGATAATAACTGTATGCAAACTTTTTGCCTTTGTTTTTTTACCCACAACATCTCGGGCCGGATGAAACCTGCTGGGGGGCCGGATCTGGCCCGCGGGCCGTATTTCTGACATCACTGGTCTATACAGTCTATACAGTCTACACACCACTGTATATTTATTTATACTGCTCATTCTGATATGTTTTAACGTGTGTATTGTTATTGTATTGCTAGATATTAATGCATTGTTGGAGCTGGAAACATAAGCATTTCGCTGCAACTGCGATAACATCGGCAAAACTGTTTACGTGATCAATAAACATTGATTTGATTTGAATTCCCATTCACTTATCAATAATAGTTCTGTTGAAACCATGAAGTAGTTATGTAAAAAAATAATGACTGTTTCTACAAAACGATACAGTGTCAAAATGTGACAACATTTCCAAACAAAAGAGGCAACAGATATGATTAGATGTGACAACGCTAACTTGTATTTAAAGGGCTTCTCTGCTATTTATTCACATCACTGACAATGTGACTGTGACTGCACTATTTACCAATAGCCTTTGTTAACAACAAAACCAAAAAGTATTTGACCACTCACTGTTTGTTTCATAAGCTACAAAGAAATAATAAGTGGCATGGCTGTGTGCACCCCTTATCATTTCCATCTATATTGAGTCATTCATTCTTGATTTTACATCTGATCCCATAGATTTCTCTCAAATCTCTCTTCCTTCTGGGGGCGACAGACAGAAACGATTGCTTCTTTAATGTAGACCTGTACAGCAGCCAATTAGCTAAGTAGTCCTTAGTAAAGCTAAGTTTGAGGTCAGCCATTTCCCTGAAGCCAGTAATGACTTGTTAATTGACCCCTCTTCATGCTCATCCTGAACAGAATACTAAAGTGATTGCTGACTCTGATATTTTAACACTTCCATGCATGCTGTGGCTCCAGATGTTGCTTACAGGAATTCGTCATGGACGCTCTCTGAGCCTTGACACACTGTCATGGCTGTAATGAAGACGAGAGATCAAGCCTCTGATGGGATATCTCTCATCAGACCTCATGGTGTGAACGAAACTGTTAGATGTTTGTTGGAAGTAATATGATATGAAGGTCTCAAGGACAGAATATTAATGATCCTCCGTGTTTCATTTGTCACACCTCATAACAAAACTGACAGAAGGAGGAAACGGAAGGTAAAAAATAGGAATGTTTTGCTTCTCCTGCCTGAAGACACAGATGAAAAGGTATTGAGTCTTGGGGATATGAAGTGTGGTGATTCAACTAATAATGCATACATTTCCTCTTTGTTGGACTGCAACAAGAGACTGGAGATATGAATCTGACACATTGCAACAAGAGACTGGAGATATGAATGAGACATATTCATTCATATTCGGGGTCAAATTAGGAAGGGGTTGGATTTAGAAAATCTGTTTTGGGGTCCTGATTGCAATCTGAAACCTTTCTTTGGCACCTGTTGGTTTGATTTATTAACACATAGTCTAATTCTCGCATGAGCTCTGAGAGACCACCCACACAATCTGTTTATCTGATATATCTGATATATATGCGCATGATATTAGGCATACAACAGAGTCTGTGATAATCATCTTCATACCAATCCCATCACCAGATGCCTACAATGCCTATTTGCCATCAGCAAATCAAATAATGCCTTCTCCTTGAACAGATAAGGCAAGGACCAGCAGCTGAAACAACAAAGGGAAAACATAATTAGGAAAAATGCTCCATGACCCTATCAGGAATAAGCTATAACAATGTTGTGTTTAGGAAGACAGCAATATTCTTAGGGGCTCTACATGATGTGTATTCCTCAAATAGTGTCAAATATTGCCGATAGCATGATTCTTTAGCTGGAATGCACTACTCTTCATCAAGCCAATCGCCTAGATCAGGTATTTCCAAACTGGGGTACAATGCCAAATGAAAATGTGAATCAGATTTTCAAAATTTTTATTATCAGTATTTTTTTTACATTTTCAAACAGTCCATTTAGATTTTCCAACGGGGCTAAACATTTGGGTGAGTTTTTTTTCTCGCCTGAGTAGCCCCGTTTCACTGCCAAAAATCAAATTAAACCATCTAGTGTTCAGCGAAATAACAACACAATGTCAAATACAGGTAGCCTAGTCAAATAATTAACATCCAATCACATTAACCTTTACTCTCTCGCGGGAATTCCACTTGGGGGGAATTCCACTTCACTTATATTGGGAGTAGTGCCTTTCCTCAGTCACAGTATGTTATATGTGCAAAAGTGCATACAAGCCAGTGAATTCTATGCGTTACAGCTGGATGAGTCAACAGACTTGGCTGGACTGGCACAGCTCCTGGTATATGTCCGTTACGTTTATGGGGGGTCAATTAAGGAAGACATCCTCTTCTGCAAACCACTGGAAACCAGGACAACAGGAGAGGATATTTTTAAAGTACTTGACAGCTTTGTGACATCAAATGGACTTTGGTGGTCAAGATGTGTTGGTATCTGTACTGATGACGCAAAAGCCATGACAGGGAGACATAGTGGAGTGGTAACGCGCGTGCAAGTAGTTGCTCCCGATGCCACTTGGGTAAACTGCAGCATCCACTGAGAGGCTCTTGCCGCCAAGGGAATGCCTGACAGCTTGTAAGACATTTTGGACACTACAGTGAAAATGGTTAACTTTGTTAAAGCAAGACCCCCGAACTCTTGTGTATTTTCTGCATTATGCAATGATATGGGCAGCGACCATGTAACGCTTTTACAACATACAGAAGTGCGCTGGTTATCAAGGGGCAAAGTATTGGCACGTTTCTTTGAGAGACAAGCTTAAAGTTTTCTTTACTGATCTGAATTTTCCCTTGTCTGACCGCTTGGATGATGACGAGTTTCTCACACAACTGGGTGAATGATCTGAATCTAGGATTACAGGGACTCTCCCCAACTATATTCAATGTGCGGGACAAAATTGAGGCTATGATTAAGAAGTTGGAGCTCTTCTCTGACAACACACAGGTATTTCCATCATTGTAGGATTTTTTTGTGTGCAAATGAACTCAAGCTTACGGACATTGTCAAATGTGATATAGCGAAGCACCTGAGTGAGCTGGGTGCGCAATTACGCAGGTACTTTCCCGAAATAGAT
The DNA here is from genome assembly GCA_023634145.1 of Thymallus thymallus. Taxonomy (NCBI): domain Eukaryota; kingdom Metazoa; phylum Chordata; class Actinopteri; order Salmoniformes; family Salmonidae; genus Thymallus; species Thymallus thymallus. The sequence continues at coordinate 14,488,881 of CM042387.1, forward strand.
GACACAAAGAACTGGATTTGTTATCCCTTTCATGCCCTGCCTCCAGTCCACTTACCGATATCTGAACAAGAGAGCATCATCGAAATTGCAACAATCGGTTCTGTGAAAATTGAATTTAATCAGAAGCCACTGCCAGATTTCTGGATTGGGCTGCGCTCAGAGTATCCTGCCTTGGCAAATCGACACTGATGCCCTTTGCAACCATGTACCTACGTGAGAGTGGATTCTCGGCCCTCACTAGCATGAAAACTATATACAGGCACAGATTGTGTGTGGAAAATGATTTAAGACTGAGACTCTCTCCAATACAACCCAACATTGCAGAGTTATGTGCATCCTTTCAAACACACCCTTCTCATTAACTTGTGGTGAGTTATTCACAAATCCATTTTTGATTAACAAATAAGGTTTTATAAGATGGCTAAATAAAGAGCAAAATTATTGATTATTATAATATTATTATTTGTGCCCTGGTCCTATAAGAGATCTTTGTCACTTCCCACGAGCCAGGTTGTGACAAAAACTCACACTCATTCTTATGTTTAATAAATGTATCCTATAGTGTGTGTGTGTGTGTGGCAGGCTTACAGTGATGGCAAAAAAACAGAGAGTGCGCTGACCATGGTGCTAGAGGGGGTACACAGCTGGAGGTTGACTGTTTGAAGGGGTACAGGACTATAAAAAGTTTGGGAACCACTGGGTAGATGAAGTTAAACATAACGCTCCTCTCACATGTTCGCCGCGTTGCGGAACGGTGTAGCCTCGTTGTAGCCTATCAGCGGCCCGATCGCATTGTCACTTTACATTTTTTTCGATAAATCATACAACTTCTAATGTATTGGATTTACTTAATTAGCTCTGGTCCATTACATCATCATTTGAGCATTGGCTCACAAATGAATAGCAAAGTCTAAATCTACAAGTTCATAATTAAAACCTCAGTAGCATGAAAGGATGGTGTAATGGTTTTATCTGGGCTCTTTTTTGATAAACTGCTGTAAAGGTATATCAGTTAGAATATGAGGGGATTTAGGGTGGGATTCATTAACAATCGGCAGGGAAATGCAGGATTCTTTTAAATACTATTGCCTGTGTTTACATGCATACATGTGTAACAGCTGTAAGCATACCTGTGAGCAATGTTCCCTCGAGGCTGCCCCGCAGCTCCCTCGGGATTGCCGTGCAGAAGAAATACGGTATCAGCCCACCGAGAGATGCACGAAATTGAATTTCACTCAACTTTCAAGAGATTTCCCAGTTAGTTAACAGTATCAGCGTTTCCCTTTACCGTGGCAATTGTGATCGAATCAACGCAATATTAGCCACATACCGAAACAAAACAAACTATGCAAGAGATGTTGTTCTAGGCAGAATGCATCGGAGTAGGATTCTATTGCTTTGACACACAAGACTCAGCCCCTACTCTACACAGACCAGTGCGGCATAACCAATCAGAGCTGCATTAGGCCTTTATGCAAATTGGCCCTTGCCATATGTATCTGTGCCATTTACTGTGATCTGTGCCATTTACTGCAAGCTTGTTTTGAGATCAAAGCGAGAGCTGCATGTAGCCACGTGTGCACATGTATTCATATCCTTTGCTAGTTAGTGAGTTATTAGCCCAGTTTTAGATCATTTTTAGTCAGCAATGGAGCACAAAACGTGTACATGTCTAGACATCTTTGAAAAGCAAGTCAGGTAAAAAGCTTTTTTTATGTCTTAAAGGCACAGAGTTGTATTTTGAGACAGACCTGAATAAGCTAAGTAGCCAATAGGCATAATTTGTCTGAATCACTGTAATAATGGTTTATGAATAATAATGCATTTTGTAAAGGTGTTTCTTGCATCAACCAACACAACACCATTTTAAATCACCTCCGGGTCTGAAGGACAAGTGGATAAACAGATTAATCCCTACGTGTTTTTTTCAAAAGTCTCATGGAATAGGCCTACATTGAACACCACACATTGGCTGCTACTGTAGACTGAATGATAGAACAGCTATTTCCATGTTGTTGTGGGAGGCATTTTCTCCATTGTTTTTGATGGTAGGCCACTCTGGTAGGCCTACATTATGACCAAATAGCCACAATACCTACTTGTCCACATTAAAACTGTAACTTAAAGCGGGTACAGCCTCAGTGTTCACAGTAAACGCATGCTGGACGTTGCACAGAATTTTCACAACATTCAAGTTTGCACTCAGCAGACCTCAAATTTGCTTATTGCAGAGAAAAATTAGAGGGAACATTGCCTGTGAGGGGAATTGACCTGATAGGTTATATTGTGAGTCATAGCAATAATTCAATACTTCTGTCTCTTTCCCCAGGGGGCCTTTTTGAACAGATTCATCATTCTCTCAGAGAGGCCGGGTCTACAGCCGTGACAAGACCTCAGGATGACAACTAGCAGAGCCTGACAGACTAAAACACCAAGCACCAAATCCATCATCCAAATCAGCTTGTAAAGAAACCCAAGATTAGACCCTGAAAATGCAACACCCCACCCAACACAACCCACACCCTCAGTGTCCTAAGATGATTTATAACCGTATTTCAGATAGCTCATATGCAGATTTAGACCTGCCAGTTTGGGGGCATTGTTAGGGCATTGTAAGGTTATGTTGGATGGGAGTGTACAATGTGTCAGAGATGATATATCTCTGGTAGTGGGTGGAGAAGAGTTTACTGTACCTGCCAGGGTTGTGACAGTCCAGATGCTGCCCTTAGCTCTGTTTTCCTTTCCCGACTGAGTGGCCCCTGCAGAGGGTATTGATGGAGCCCTCTGTGCAGCCAAGGAAATACAGCAAAGGGAGAGTCATCAGAACAAAACAGTCTGTGTCCAAAGAGAGGGGACAATTTGTCTTTGGCCACCAATAAAACTGACTCTCTCACACACTTTCTTTCTCTCTGTATTTGATTTTCTCCATCCCTGTCTCTCTCATGATCAGTACCTTTCAAAAATCAATTTACAATGTCTCGCTCTTCAATTTGGTAAACACCTCTTGACGATTGTATCATATTTATTTATGAGTCGTAAAAGTGTGAAAAGTCAGCCAAAGGAGAGTGTTCCTGTTAATATAAACAGCCTTGCAACTTATGGCCATTAGTGTCTTGGTATTACAGCTTCCTGTTTTAATTGCTGATGGTATGGTCACACTGTTTTATCATTACCCTTGTAGATGAGGGGCAATTCTCCTTTTAAAACTCTTCTGAGGCAGGGACTAATTAGTGCTTCTGTATGGGAGCAGAGCAGAGCAGAGCCCGGAGCTGTTTTGCAAATTATCCTGCCTGCCTCTCTCTCTAGTGGGTAGACATCTGGACTCCAGATATTTTGTGCTGTAAATCACCATTTATTATTAAGCGTCACAGAGTTGAAACTTTGATAAGGAGGTGATTTTATTCAGAAAAAGCTATGCTTTTGCATAACTATACATTCATCTGCTATGTTTGAGGCTACCAATGTACACTATACTGTATTGTACAAAAGTATGTGGACACCCCTTCAAATTAGTGGATTTGGCTATTTCAGCCACACCCGTTGCTGACAGGTATATAAAATTTGAACACACGGCCATGCAATCTCCATAGACAAACATTGGCAGTAGAATGGCCTTATTGAAGAGCTCAGTGACTTTCAACGTGGCACTGTCATAGGATACCACCTTTCCAACAAGTCAGTTAATCAAATGTAAAGCTGCCCCGGTAAGTAAGTGTTGCTATTGTAAAGTGGAAGCATTTAGGAGCAACAATGGCTCAGCCCCAAAGTGGGAGGCCACACAAGCTCACAGAACGGGACAGCGAGTTCTGAAGCACGTAGTGTGTAACAATCATCTGTCCTCGGTTGCAACACTTACTACCTAGTTCCAAACTGTCTCTGGAAGCAACGTCAGCTCAAGAACTGTTCATCAGGAGCTTCATGAAATGAGTTTCCATGGCCACAAGCCTAAGATTACCATGTGCAATGCCAAACATCGGCTGAAGTGGCGTAAAGCTCGCTGCCATTGGCCTGAAGAGTGGAGGCTGTTATAGCAGCAAATGGGGGACCAACTCCATATTAATGCCCATGATTTTGGAATGAGATGTGCGACGAGCATGTGTCATGTGGTGTATGTGTGTTTAAGGCTACCACCTCTTCCTTCATTTGGCCATGCGGTTGCCCTTGTGTCAATAGTGACCATAGATGTTTCCAGAGCGATGGGTTTACTCATTTCCACAGTTGTCTTTGGCCCTGGTAATGATTATGTTCTCTGAGGCGAAACTTGAACCTCATCTGTCACTCCCTGCAGGATGCGACTCCTAGAAAATGAATTGAAAATGCCAGATGTAAGAATGGCTTATTGATTTTTGATCATCCTTACAATGACATTCAGCTCCATGTGTATCTGGGGAAATTCCAAGCGCCATTTATTTTCAAAATGTCATGATCAGTTATTTTTTCCACCAGTGTAAGAAAAATTACACTGAACAAAAATATAAACGCACCATGTAAAGTGTTGGTCCCATGTTTCATGAGCTGAAATAAAAGATCCCAGAAATGTTCCATACGCACAAAAAGCCTATTTCTCTCAAATTTTGGGCACACATTTATTTACATCCCTGCAGTGGTGGAAAAAGTATCCAATCATCATACTTGAGTAAAAATAAAGATACGTTAATAGAAAATGACTCAAGTAAAAGTGAAAGTCACCCAGTAAAATACTACTTGAGTAAAAGTCTAAAAGTATTTGGTTTTAAATATACTTTATCAAAAGTAAAAGTAAAATAATAAATCATTTCAAATTCCTTATATTAAGCTAACCAGACGGCATCATGTTCTTGTTTCTTTAATTTACGCATAGCCAGAGGCACACTCAAACACTCCAGACATCATTTACAAACGAAGCATTTGTGTTTAGTGAATCCGCCAGATAAGGTAGTAGGGATGACCAGGGATGTTCTGTTGATAAGTGCGTGAATTGGACCATTTTCCTGTACTGCTAAGCATTCAAAATGTAACAAGTACTTTTGGGTGTCAGGAAAAATGTATGGAGTAAAAAGTACATTATTTCTTTTAGGAATGTAGTGAAGTAAAAGTACAAGTTGTCAAAAATACAAAGAGTAAATTAAAGTACAGATACTCCAAAAAACGACTTATGTAGTACTTGAAGGTACTTTTACTTAAGTACTTTACACCACTGCATCCCTGTTAGTGAGCATTTTTCCTTTGCCAAGATAATCCATCCACCTGACAGGTGTGGCATAACAGGAAGCTGATTAAACAGCATGATCATTACACAGGTGCACCTTGTGCTAGGGACAACAAAAGGCCAAACTAAAATGTGCAGTTTTGTCACACAACACAATGCCACAGATGTCTCAAGTTTTGAGGGAGTGTGCAATTGGCATGCTGACTGCAGGAATGTCCATCAGAGCTGTTGCCAGAGAATTTAATGTACATGTCTTTACCATAAGCAGCCCTCCAATGTCGTTTTAGAGAATGTTACAGTACGTCCAACCGGCCTCACAACCGCAGACCATGTGTATGGCGTCGTGTTGGCGAGTGATTTGCTGATGTCAATGTTGTGAACAGATTGCATCCCATGGTGGTGGTGGGGTTATGGTATGGGCAGGCATAAGCTACGGACAACGAACAAAATTGCACTTTATCGATACCGTGACGCGATCATGAGATCCATTGTCATGCCATTCATCCGTCGCCATCACCTCATGTTTCAGCGTGATAATACACGGCCCCCATGTCACAAGGATCTGTACACCTACACAAATTGCTCATCATACAAAATAAATGAGCAAGAATAGCCACCTCCTCTAATTACCTGGCTCCATCTGCACCTTTGTTTAAGAAACTCAATATTTTGTCTATCAATGACATTAATGTACACCAATTATGCACTTTCATCTACAAATACTCATCTACAAATACTCATACCTCCCAGACAGTTCACCTAAACCTGTCAATGGATTCTTCCAGGTTAATTCTGAAATCCATCTATAAAACACAAGACACTGCGATAACCTTCACCCTCCCCAATGCCGCACCTCACATAGTCACATAGTCAATCTGTCAGATACAGGAGTACCATACTCTGGAATTCTTATCTTCTTAACTTCAAGCGAAGACTGCGGGTCAGCCTGATGAACCAAACTACTCAGCAATCTCCTCCATATAGCCGAACTCTCACAAAAATCATATGCACACACACATTTAAACATATGTTTATTTTGTGGTTAATGATCAATTCATTTATACAGTTATACATTTAACAACTTTTTTTTTATTTTTGTGCAGTTATACATTTTTTCTTTTTGTGGTGTGGTTTTCATATAAGCCCTTGGGCTTCCAACCACACCTGCACACCATTTTAAGCTGAGAATGTCACAGTTCTTCCATGGCCCGCATACTCACCAGACATGTCAACCATTGTCCCCGGATTAAGGCAGCCCCCCGCACCTCTCTGATTCAGAGGGTTTGGGTTAAATGCAGAAGACACATTTCAGTTGAATGCATTCAGTTGTACAACTGACTAGTATCCCCCCTTTCCCTTCCCTTCCCATTGAGCATGTTTGGGATGCTGTGGATTGACGTGTATGACAACGTGTTCCAGTTCCCGTCAATATCCAGCAACCTTTCAAAGTCCATTGAAGAGGAGTGGGACAACATTCCACAGGCCACAATCAACCGCCTGATCAACTCTATTCGAAGGATATGTGTCGCGCTGCATGAGGCAAATGTAGGTTACACCAGATATGACTGATAAAGTACCTATCTGTATTCCCAGTCATGTGATATCCATAGATTAGGGCCTAATGCATTTATTTAAATTGACTGATTTCCTTATATGAACTGTAACTCAGTAAAATCTTTGAAATTGTTGCATGTTGCATTTCGAGAGGGATAAAACAGCTGACTGCTCAGAGGCCCTTCTATGATGTTATTAACCTCTCCCATTGTAGTACCCCAGTTTCACTGGGATCTCTGGATGAGTAGGGAGGTGGCACTGGACAAACACCTGACTAAGCATTTTGTGTCTGGACCAGAAGTCTTTGTTTGGTCTTCTTTTGGTGCAGTCCCGACCGGCCTAGATTTCAACGTCCATGGGCGTAGATTTTCTGAACCAATCATAGACGTCTATGTTCGGTTCAGATTTGGTCCAGTCCAGACCTGACTTAATTTGGCCAAATAAACTTCCGGACAGCACAGTAGAGTACAGTAGAGTAATGTAGAGTACAGTAAAATAAAGTATAGTGCACTGTATTGTATGCTACTTCACTCTAATGTACTCTACTGAACTAAACTGTACTGTACTCTACTATACTGTACTCTACTTTACTGTACTCTACTTAATTTAGCTCTACTGTGATGTACTGTACTGAATTAAACTATACTGCACTGTACTCTTCTATACTGTACTCTACTGAATTAAACTGTACTGTACTCTACTTAATTTAGCTCTACTGTACTGTACTGAATTCAACTATACTGCACTGTACTCTACTATACTGTACTCTACTGAATTAAACTCTACTTTACTGTACTGTACTGTACTCTACTCTACTGAATAAAACTCTACTGTCCTGTACCATACCATGGACTTTGTTTTTTTTTTAATTTACATTTTGTTCTTTCAGCTGACACTCTTATCCAGGGCGACTTACAGTCAGTGCATTCAAATCTGTAACCGTCACTGAGAATGTTATTGTAGTTTAAGTGGTCTGTTGGTTTAAGCTGTAGGTTTTAAACATGCTGTTGGTTTTAAAGCTTTTGAAAAAGCTAACGTAAGTGCATACGGGGCGAGCAGGCCACAGGGGAGTACCATCACCGACCTCCGGGTCCTGGGATTCCAAGTGTATCTGTAAGGGCTGGGTAGTGGTGAAGCCGGATACTCCCATCAAGGGGAGTGGTTGAGCCACAACCCAGTCCTCACATCAGTGTGGGAGGATTAATGATCCCCAATCAGAGACAGCTGTCTAGAGTTGTCTCTGATTGGGGAGAGTATTTAGATGTCCTCCACATCCACCTGTGCGTGGATCATTATTTGTTTGTATTTGTTTGTCTGCATGCTGCAGAACTCAGTTAAGTCACAGTGTTCAGTTTGTAGTAGTTTATGTTTTCTCTCTCCTTTTATTTTTGAATGCCTTGTGAGAAGATCTCATTCATAAATAAAAAGGAATGTCACTCCATCAGCGCTCCGTTTATCGTCCCTTCTATACGCATCGTGACAGAATGATCCACCACCCTGGGACGCAGCGGGGTCTGATATTGGGAGATATCCTCCTCGGTATGGGGAAAATTACAGAGGAGGAATACTCCCATTATCGTTCAGTGGAGGAAGGCTGGGGTACGGAGCAGCGGCGCCGACGTCGGGGAAAGAGTCGGCGGGCCAAAAAGTCAAAGGACCAGCCTGGAGCCCAGAAAACCCCCCAAACGGATTATGGGGGGGGGCTATGGGGGTGGTCGGGGATCGAGGGAGAAGAGCCCCGACCACTGCACTCGTGGGGGTTCCAGGAGGAGCCCCTACAGCCATGGGAGCGGAAGTACAGAGAGGAGTCGGAGGAAGACGACGACGATGTGCTTCTGTTCCCTCACTCGTGGGGGTTCCCGGAGGAACACTGACAGGATGGGGATTGGCGGTGGAGAAGGGACGACAAGTACAGTCGTACTCCAGCGCCAGTTCCCAGTCCGGTGCCTCCAGCGCCGGTCCAGAGTCTGAGACCGACTCAGCGCACCACACCATCGGTGCACACCAACAGCCCGGTGCGATCCGTGCCAGCTCAACGCACTAGTCCAACGGTGCGTTTTCCCAGCCAGGTACAGCCCGTCCCAGCTCCTCGCACCAGACCAGTGGTGCGTTCCTACAGCCTGGAACGGCCCATGCCAGCTCAACACACCCACCAACCCAACGGTGCGTTTTCCCAGCCAGGTACAGCCCGTCCCAGCTCCTCGCACCAGCAACCCTGAGCCTCCAGTGAAGGTCAGCAACCCTGAGCCTCCAGTGAAGGTCAGCAGCCCGAAACCTCCAGTGAAGGTCAGCAGCCCGGAACCTCCAGTGAAGGTCAGCAGCCCGGAACCTCCAGTGAAGGTCAGCAGCCCGGAACCTCCAGTGAAGGTCAGCAGCCCGGAACCTCCAGTGAAGGTCAGCAGCCCGAAACCTCCAGTGAAGGTCAGCAGCCCGGAACCTCCAGTGAAGGTCAGCAGCCTGGAACCTCCAGTGAAGGTCAGCAGCCCGAAACCTCCAGTGAAGGTCAGCAGCCCTAAACCTCCAGTGAAGGTCAGCAGCCCCAAACCTCCAGTGAAGGTCAGCAGCCCGAAACCTCCAGTGAAGGTCAGCAGCCCGGAACCTCCAGTGAAGGTCAGCAGCCCGGAACCTCCACCGGAGCCCAATCCGGGTCCAGCAGTCTGCTCCGCTACAGTGCCAGAGCAGTCCGTTCCACCGGTGCCCAGTCCGGGGCCGGTCGTCTGCTTCGCTCCAGTGCCGGAGCAGTCCGCTCCACCAGTGCCCAGTCCGGGGCCAGTCGTCTGCTTCGTTCCAGTGCCGGAGCAGTCCGCTCCACCAGTGCCCAGTCCGGGGCTGGTCGTCTGCTTCGCTCCCATGCCGGAGCAGTCCGCTCCACCGGGGCCCAGTCCAGGTCCGGTCGTCAGCACCAATCCTATGCCAGGGCAATCCGCTCCACAGGATCGGGCGTACAAAGGGGAGGCAAGGAGGAAGCTACCGGCAATACATACGCCACACCCGAGGCCGGAGCCGGAGCCCCCACCAACAACAACCTCCACAGTATTCCGCAAGTTCCCCCATCTTTGTTTTTTTTTGTATGTTGGACTTGGTTGGGGGGAGGTATCGCGGTCGGGAGCCCACGCCTTGGGGGGGGGGGGGGGGTACTGTAAGGGATGGGTAGTGGTGAAGCCGCATACTCCCATCAAGGGGAGTGGTTGAGCCACAACCCAGTCCTCACATCAGTGTGGGAGGATTAATGATCCCCAATCAGAGACAGCTGTCTAGAGTTGTCTCTGATTGGGGAGAGTATTTAGATGTCCTCCACATCCACCTGTGCGTGGATCATTATTTGTTTGTATTTGTTTGTCTGCATGCTGCAGAACTCAGTTAAGTCACGGTGTTCAGTTTGTAGTAGTTTATGTTTTCTCTCTCCTTTTATTTTTGAATGCCTTGTGAGAAGATCTCATTCATAAATAAAAAGGAATGTCACTCCATCAGCGCTCCGTTTATCGTCCCTTCTATACGCATCGTGACAGTATCTGCTCGTTCTGCAGATCCAACACCAGTTCCAGCACCAGACCCAGTCACAGCGCCAGAACACCGGAAGAGGCGTGGAGGAGGGACCAAACACCAGACCTGGTGTCTTTATTATTTAGAATTTTAAATGAATGATGGATTGAATTTAAACTTATTGAACATTTTACCAGTAAGATTTTTTTTAGACCAAATAAAGTGACCTTAAGTGCATGTGAAAGATAGGAGCAATAATACATATTCTGTTGCAATCTTCAGTTGGCTCCTCTTTCCTATATTAAGAGCCTTGAAAAATTATTGTGACATAATTCTTACTTCATTGAGAATGTACAGGTAACTGCCAAAATAAAGGAAACACCAACATAAAGTACCTTGTTAGGGCGTTGGACCACCAAGAGCAAGAACAGCTTCAATGCACCTTGGCATAAATTCTACAATGCGACACCATTCTTCCACGAGAAATTCTATCATTTGGTGTTTTGTTGATGGTGGTGTAAAACACTGTCTTAGGCGCTGCTCCAGAATCTGGTAACTGAGAAGGCCATGGCATATGGTTTACATCGTTTACACACTCATCAAACTATTCAGTGACCATTCATGCCCTGTGGATGGTAGGCAAAATAATGCCCAAAATAATGCACAAAATCATGCTCAAAATTATGGGATGTTAATTACTTAATTAACTCAAGAACCACACCTGTGTGGAAGCACCTGTTTTCAATATACTTTGTATCCCTCGTTTATTCAATTGTTTCAATTATTTTGGCAGTTACCTGTATGTGCAGTCGAAATTTGGCCGTAAAATCAATGACCGAAAAATACCTATTTTTCGACGTCCAGAAAATATGTATTTTCGACATCTGGAAAACACGTCTTTTCACCTTTCATTCAGCACCTAGATGTTTCTTACTGGGACTGGCTCACTGTGTTCCATCTGTGGCTGAACAATACTATACCTATGGGTCTTCACATTCTAATCATCTTCAAAAATAATTCAATTTCATTCATCGCCTCCCTCTTCCCATTCAGTGTCTCGAAAATGTGATGGCACACATTTATTTGATAACAATGTTGACTAATCCTATGCCAACAACCATTCCCCTTTTGTCTGGCAATCGATTCATTACTCAATGAATGTACACACACACTCACACAGAGCAGCAGCATCTCAGTAGCAAACACAAGCCCACAGCCTATCTTGGGGGGAAACTGGTAACATTTTCCCTGGCACTGTGGTTTCCCCATAATGCCTCGCTCTCTCTCTCTCTGACAGTTCACTTGGTATTTACAGCTCAACATGAAAACCCCTGACAGAATTAGAACGATATCCTTATTTCTCATGACAAATCAGCTCGTGAGTGACGTAAATACTGCAACTTGCTTTTCATCCTGTCTCAACAGAACAACCTAAAAGAAGCAGCCACCAGCTAATGCTCTCTCGGTCTAAATTAGGAGATTTGGGGAAAAACATCAGTTCATTGTGGCAATAATTTACAGGAGCTTGAATGTAATATTGTGAAATGCAGAATGTAATATGTAATAACTCCATTTTACATAATAATTTATATCTGCATATATCAGTTGGGTAGAGGTACATGAATAAAGGTTAAATAAAGGTTAAATAAAAAATGAATGGGTCAGATTATGATATATTTAAATGTGCTTTGCCCCGGAGTCAGACGACAACATGTTGGCCTACTGTCATTTCATGTGAAATAAAGTATGGTTATTTCCTATGCTTGGATGATGTGCATATGTTCAGTTTAGTGGTGAAGCACAAAACCCTTGAAACAATATGACAAAATGGAGTTTCCTTTTCACATATCTTTCCTATGGCATCATGCATACTGTATATACGTGCGTACTGTGCTTGACTATAAACCAGAGTGTCGTAAAATGTGAACAATTTACCGAAAGCCATGACATTCTTTACATGTTAGATACAGTGTTTGAATTGGCTTCTAAAAGCAATATGAGGAGTGGTCAATCAGACTTAACACAAACAGAAACACAAATCAGACAACATGTCGGAGATGAAGACATTGTAGAATTTCGGACATAACAAATCACTTTGTCGTCATAGCTGGGTCATTAAACTGATGAATGGAGAATAAAGGCATAGCACTGGTGCATCAGCCTCACCTCTCAATATGGACTAATTCACGACCACGGCTTTGATGGATTGGAGAGGTCAGAGTTAAAAGAGGCCGGATCGATAAATATTAAAATATTAAAGTTGATGGTTGTTTTTCTTCTGGCCAAGTCCTGTACACCAAGAGCATTGCCTTCAACTTTAGTGTGGATTCTGAATGTTTGACATTTGAGAGGGGAACTCATGGGGTGTGCCTGGGTCCACATAACTTTTTTCAATCAGCGCCACACTGAATTAGAGTTGTGTTACTGGCTTACATGCATTTTTCATAGCTTGTGTGTTTGTGACAGTACAGTAGACCAGAAACTGAATTCCCTGTGGGATGTCAGATGGACAGTTCTGGAGCATGTCACTGGCAGAGGGCCAAGCACGTCTGATCCACAGCATCATATCATATCATACACATTCAATCACATTTACATTACATGTAAACAAATTAATGTCTAAAACATAGCCTTTATAACATATACAATCAGGCGCTTGCATGGCTAGGGCTCTAGGGGTGCCTGAGCACCTGCTTTTGCCTTTCTATAGAAAGGTGCCCCTGTTCCTTTGCCCACACTGCACTCGTCCTCCTGCTGCTGCACAAGCAGAAGCTACCAGCTCCTAGCGGTAGTATGAGTAGTAGCACTGGCACACTGGATGGAGTCAATATGGGGAAGGAAAAACCCTGTGTATTTTGCACTGGGATCAGGGAACTCCTGTTGTATACGGGACACCACACAGGAAGGTATGACCACTCTGACATGTTTGCCAGGGTAGCACCATTACCACCAGACAAAATGCTGATATGCACAGTATCTGTATCGGCTGGGAAAGACTATGAAAGATGAAAGGTGCACATTGTTACACTGGGGGACAAAAGTTTGGAATATTACTAATTCAAGGGTTTTTCATTATTTGCACTATTTTTTACATTGTAGAATAAAAGTGAAGACATCAAAACTATGACATAACACATATAGAATCATGTAGTAACAAAAATAGTTTTTAGTAACCAAAATATATTTTATATTTGGCATTCTTCAAAGTACCCTACCCTTTGCCTTGATGACAGCTTTGCACACTCATGGCATTCTCTCAACCAGCTTCATGAGGATCGCCAGGAACGGAAGACACAGAAATACCTCTGCTGCAGAGGATAAGTTCATTAGAGTTAACAGCCTCAGATTGCAGCCCAAATAAATGCTTCACAGAGTTCAAGTAACAGACACATCTCAACATCAACTGTTCAGAGAAGACTGTGTGAATCAGGCCTTCATGGTCGAATTGCTGCAAAGAAACCACTACTAAAGGACACCGATAAGAAGAAGAGACTTGCTTGGGCCAAGAAAACACAAGCAATGGACATTAGAAGGGTGGAAATATGTCCTTGGTTCCAACCTCAACCAAATTTAGATGGTGGGAACTCCTTCAAGACTGATGGAAAAGCATTCCAGGTGAAGCTGGTTGAGATAATGCCAAGAGTGTGCAAGGCTGTGATCAAGGCAAAGGTGGCTATTTGAAGAATCTAAAATTTAAAATATAATTGCTTGTAGTTATTGAACTCAACCTGCAGGAGGTTTGCTAGGACTGTTTGGGAGTTGTCTGAGTCTGGGTCCTAATTGGCAGAACATAATGGGATGGATACGTAACCTGAAAACTAGCTGTGAATGGCAGAGAGGAGGTCAAACTCTCTTTTTTCTTGGTCTTTTTAACTTATATCATCTGGTGATGTCACCAGACGGTCCAAAATCCCACCCATTTAAAACAAGCAGAAATTTCAGGCAGTCTTTTCAACCAGCTCTAAAAGGGCAATTTTGCTACATAAGACCGAAGGCTGGCAGAACAGTCCCACAACACCCAAGCCAGCCTGCCATTCCGCCTACTGCACCGCATTTTACCCCACACTGGATGGCTGCTACACATGGATGCTCCGTGTGATTCTCAACACATCCCCAACACAAAACTATTCTGGCCAGCTACCTCACCTATCCGATAAATTGAAGCAGAGAAAACGGTTTTCCAAGCATGGAACCCACTCACAATGGCTCCGCCATTTCCTGGTTGCTAAAATTGTAATAGTTTTCCTAATTTCAGTTTTGTGTAGAGAATCATTGAACCATCTAAACCGCTGTGAAATATATTTTCAATTACCCAAAATATTGTAGGCTAATACAACAACACAGTCCCATTCCAGCAGTACAGTTCATATAGTGAGATCACCCCCACTACCTTTCCAGACACAAACAGACACAGAGCCAGTAATTGGACTGTTGCATTTGTTTCCCCATGAAGATTCAAGGTCTCGCCACAAAACACAAACACAACATGATACACATTTAAGAAATTCATTTCCTGAGCATGTTTGTCACCACATTTTGAAGGCAAGGGAATGGAGTTAGGGTATTGTACAAAGTCACTGGCAGTACAATGGTCCCCTGGAGACCCGCGCCTGAGAGGAATGCAGGCAGCGGACGGCCTCCATAATTCTGAAACTTTCAATTAAATCAGACAGAATCATTACATGAGAGCTGTCAACTCGGTGCGAGACGTATTTGTCAAATGTCATTCTTGGTGGCTCAGAGGGTACACTGAGTGAATTAAAACGATTGGCTATTAAGAGCAGGGGAAGAATAAAATATTACCCCCACAGTGAAATTCTATCCTATATCATATGCATTCCTTGATGTCCTTTCCACAACAGTACAGATCTTCCCCTGTCCCTTTATTTACAGATAGACAGCATTAGGATTCTAATATGTGCATTCTTAAGGCCTGTTTGTGCTCACAGTTAGGTTGTGAATAGGCCATTAAGACTCCACATCACCATCCATCTGCATTTAAAAACCTCTTAAGTGTTTTACATGTTCCACTGGCACTAACTGAACTAATAAACTACCTTGGTGCTGATTGATATTGTAAATGTATGTTTGCTCTGGATTTAGGTGTTTTGGCGCCATCAAGTGGATACACACTACAGGGAACATTCAAAATACATAAATCATCCCCATAGCGTTATCAAATAAAAGAAAATACAATGTTATTGGTTATTGCGGGTGTAGCGAAATTCTTGAGTTCCTAGCTACAACAGTATCCATCAATTGACAATAGTAAACACAAATACAAATGTCAAAGAACGGAATTAAGAAATATATAAATTAGGACGAGCAATGTCGGAGTGGAATTGACTAAAATACAGTAGAATACAGTATATACATATGAAATTAATAAAACTGTATGGAAACTATTAAAGTGACCAGTGTTCCATTACTACGTACAGTCGTATGCAAAAAGTTTGGGCACCCCTGAAAATGTATATGATTTCCATTTATAAATAATTGGGTGTTTGGATCAGCAATTTCATTTTGATCTATCAAATAACTGATGGACACAGTAATATTTCAGTAGTGAAATGAGGTTTATTGGATTAACAGAAAATGTGCAATATGCATCAAAATGAAATTAGACAGGTGCATAAATTTGGGCACCCCAACAGAAAAATCACATCAATATTTAGTAGAGCCTCCTTTTGCTAAAATAACAGCCTCTAGACGCTTCCTATAGCCTCTAATGAGTGTCTGGATTCTGGATGAAGGTATTTTGGACCATTCCTCCTTACAAAACATCTCCAGTTCAGTTAGGTTTGATGGTTGCCGAGCATGGACAGCCCGCTTCAAATCATCCCACAGATTCTCAATGATATTCAGGTCTGGGGACTGGGATGGCCATTCCAGAACATTGTACTTGTTCCTCTGCATAAATGCCAGGGTAGATTTTGAGCAGTGTTTTGGGTCGTTGTCTTGTTGAAATATCCAGCCCCGGCGTAACTTCAACTTTGTGACTGATTCTTCAACATTATTCCCAAGAATCTGCTGATATTGAGTTGAATCCATGCGACCCTCAACTTTAACAAAATTCCCAGTACCGGCACTGGCCACACAGCCCCACAGCATGATGGAACCCCCACCAAATTTTACTGTGGGTAGCAAGTGTTTTTCTTGGAACGCTGTGTTCTTTTGCCACCATGCATAACGCCCCTTGTTATGACCAAATAACTAAATCTTTTTTTCATCAGTCCACAGCACCTTATTCCAAAATGAAGCTGGCTTGTCCAAATGTGCGTTTGTGGTGTGTGTGCAGAAAAGGCTTCTTCCGCATCACTCTCCCGTACAGCTTCTCCTTGTGTAAAGTGCGCTGAATTGTTGAACGATGCACAGTGACACCATCTGCAGCAAGATGATGTTGTAGGTCTTTGGAGGTGGTCTGTGGGCTGTTTTTGACCGTTCTCACCATCATTCGCCTTTGCCTCTCCGATATTTTACTTGGCCTGCCACTTCTGGCCTTAACAAGAACTGTGCCTGTGGTCTTCCATTTCCTCACTATGTTCCTCACAGTGGACACTGACAGCTTACATCTCTGCGATAGCTTTTTGTAGCCTTCCCTTAAACCATAATGTTGAACAATCTTTGTTTTCAGGTCATTTGAGAGTTGTTTTGAGGCCCCCATGTTGCCACTCTTCAGAGGAGAGTCAAAGAGAACAACAACTTGCAATTGGCCACCTTAAATACCTTTTCTCATGATTGGATGCACTTGTCTATGAAGTTCAAGGCTTAATGAGCTCACCAAACCAATTGTGTGTTCCAATTAATCAGTGCTAAGTAGTTACAGGTATTCAAATCAACAGAATGACAAGGGTGCCCACATTTTTGCATAGCCTATTTTTCACATTTGATTTAATTTCATACAACTTAATATTGCTACATTAAAAAATCTTTGTCTGGACAATACCCCAGTACTCAGCTTTTATTAGAAAATGAATGGCATGCCACTGTGATCATTTTCTGTGACGACAGAGTAAATTATTATGCAGCCTCAGAGGGGTGCCCAAACTTTTGTATACGACTGTACACAGGGCAGCAGCCTCTAAGGTGCAGGGTTAAGTAACCGGGTGTTAGACGGCTAGTGATGGCTATTTAAAAGTCTGATGGCCTTGAGATAGAAGCTGTTTTTCAGTCTCTCGGTCCCAGCTTTGATGCACCTGTATAATTCGCCTTCTGGATGATAGCGTGGGGAACATGCCGTGGCTCAGGTAGTTGATGTCCTTGAGGATATTTTCTTCCTGTAGGTGTCCTGGAGGGCAGGCAGAGTGTGTTGGGCAGACCGCACCACCCTCTGTTGCGCCTTCTTCACCACACTGTCTGTGTGGGTGGACCATTTCAGATTGTCAGTGATGTGTACGCCGAGGAACTTGAAGATTTTTACCTTCTCCACTGCGGCCCTGTCGATGTGGATAGGGGCATGTTCCCTCTGCTGTCTCCTGACGTCCACGATAATCTCCTTTTTTTATTTTTTATTTAACCTTTATTTAACTAGGCAAGTCAGTTAAGAACAAATTCTTATTTACAATGACGGCCTAGACCGGCCAAACCTGGACGACGCTGGGCCAGTTGTGCGCTGCCCTATGGGACTCCCAATCACGACCGGTTGAGTCAGGATTCGAACCAGGTTGTCTGTAGTGACACCTCTAGCATTGAGATGCAGTGTCTTAAACCACTGTGCCAGTTTTGTTGGGGTTGAGGGAGAGGTTATTTTCCTGGCACCACTCTGCCAGGGCCCTCACCTCCCCCTGTAGGCTTTCTCACCATTGTTGGTAATGAAGCCTACTAATGTTGTGTCGTCTGCAAAATGTATGATTGAGTTGGAGGCGTGCTTGTCCACACAGCCATGGGTGAACAGGGAGTACAGGAGTGGGCTGAGCATGCACCCTTGTGGGGCCCAAGTGGTGAGGATCTGCGTAGTGATGTTGTTTCCTACCTTTACCACCTGGAAGTGGCCCGTCAGGAAGTCCAGGACCCAGTTGCACAGGGCAGGGTTCAGACCCTTTAATTACTTTTCAAAAATATAATTTCCAGACAGAATATAAACGCTCCGCTTGTATCCAGTCGATAGTTATTATAACTGTTTTACAGAAGGAAAAAAACATCCAGTCTGGTCTCTGAATGCAGACATAACTTTGAATTACTGAAAGATAAGTATTCCAATGGCACTATTTGTGGGTTTCAGTTACTTTGTATACCCAAATTTGTGTATCAGGAATGCACTAGGCTCTAATTAACATTGCAATAGCACTTCAGAAAGCATCTCATCTGAATGGTGGAAGCAGTTAACTGTCAGTTAAACTATGGTGTTGCCTCCCTAAAAGCTCCTTATTTCTTCTGACTGAATGTGAGTACTTTGCTGGAATCGTCCTAATCTGGGGTGGGGAAAAAAACTCCAACAACTTGAAGACAAGTCCAATGATGCAAGTCCATTCAAGGCAGCCTACAGCAACATCAAAAAACTTGCAGTGGAATTTCAGAACAATAGCTGACCTCATGCTGAAAACGTATATTGCAGCACTAGTAAAAGGCGCACACAGCAAGCACTAACAATATACTTAATTCACAGATTCTAAAATACTACATGGAAATTGTATCTTAGCTTACTCTTATGTAGCATCAAGGGCCAAATGAAACTGGTACGATGAACTATTCATCTTAATCTCTGCTCCTCATAAATAGCGAAACCCCAACAGGCAGGCAGGTAGCACCTGCAGACGGTGACTATATAAGGCCAGACAGTTCGACAGCAGCAGCCTCAAGTTGGGTTCATACAAGTCTGGCTCACCATTAACCTCCACAGCTCTCTGGTATCTGCTGATGCATTTCACAGACTGACCGTGTGTGAGAATCCATTCAAAATCATGTCTTTATATGACTATGAGCTTACTCTTTCATTGAAAAAAATGCAATCCAGTCTTGTGTGCTACAACCAGTCATTGGGTACAACTATTCTCCCTCAAACAGTCTTATGTCTGTGCTGTCTGTGTTCTGGCACAGTCGGGATTCCATGGCTTCCAAGCATAATGGGTCTTGGACTGGAACATATCTGCTCAGTGAATTGAGAGCAAGAGAGGGATCTTATCATTTTTCTGGGGTTGCGTGCCGTGGCTGTGGTGACAGAAAGCAGGGTGTGTGTCACTGTCACTCCTCTCCTCCCAGCGACATATCAGGGGCTAAGACCCAGATTCTTTCATCCACAGTGTAAAGACCCTGGCTGTCTGGAGGAAACATTGCCACCTTTGACCCTTAACATGTTGCGAGATAACTATTCAACCTTCAGGAGCACCAACTCCTCAGGCGGTAGGCTACTTCTGTCACATTCATGGCTCTCTGTTGTATACTGTTCTTTCGTGTAATTTAATTTTATGTCTTTTTTTATGGTGCTGAAACCAGAGAATTGCTATACTGTATTATATGGTAGCTATAGAGACAAGGTAATATCGGTAAATAAAAATGGCATTGAGCAGAACAGAAGCAAAACCTGAGGCTCTAGTAAACAATTCCCTCCTTTTCAGCACTTACATTATACTGTAAACTACAGGTTCTTTATTTAGTCTGCACAGGTCGTGGGGAGAAAATACATGGATTTAAAGACTACAAGAAAAAGATAACCAGATTATCATTGGGAATTTTATTAGTAATAATAATCTGCCAAATATACAGCCATTATTGAATCCGTCTACATATTATACATATTCATATAAGTCATTTACAAAAGTAGTAATTAGTCATCAATTTCAATCAAATCAGATATGAGAGAGAAACAGCAGATACACATTATAATTTCATGTTACTGTATAGTCAGAACTGAACGAATCAGCTTTCCCCCAGGATGGACACACAGCAGAACCAATGTGAGGAGGCGACATGGGGAATTTCCAAAGAGAACATTCTGACAGCACTGACACTATACTCCATATTATTCCAGACCACAGGAAGAAGCATGAGGAGACCAGTCAAGGCTCAATGAAACCCAGGGCCCATATTTACAAAGTGTCTCAGAGTAGGAGTGTTGATCTAGGTTCAGGTCCCACCTCACGATATAATCTTTTTAATTATGCCAAATGTAGGCAAAACTGATCCTATGTCCGGGCTGCGTTTAGTATATTTTTACGTTCTGGAACGTTCAACTGAGCGGAAACAGTGCTGTATTGAACGACCAGTTGAAAAACGGGGAGGGGTTTGGGTTGTGGAATGCTGTCAGCATGGCCACTGCGCTTTAAACACGTCACTCGTTGCTACAAGCCCACCAAACAGGAGCGAACGTACCTGTCTTTTCAAGAAGGTACAAAAATGTTTTGGGGAAACATGTCGTTCAGTACAAACAGTTCCGCATTGTAGCAAACATTCAAGCGAACTAAATACACCTCTGCACTCATGCTCTGAGACTATTGTTTGAATTTAGACAGGCAGCCAAATTCAGATTTGTTTTTTTCACTAAACCTTTGACTAATCGTATCAGATATTTTTCAGGACTGATCTGATTGGTTAAAAGACCAAATACAAATCTGAATTGAGCTACCCGTCTATATGCAGCCTATGTAAATAAGGGTCCAGAACAATAATTACAACAAGCTGAAAAATAAGTTGTTGATTCCACTTAACAAATCAATCATCTGATTACTTAGCTACAGTTTGTTGCAAAAAATCTTTGAGAGAAATTGAGTTTGTCCTGTATATACAATAATGATAACTCACTTCTGATTAGCTCAAGTCTAAAGACTAAATCCAGTCTTGCCAAATGCCACATGAGTGTTTCAATACACCAACTTAAGACATTTCAGTCAGGTATTATACTGTATAAAACAACTTTGTGGAAAAATCAAACAACATTTCCACACAGGGAAAGTCATTGGTTAGTTCACAGAAAAGGGACAGATTTTATACATTAGCTATATTCATTTGTTTTTCAGTGCATTATAGATTTTCTTTAAAGAAACAAAACAATGTTTGTTAACTTCCTGTCCATTAACTATATGAAGACCGTTTACCCATAAAATAGAACTGGTGTGTAAACGAGAGATTTCAATTCATTGTAGAACAAGTCATTATTTGACTTCGCCAAGATGAAATGTAAAGTCCTTGTATAGAGTACTATTTACCCGTTGTGGTTCTAATGTATTACAACTTCCAAAGGAGTTGCAGAGGGTGTCAATAGTAAACAACCATCTTAGAGGTACCTTATTCTGTAACGATTTACATTACTGTACCTCCATAAACACAGACCACTGATAGCACATCTATAGAACACAAAATGTTAGGAAAAGTTTAAAACGTTGAATGTGCTTATAGATGGGTTATGAGTACTTAATGAAGATAGTGTTACTAACGGAAATCAATACCACCCTTTCTTTATCTAATGGAGAATTTTACTCAAATAAACAATGCCCTGTTGCAAAACGCTGAAGCTGGTCGCTGGAACAATAAAATGAAGACGTTGAGTAGGATGTAATAATGTAAAGCTGCCAGAAAGATAAAACGGTTGAAATTAATATTATGGAGAAGAAAGAAATAAGGAATAAGGCAGCGATAATAACAGTCAAAATATCTTCAAAAGACTGTAAACATCTCTCATAAAAGGTTCTTCCTCCTTACCATTTAAAATATGTACTAAAATCGGCAAGTTTTTTTTTTTACTGATAAGATTATCATCCAAAGTAATTTGTCTTTTGGTATTAGTTTAAAATCAAACATACAAATGTAGCACTGTCTGCATATCTATGGAAATATATGCATATCTTCTGTTAAAATAATAAATCAAACATTCTATAGGTATCAGGGTTAAAAAGAAAACAACATTTCTCTTCACTTAAACAATTGACAATATCTTGATAGATATCACACTGCGGAAGCATTGTCGGGGTACTGACAACAACAACAACAAGGATCTAATCCACTTCCAGGCCTCCCAAGTTTAGAACTCTATCCAGATCTTGCTCCCTCTCCAAAAAAAGACTAGTACTTTGGCATTCTATTCCGCTGAACATGAATCACTAGACCAACAAACTCAAAATCACTCTCTGGCCAGTTTGTTGATTCATTGTCATCACAGCAGCGTATTGCATTTCTTTACATTTAAACAGACCATGACACACAGTGTAGTGGGCAGAGGGAGGTGAATCTATGTCATGATATATATATATATATATATATATCTCTCATCTTAATCCCTCATTGGAAAGATGCACGGAACATAAATGATAGTAGCATCTGTCAACAGACTGTGGGATGTGAAGACTTATGAGGGACTTTTTTTCTGGTTTGCTGATTTCTCATCACTAATCATTTGGATAAATCAAGATTTCACAGGTGCTCGGATCTTTTGAATGTTCGGAAGGGGGGGGGGGACATTTGACCCATAGACTTGCCTGACGCTTTCAGAGTGTTTCCGTTTAGGGGAGGGTGGAGACTTCGCAAGTCGCGTTAGTATCTCTTAACATCTCCCCCGAGAATAGAGCATCTGACACAATTAAACACGATTTTAGTTCTTGGTTTCCGAGATTAATATCATCTTAAAAGTCAATCATGAACAAGTATCACTGCAAAGATAGAGGTTTTAAGAAGAACAGGTAAGGCAATTTGGAAGCAAAAAATATAGCTAGATAGAGAACAGCAATGCTAAAAGTACTTAACCTCTACTGAGTAGAACTTAAAATGGATCAATACAAATCATTCTGGGACAATTAAAGACAAAAGGATCTGAAATAAAACACGAAGACATACACTTAGGCAAATGATATAAAACATATGATCAGCAAGCCAACAAAACGAGGGTACTCTTTAGGGATAATCGTTTGAGTATTGATTACAGTAGTTTACCTGAGTTAGATACCTGTTAACAGTGGTTAGATATCAAGAAGCACATACATCGAACAAAGAGTTATGGAGAAATGACTTCATTGACAATAGTGCATATAGTGCAGTGAATCACGGGGTGAGGGGGATGAGGGACTGGGGCGGGGGCGGGGCGGGCTACAACTCCTCCATTCACACAGTAAAACACAGCTGGGTACACTTGACTTGACCAACGAGAGACAAGACAAAACACTGGAGAGAGAAGGTTACTGGTGGAGGATCTGCTGTAGCACCTCCAGCAAGTGTTTCAGGCCGTAGATGTAGCCTTGGTCCTGGCTCTCGCTGGGGAAGACGTGAGCAAAGTCAATCATCCTCACCTCCACTTCGCTGGCCCTCTGCTCTGGATGCGGCTCCCCCATGCCTCCCCCCCCCACCCCACCCTCTTCCTCTTCTTCCAGTTGGGCTTTGATACCGTTGCCGTTGGGCTGCTCCGCCGACACCAGACCTGGGCACTTCCACGTGATGTTGTGCTCCTGGGGATTGGGGTCTGTCGTGTTGTTGCCGGTGGCGGTGACATTGCCATGGTGACCCTGGGTGCAGCCCTTCTTGTGCATGGCGTACATGGTGGACAGGCTGTAGTCGAGCGGCATGGCAACCCGGACGTTGTTGTTGTATTCCAGTATGTCCTCATTGGGCTCGCAGCAGGCGTCAGCGGCAGACGTGGTCTTCTCTGAGAGGCCCCTGGGGACATGGCCCTCAGGGTTGGGAGGAGGCAGGCCTTCGTATACAAACAACAGGGAGCTGGCATAGAAGGTTAACTGGATCTGGCCCTCGAACCATCTCAGGATGTTCTGGACCTTCAGGATACTGGCAGTGATGGCGTCTTTTCTCAGACTTGTCCCATTATAGAAGAATTTTGATAAACCTGGGAGAGGAATGGGAGAGTTAATTATTGTTGGAGAGGAATGGGAAAGTTAATTATGTTTTCTGATAAGAAATGATGGTGATGATTTGATCTGTTTAGATGATGCCTGAAGCATTTTCCTAATTGAGAGCAAGTTTGGCTAGCGTCTAAAATCGGAAGTTTACATACACCTTAGCCAAATACATTTAAACTCAGTTTTTCACAATTCCTGACATTTAATCCTAGTAAAATGTCCCTGTCTTAGGTCAGTTAGGATCACCACTTTATTTTAAGAATGTGAAATGTCAGAATAAGAGTAGAGAGAACGATTTATTTCAGCTTTTATTTCTTTCATCACATTCCCAGTGGGTCAGAAGTTTACATACACTCAATTAGTATTGCATTGCCTTTAAATTGTTTAACTTGGGTCAAACATTTTGGGTAGCCTTCCAGAAGCTTCCCACAATAAGTTGGGTGAATTTTGGCCCATTCCTCCTGACAGAACTGGTGTAACTGAGTCAGGTTTGTAGGCCTCCTTGCTTGCACATGCTTTTTCAGTTCTGCCCACAAATTTTCTATAGGATTGAGGTCAGGGCTTTGTGATGGCCACTCCAATACCTTGACTTAAGCCATTTTTCCACAACTTTGGAAGTATGCTTGGGGTCAATGTTCATTTGGAAGACCCATTAGCGACCAAGATTTAACTACCCCCACAACATGATGCTGCCACCCCCGTGCTTCACGGTTGGGATGGTGTTCTTTGACTTGCATGCCTCCCCCTTTTTCCTCCAAACATAACGATGGTCATTATGGCCAAACAGTTCTATTTTTGTTTCATCAGACCAGAGGACATTTCTCCAAAAAGTACGATCTTTGTCCCCATGTGCAGTTGCAAACCGTAGTCTGGCTTTTTTATGGCGGTTTTGGAGCGGTGGCTTCTTCCTTGCTGAGCGGCCTTTCAGGTTCTGTCGATATAGGACTCGTTTTACTGTGGATATAGATACTTTTGTACCTGTTTCCTCCAGCATCTTCACAAGGTCCTTTGCTGTTGTTCTGGGATTGATTTGCACTTTTCGCACCAAAGTAAGTTAATCTCTAGGAGACAGAACGCGTCTCCTTCCTGAGCGGTATGACAGCTGCGTGGTCCCATGGTGTTTATATTTGCATACTATTGTTAGTACAGATGAACGTGGTACATTCAGGCGTTTGGAAATTGCTCCCAAGGATGAACCAGACTTGTGGAGGTCTAAAAAAGGTCTTGGCTGATTTCTTTTGATTTTCGAGCAAAGAGGCACTGTGTTTGAAGGTAAGCCTTGAAATACATCCACAGGTACACCTCCAATTGACTCAAATGATGTCAATTAGCCAAGCTGTTTAAAAGCACAGTCAACTTAGTGTATGTAAACTTCTGACCCACTGGAATTGTGATACAGTGAATTATAAGTGAAATAATCTGTCAGGCACAAAGTAGATGTCCTAACCGACTTGCAAAAAACTATAGTTTGTTAACATGAAATCTGTGGAGTGGTTGAAAAATGAGTTTTAATGACTTCAACCTAAGTGTATGTAACCTTCCGACTTCAACTGTACAACCTAAAGCCTGTGGAAATAGACAGAAGGATATAATGTTGTGTATTTTGTGACAGAGTTATTATTGTCTCAAGAGCTCACCTTCTTTGATGGTGTCCTTGAGAAGGCCTCGTCCGTAATGTTGATCATACGAGTCATAGCAGTCAGAGTTCACCTTGTACACCTGGAGGGTTTGAAAGACAAAAGGAAGAATTACATTAACGGCGAGAAACAGTTAGATGCAGCACATAGGCCTATTGTTTGTTCTCATATGGAAGCACTAACAAGCCACGCTCCACAACTTCAAAGGAGATGACGTGTCTCTAAGTGGCTTCTCCATGATACTATCATGGGTGGAATACTCCCTCTGGTGGTGAAATTATATACAAACACCATTTGCTCAAAACATTTCTAATACCTACTGTATACAGTACGTGACACATTTGTCCTGTGATATTAATAGCAATGTGAGTAGAACTCCGAAGTCTGTGAGGACTCAAGAGACAAAACTATTGTATTTACCAGAAGGATTCCTCCCTCTATCACTTCAATCAGGTACATCAATGATCAGTAATGAGTCTTATCACTCTGTGGTCACACACAGCAGATAAGCAGATTTTTCCATGCTCCTTGCCAGAAAAGCCTTTGACCCTGGGGCAAACACAGGCCATGTCAGTGGATGACCCTAGTGCTGAAGGTGGCAGGTAGCCTAGCGGTTAGAGCGTTGGAATAGTAACCGAAAGGTCGCTAGTTTGAATACCCGAGCTGACATGGTAAAAAACTTGTCGATGTATTCTTGAGCAACGTACTTCAGTCTATTTTGGATAGTTGAATAAAGGTAAAAAAAAAAAAATAATCGAATACATTATTTTTATTGACTAGTAAGAGGAGCTGTAAGCTGGTTGAGAAGACAACCTGGTATGACAGAGCAGATCCTAGGCCATAAGGAGCCAAATACTCAAGAAGTGAAAACTATACCGGTGGTCCTCACCATCCATTTCCCAAAGCAGAGTGCGACAGGCAACGTTACTCATTTATTTACTGATTGAATTTTGAGTTCATATTATAGAATTTGTATTTGAAAGAGACAAATTGTAGCCTAATTGAAGCATGTTCACTGTTTATTCCAGAGCGTGGGACTGAAGTAGAAGGACAGTTATCATGACTCTGAAAGACCTGTGTGGAACACCCAGAGGAAGAGAGGGCATAATGGTGATTGGGGTAATGGAGGTCCTAGAGTCAACAGATCTGAGATCAGTCAGATAGAAGCTAGCTCCATCCTGTTCTACTGATAGCTAGAGGCTTCCTATTACTGACCTCCCTAGAGGCTACTGTTATCTTCCCAAAAGACAAACTCAAAAATGTCCTCGCTCACAGAAAAAGGGAACAAATTAGTCACTGCCAACCAAAACAAAACAGGTGGGTTTTTAGAATGAGTTCTAAAAGGCATCCATGGGGGTGACTACTGGATGCTGGCCAAGCAACTCGAGTAGGGTCTTAAAAAATACCCACCATGGACGCCTACTGGATTTGTCTGAGAAAAAAAAAAAAAAAAAAAAACACACCAGCTTAGGATAGGAAGTACCGACTGATATAAAAGAAAAAATGCCAGATGAAGGCTTTGTTCTGCTCTCTAAGGTGAAAGAGCTAACGTGAGGAGTAGTTCTCCCAACATCTCCTCTCCAACTGATGCACTGGGCCAGCGCATACCAGCTGGGCCTGCGCAGGTGAAACACATCCTGACCAACGAGATGAATCCAACCAGTGCGTGCAACAACGTGCTAGGTTACACATGCTAAAACAGAGAGAAAAACCATAGCCTGTAACACTACAAATACTGAACACGGCTTAAAATGTACAACTAGTAACTACAACATTTGTTACAAAGTAGGTACAAAGGCAAGATAATAAGACTAGCAGAGTGGGGCGTTTAACTGGTTAGACTATTTTGCATGCATTTGAATACCTTTTGTCTGCGTGTACTTTTCAGAGATGTACAGTGAACTCGGAAAGTATTCAGACCACTTGACTTTCACATTTTGTTATGTTACAGCCTTATTCTAAAATGTATTAAAATAGTTTTTTCCCCTTCATCAATCTACACACAATACCCCATCATGACAAAGCAAAAACAGGTTTTTAGAATTTTTTGAAAAAATTCATAACTGGAATATCACATTCACATAAGTATTCAGACCCTTTACTCAGTACTTTGTTGAAGCACCTTTGGCAGCGATTACAGCCTCGAGTCTTCTTGGGTATGACGCTACAAGCTTAGATGGGTCGCTGCACATGTTCGATCGGGTTCAAGTCCGGTCTCTGGCTGGGCCACTCAAGGACATTCAGAGACTTGTCCCGAAGCCACTCCTGCGTTGTCTTGGCTGTGTGCTTTGGGTCATTGTCCTGTTGGAAGGTGAACCTTCGCCCCAGTCTGAGGTCCTGAGCTCTCTGGAGTAGATTTTCATCAAGGATTTCTCTGTTCATCTTTCCCTCGATCCTGACTAGTTTCCCAGTCCCTGCCGCTGAAAAACATCCCCAGAGCATGATGCTGCCACCACCATCCTTCAACGTAGGGTTGGTGCCAAGTTTCCTCCAGACGTGACACTTGGCATTCAGGCCAAAGAGTTTGTCATGGTCTGAGAGCCTTTTGGCAAATTCCAAGCGGGCTGTCATGTGCCTTTTATTGAGGAGTGGCGGAGTGCTGCAGAGATGGGAGTATCTTCCAGAAGGACAACCATCTCCACAGAGGAACTCTGGAGCTCTATCAGAGTCACCTCCCTGACCAAGGCCCTTCTCCCGATTGCTCAGTTTGGCTGGACGGCCATCTCTAGGAAGAGTCTTGGTGGTTTCAAACTTCTTCCATTTAAGAACGATGGAGGCCACTGTGTTCTTGGGGACCATCAACGCTGCAGACATTTTTTGGTACCCTTCCCCAGATCTGTGCCTCAACACAATCTTTTCTCTGAGCTCTATGGACAAATCCTTTGACCTCATGGCTTGTCTTTTTGCTCTGACATGCACTGTCAACAGTGGGACCTTATATAGAAAGGTGTGTGCCTTTCCAAATAATGTCTAATCAATTGAATTTACCACAGGTGGACTCCAATCAAGTTGTAGAAACATCTCAAGGATAATCCATGGAAACAGGATGTACCTGAGCTCAATTTTGAGTCTTATAGCAAAAGGTCTGAATAGTTATGTAAGTAAGGTATATAATTATGGGGTATTGTGTGTAGATTGATGAGGGAACAAATATATTTAATACATTTTAGAAGACTATAAAATACAAATACTGAGCTATAAAGTATGCTAAAACAATGGGGAAATTATATTATTTTAGACTATGCCTTTCAGAGGCATAAATATCATACCCCCCCAAAAATGCTAACCTCCCGTTATTGGTAATTCTCAGCAGGATCAAGCCAGCCATACAGAATGGAGGCAAATCAAATATTTAAAAATAAATAATAAACAACAAGTCGAAAGGAGGGTCTGGAATGAAATACATAACTTTGGAATGAAATACACACATTTTCCCTTTTAAAAGTGTAACATACTTTTTCTAGTTTTACAAAGTGAATCAAATCCTGCAGCAATCAACTGTGCGATGGTGGGTGAACGTTTTCCCACTCAAGGACTACACGTCTCTTGGCTAGGATACTAGCAAAAGCGATTGCATCCCCTGCATTGCCCTGGGCACCATTAAACCAGTAGGTGGTAGACCAGAAAGAGCAAGCAGAGGACACACTTCTACATTGACTCCAAACATAAGACAATGTTGCAAAAACACTTGACCAAAACACAACAATCTTTGAATTGTCCTTCTAGCTCTGGTTCAGCTGCCCAGGCAGGTTTATCAACACCTGGTAAAAGGCCTTGGAGGGATTATTGCCATTGTGTTCCTGTGATTACCATGTTAACAGAAAACAACTAGTCTGGTGGCGGAGATGAGGTCATCGGGTATTGATTCTACTTGTTCAATACTAGTAAAGACTAGTAAGACTTTCCTAACATTGAGTGCAACTCCCCTTTTGCCCTCAGAACAGCCTTAATTCGTCAGGGCATGGACTCTACAAGGTGTTGAAAGGGTTCCACAGGGATGCTGACCCATGTAGACTCCAATGCTTCCCACAGTCGTGTCAAGTTGGCTGGATGTCCTTTGGGTGGGGGGCCATTCTTGACACACACAGGAAACTGTTGAGCGTGAAAAACCCAGCAGCGCTGCAGTTCTTGACCCACTCAAACCGGTGCGCCTGGCACCTAACACAAGACCTCGTTTGAAGGCACTTAAATCTTTTAAAATCACCCTCTGACTGGCACACATAAGACAATCCATGTCGCAAGGCTTAAAAATCCTTCTTTAACGGTCTCCTCCCCCTCATCTACACAAGTGGATTTAACAGATGACATCAACAGGGGATCATAGCTTTCACCTGGTCAGTCTATGTCATGTTCCTAATGCTTTGTACACTCAGTGTATTGAGTTGAGGTCTGGCAAAAGTTATTTTAACATAACATTTTCTGACCATGACAACCTTAACATAACAGATAAAGTATTAATATAACGAACACAGTGAAAATCAGTAGTGATCTGAACAACCCTTCATATAGAAACAACCGCACATCTTTACCTTTTCGACCTTTACTTGATCAAATGGTTACTAAGTAACCACTAATGATTATCAACTCAGTATTCTCCATAACTTCTTTTAAATAAAAACTTTGAACCCACCTGTCCCTGACTTTTCCTAAATATCTGTATTTTACATTCTAGAAGTACTTTGAGATCAACATCATAAAAACGACTTGATGGTCACTTTCTGAGCATTTCTACCTCAAAGCACCATGATGGTCAAAATGACCATATCAGCGCATTTGGAAAGTATTCAGTAAGTATGTTTTTTCCTGCAGAGGTGGTTGTCCTTCCAGAAGGTTCTCCCATCTCCACAGAGGAACTCTGGACTCTGTCAGAGTGACCATTGGGTTCTTGGTCACCAAGGCCCTTTTCCCCCCCGATTGCTCCGTTTGGCTGGGCGGCCAGCTCTAGGAAGAGTCTTGGCGGTTCCAAACTTCCATTTAAGAATGCTGCAGACATTTTTTGGTATCCTTCCCCAGATCTGTGCCTCGACACAATCCTGTCTCGGAGCTCTAAGGACAATTCCTTCGACCACATGGCTTGGTTGTTGCTCTAACATGCACTGTCAACTGTGGGACCTTATATTGGTGTGTGCCTTTCCAAATAATGTCCAATCAATTGAATTTATCACAGGTGGACTCCGACAAATTTGTAGAAACATCTCAAGGATGATCAATGGAAACAGGATGCACCTGAGCTCAATTTCGAGTATCAAAGTAAATACGTTTTTTTTGGTTTTCACTATGTCATTATTTGGTATTGTGTGTAGATTGATGAGACTTTTTATTTTATTTAATACATTTTAGAATAAGGCTGTAACGTAAGAAAATGTGGAAAAAGGGAAGGGATCTGAATACTTTCCGAATGCACAGTATGCCTTTTAAACACTACCAATAGCCACCAATGCCTATTTTATCTCATAATAATCTATACCATCACAAGGAAATCCATTATAATTTAGTTTAGGCGGGTCTTAGGAAACATTATAATGTTAAGAAAATGTATTTCAAAAGAACAGAATAGCATATTTTGAGTTGAATTATGTTCTGTTATTATGTCTGTGCTAGTAGCCTAGTCTATATTGCTGTGCCATGCCAATGAAATCAACTAGTTTATTTAGCAGCCAAGACACACTTATATTCCATTGTCCTGATCACAGTCAACACATATACAGTATTTTACAATTAAAATATAATGGAATATAAAATAAATTTTTATTATTTTACACAAAAAGAGACTCTCGGGCGAGTCTCACCCGCAACCTCCACAGGTGACATAGGAGACGTGAGAGTTTCTCAGCTTTACACTTCAGTAATAAGTAGTCAAGAGTATTTTTCCCGATACCTCTCAATAATTGCAGCGTAAAAATAGCCTAAGGTACTGCCACCAAGGTGTCATAAAGCCCCTCTCATTAACATGAATGGCAGTAGCAGTTAGAGAGCCCTTTTCAACCCAATGGGAGGGGAGGGACTCATAATGAGGCTGAAGAGGGAGACTCACCCTCATTCCGAGAACCAAGAAGCCAATCTCCTCCATTAGCGGGTACTTCTTGATCTGCTGGTCCCGCTTCTCGTAGGAGGCGTAGGGGTCGTAGCTCTTCTGGCCTATCTTCACGTCCATAATACAGGGCTTCTGGAACCGACGAGTGACGTCCTCAAGTTTCAGGTAAAGCTCTGTGATGTCATCAGAGGGCGCAGAAATATGACATTTTGAAATAAATCAAAACATTTGGCCACTAGAATGATAGAAGAGGCTTTGTTTCACCACTACAGTGTCATGTTTCTAGTAGCAAAAAATAAACAATCATGGCAGTGTTCTTCAACAGCTAGAGAGCTCTGCTGTAAAACCATCACATTAACATAAGTTTTTTTGAATGAAGTGCTGATCTAGGATCAGTTTAGCCTTTTAGATCATAATGACTAACATGTTATGGGCAGGGATGACCTGATCCTAGATTAGCACTCCTCCTCTGAGTTCCTTTACGAATACAGGCCCTGGTACATGTTGAAATAATATCCCAGGTAGGTTTAAGGATTTGGTTTATGGGCCGGTGTTTACCGTTAGGAGATTCAGGGGAGGACCAGGTGCCAAAGTATTTGGGGAGGTGATGCTGAAGGTCCAACAGACACAGGTCAGAGCAGTCCTCAGCGTAGACCTGTCAGGACAGTTAGGACATATACTTGTTGAAGAATCATATCAGCTCCTTTGAGGGAACTACTCGCCATCTCTATGTGGGAATGTCAGTGTTTTCATTGATTGGGATGTTGTTATAACAACATGTCACATGTAAAACAAATATAAGGAGTAATACGCTAGTACAATACAAACATTCCTTTGCTTCCCTTTTATTGTTCACTACAGTGAAATGATGGTGGTGAAAGTAGCCAAGTTTGTTATATGTGATTACTCTGTAAGAGAGTATTTCCAAAGCAACCATTTCATCCTGTGTACATTTAGTCCACATTAACAATAGGAGAGCAAGTGGTGCCAGTGGAAATCTCTGATAATGCTTTGGCTAAATGTTGTTGCATTGGACGTGCTGAGGCAAACACCTTTCTTAAGCCCTTAAATAAACAGATAGCCCTCTGGTTTATATGTGGGGAGTGTGCTGACCTTGCCCATTTAGCTAGTAGAGATGTGGACTACATTACTGTGCCCGGTATTGCCATAACAAAGGCTCCCAGAGCTACTGTAAGGGGACAGACTACTAGGCTTCCTCAAGAGCTACTCTGGGTGATTGAACGATAGAATGGTTTAGGACTAATCACTCACTTTTTGTTAAGTCATTTCATCTACACGTCAACTTGAACATAACAAACTTTGTTCAAACTGACATGGGGAAAGTTGTTCCCAAGTAGCATTTTGTAGAATTTAAAGTGATTTCAGATAATAACATATACATAGATATTTTAAGCGGATGGTTACCATGCTGTAGAACTTCATCTCTCTAGGACCACGTGGAGGAGGCTGTAGCTGTTTGAGTACTGTGCCATCAGGATGTTGCAATATGCCTGTTGAAACAAAAGGTGTGGGCCATTCTGACACCTAGTACTGGTTGCAGCATAACAGGGTAAGTCTGAATATTTCCAAAAAATACATCCTTCCAGCTAAATAATCACTGATCAGACATGACTGGATTTGAGAATGTGACCGAGGGGGCCCTAGCTTTCACAATTGTGCAAACCATTATAGAATTTGAGTTACTTCGAGAGAAAGGAAGGATGCATTTCTAAAGTATTCAGACAGGGCCAAACAGTTTGCCAGTAATACCCAACTGAGAAGTGCAAAGGTTAACTTGTGTTTAACGTTGAAGTCATAAAATGACCTTATCAAAGACGTATGGGCACCAGTAACATAAAAAGTATGAAACTTTACACTCAATGTGTGAGACTTTGCTCCAATATTAGATAGATAGGAGTGGGGAAAGAATGGACCACACTCCACTCAACTAAATGTTACTGCCTCAGACACAGCTTGACTCTTACAACTAAAATCAGTTGAAAGTGAAAACTGAAGAAAAAAAAGCACCGGCATGTTCCTGTACGTTACGTCACATACAGCAGGCTATGCTGATTAGAATATGGACTGGTTGGTTGTGGGATTGGGGATTACAGCTAGAGATACTGTCTATGACAAAGAATTTACCCCGGCCTGGCCTTCCCACTGGTAGTAAATTAACACTCCAAGCGTCAGCGTTTAATCAACTCGGAGGTTAAACGTGTGTCAAGAGTCTTGACCTAAATACAAGTCTGACACCCATGCTCTGGCTGAGGGTACTATCCAACTGAAAGGCTCTTAGCAGATAGAACAAGGATTACATGCTACTGACACTGCCGCTCTGTCACTGTCTCCAAGGACAGAAATAATACATAGGTTTTTCCTCAGTCTTGACAGTTCAGTTTCGGCTAAGGGAGTCTTACTTCAGACATTGGATTTGTAAGCCTATTTCCTGATTTAGGCTATAGCCACTGCTTGGTGAGTTTGTAGGCTACTACTAAGTGGATGAACAAGAGTGATAGTGGTGATAGAAGCCAAACTGGATTTCAGCTGTTTGACTACAATAGGAGAAGATCCTACAGGCTTCAACTGAAGTACATAAAGGGCCTCCAGCAGGTGTTCTATTCTGTTATGGACTGACATTATGAAACCTATCACAGTGGCTTGCTTGCTCCATAGTGTTGTCCTGGTGATAAACAATCCCGCGAAAACAGTTCAGCCTACTTCAGTGAGCTTTTCTGTGGTATTGTCATTGAACAAATATAGAGCTATTCTACCATGCAGAACAAGATCGCCCAATTAAATGTCACTCAGTAGTGGATAAACATCATGCACCGTGGCGAAAGGAGAACATATTTGATAAGTTCAGTCACTGACCTACTTTATCAACGCCATACTTATGACCGGCCACCTGATGAGAGAGCGGCACACATCCGTTCAGGTGCGCCGCCTGCGATCCTCCCTGAGCGTTCTTCTCCTTCACTGAGCCGGAGAGGCAAGTCCCCAGGTTCACTATGGGACTATTGATTTCCAGTCTTCCCAAAGCTAAAGATGAGTCCATTATCTGATGTTGAGTTGACATTAGCAATTGAATGGTTTCAAAAAATAAAATAAAAATAGGCAATCTATAATTCACATGTTGCTATTATGTAATTAGAGCGACCCCCGCACGATTTCGAACACCGAGGGATGTCTTCATCGAATTCGTCAAATGGGCTCGCGTTCAGCACCAAGTCTAACCTAGTATTTACCATGTAGCGAGGCTCCAAAAGCACTGCTACAATGAATTTCATATCTTGGTCGGCAACATTAATACACTCTGGCCACATCCCACTTCCTCACAAGGGAGACGTAAACACTCCTTTACTGAAAAATGTTCTGATGACACAAGACCGATATCCGCGTGCAATCGCCAACATTTTAGTCTCTTCGAAACTACTTTGTAGCACGACCGTTTCGTAGGCTATTTGGGATGCATACACAAACAAGCCCCCTTGTTTGCTGCTTACATTACACGTCCCACAATGCTAAAATACAGGCTGCTAGCGGTGACATCACATCTGACGTACAGGCTCATAAACGCGAAATTGTTTCTCAATCCAAAAATAAACACGGGAAACAATGTAATCTCTGAGACGCGGACGATATCTTTAAAGAGTTGCAATGACGGTCACATTCGAACACTATCCAATGTGGGCGGCTATCAACATGTCATGTTGCTGGCTACCTACCTAACCTACACTTGCGACACTGCCCCTACTGTCGCACTTCTATCTACTTCTGGCAACACCTTCAGTGCAATGGCTTTTCCATCACTGTCGAAAAAATTGTCTATGGTTATCAACTTTCTAATGTAGTCTATGCCTACATTCTAGGTAAATAAGATAAAGGTAAAATCATGCTTTAATTTAATGTAATGTTTTACATTTGCATGAGGTTTATCATCACTGTCCACAAAGCTATTTAATTTAACTGATGATTCGGAAACTTCACGTTTTATTTGTCGTATGTACGGATATACGCATGAAAAAACGAAATGCTTACATGCAGGTTCCTTCTCGGCAATGCAACAACAATAAGACATAATAAAATATAAGAATACAAACATAAAGTAAATGCCTCAGTAGAAGGAGTCATGAAACATTATCACTATTTTTCTTTCCAGCGCTCTAATTGACGTCACATCCTGTGAATAAGACTCAAGAACAAATCACACTGGCCCTGTAGAGGTAATTCTAGGCCTTATCTGTCGGAAAATCATCATAATTGAGCCACATCTTGTAAACATGGTTGGTTTCTAAACAAGTTAATTACTTTCGAGATTTCCACTCAGCAATCATAACTTTGGACATAATTAGTATACTGTTTATAGGCCCACCCATAATGCATAATACTAAAAACATGGAAACAACATGTAAAGAACAATGTGATGTCTTATCCACCAGGTGGCAGAGGAGACCAGGACAATCTGTATCAATATGGAAGAAACGCTGCATCAATCTCCCAGCCCCCCCATTGCTCTCTTCTGCTACCTCTTTGCCTTTTCTCTCTCCTGTTCCCCCTCCTTTTCATCCTCTCTCTTCCCCTCCCTCTGTGTCCCTAGTTTTGTGTCAACGGTGCAATTGGAATAAAGGTGTGTGTGTGAATGTGTGCGTGTGTCTGTCGATTTGTGCGCGTCATCACAGTTATGTGTGCCTGTACTCCTGCTCTTCTAGATCAATGGAACACAGTTGCATAGCAACCTGGTGAATAGAGGAGAAAGAGTAACATAGATTAGATATAGACCAAGGGAGGAAGGGAGATGGAGGGACTCAGAGGGAGGGAGGGAGACTGTCACAGTGGTCTCTGGAAAAGTAGAAAGAAGGCTGTGAGAGGGGTAGTAGGCGACAAATGTGTCTGTATGTGTGTAGGTGTGTGTCAGGGTTGGGGTCAATTCCATTTAAATTCCAGTCAATTCAGAAAGTGAACCAAATTCCAATTTGACATTTTCTTAATTTAAAATAATTTAGGAGAAATGGGATTTTAGTATACTTCCTAAAATGACTGGAATTTAAATGGAATTTAACCCAACCCTGGGGTGTATATGAGAGCAAGCCAGCACTGGGCACAAACTCGTGATGCTCGGAGCCAAAGCGTCAGACCACTGCATTAGGGCAGTTCACAATGCTCTAGCAAACCGTGAAAATACTTTATGATACTTAATGGCAAACAAATCTGGAGGCACAAAGTAGGTGAGGGTGGCTTGGGGGTGGAGAATTAATTATTCTTAATTCTATGTCAAATATGTGTTGAGCTGTCTGTATCATCCTGACTGATGTTTTTTTTATTTTATTAAGAAACTATATATGCTTCTCTGCTGAAGTCTGGGTTGAAGTTTGAAAGGAATGTGAGTCTTATTCAGTTAATATAGTAATTGCTTGCTTTTCTAAAGTCTACCAACCTTGCCAGCAGGCATGCCAGGTAAGATACACTACATGACCAAAAGTATGTGGACACCTGTTCGTCGAACATCTCATTCCAAAATCATGGGCGTTAAAATGGAGTTGGTCTCCCGTTTGCTGCTATAACAGCCTCCTATCTTCTGGGAAGGCTTTCCACTAGTGGTTGGGACATTGCTGTGGAGACTTGCTTC
The DNA here is from genome assembly GCA_023634145.1 of Thymallus thymallus. NCBI lineage: Eukaryota > Metazoa > Chordata > Actinopteri > Salmoniformes > Salmonidae > Thymallus > Thymallus thymallus. The sequence goes on from CM042387.1 coordinate 14,526,178, forward strand.
CTTTCAGCCACAAGAGCATCAGTGAGGTTGTGCATTGATGTTGGTGCGATTAGGCCTGGCTCGCAGTCGACGTTCCAATTCATCTCAAAGGTGTTCGATGGGGTTGAGGTCAGGGCTCTGTGCAGGCCAGTCAAGTTCTTCCACACCAATCTCAACAAAATATTTCTGTATGGACCTCACTTTGTGCACGGGGGCATTGTCATGTTCAAACAGGAAAGGGCCTTCTCCAAACTGTTGCAAGCACATAATCGTCTAGAATGTCGTTGTATGCTGTAGTGTTAATATTTCCCTTCATAGGAACTAAGGGGCCTAGCCAGAACCATGACAAACAGCCCCAGACCATTAATCCTCCGCCACCAAACTTGACAGTTGGCACTATGCATTGGGGCCGTTAGCGTTCTCCTGGCATCCGCCAAACCCAGATTCGTCCGTCGGACTGCCAAATGGTGAAGTGTGATTCATCACTCCAGGGAACGCGTTTCCACTTCCCCAGAGTCCAATGCCGGCAAGCTTTACACCACTCCAGCCGACGCTTGGCATTGCGCATGGTGATCTTAGGCTTGTATTCAGTTGCTTGGCCATGTAAACCCATTCTTGAAGCTCCCGAATAACAGTTATTGTGCTGACGTTGCTCCCAGAGGCAGTTATTGAGTGTTGCAACTGAGGACAGATGATTTTTAAGCATTACCCGCTTCAGCACACAGTTGTCCCATTCTGTGAGCTTGTGTGGCCTATTCTGTGAGCTTGTGTGGACTTCGCGGCTGAGCCATTGTTCCTTTAGACCTTTCCACTTCACAATAACAGCACTTACAGTTGACCGGGGCAGCTCTCGCAGGGCAGAAATTTGACAAACTGACTTGTTGGAAAGGTGTCATCCTATGACAGTGCCACGTTGAAAGTCACTGAGCTCTTCAGTAAGGCCATTCTACTGCCAAAGTTTGTCTATGAAAATTTCATGGCTGTGTGCTTGATTTTATACCCCTGTCAGCAACAGGTTTGGCTGAAATAGCCGAATCCACTAATTTGAAGGGGTGTCCACATATTTATGTATATATAGTGTAGTTAGCCAAGCTAGATACTCTAACTTGATTGATAGCCTGAAATGGCTTCTTGGTATCTAGTTATGAGTTTGGGAGATTGGGAACCTATCTAGGCTAGCTGAAGCCAACTTCATAAAATGTCTAGGTGGCTAGAGGTATTATATATACAGGACACATCTGAGGGGGCACATGCCTCTGTGCACCCTATAAGCATGATGCTTGATGGTATGAGGTCTGTTGGTTTGCAGAGCTTTGCCCAAACCATAACCCTAACCTTAAACACTGATAATTAATGCGTAAACTGTTAACCTTTGAGTTGTTTCTGTTTTAACCCTGTAACCACGCAGAATTAACCACGCAGAATGAATGCGTCAAAAATCGATGTTCATTAATAATACGTCACATTTTCGAGATCTTGTTGATGAGAGATGGGGTATATACTTCTGCCTGTCTTTTGTTTTTGGGGACACGGCCTTGTAGGTAGTGTGAGAGGAAGTGATGGTTATGTGCGTAGATATATGGTTGCTATGACAACATCTATTAGTTAGAAGGTCGCTAAGTGTCCATTCTCTCTCCTCCATAAAGTTTAACATCCTCTCTGTCCCCTGGTGTTATTGTAACACTAGACACCACACACACATAAACACTCATGCTCATACATACTCACACACTCTATCTCTCCCTCACACAGAGATATAGGTGTGTGTGTGTGTGTGTGTGTGTGTGTGTGTGTGTGTGTGTGTGTGTGTGTGTGTGTGTGTGTGTGTGTGTTAGAGAGAGAGAGAGTGTATGCTTTCAGCCACTTTGTTCGGAAAAGATAAAGATAATTAAATGAGTAGCTAAACAGAGTGCTGCTGGCATCACCATGGTAGCACTTTGATCTGCTACGTCTCTGTGATAGTATCGTCAACTCATCGGCCTACACACACACACACACACACACACACACACACACACACACACACACACACACACACACACACACACACACACACACACACACACACACACACACACACACACACACACACACACACACAGAGAGAGAGAGAGAAATAGGGCACTTCCTGTAGATATACTCTTCCCTTTTGCCCAGACAGCCCTTCTCCCTGAAGTGTGCACTCGTTCACTTCCCCCTCGCTGAAGTGTGCAATTATTGAACTGGTGGAAGAAATATGGTGTGAACTGAATGAATGCACACTTCAGATAACAGGGGGGGAGGGGTTGGATTTGGGCTGCATTGTTTAATTGGCACTGACCAATTAAACAATGCTGTGTCACAGCCTGATTTAAAAATTGATTAAATAAAAAAAATTCTCAAACCATCTACACACAATACCCTATAATGATAATGATAAAGTGAAAACATGTTTTTAGAAATTTTAGCAAATGTAGTTTACACACCCTATAAGTATTCACACCCCTGAGTCAATACTTTTTAGAAGCACCTTTGGCAGCGTTTACAGCTAGCTATGAGTCTTTCTGAGTAAGTCTCCAAGAGCTTTCCACGTTTGCCCATTATTCTTTTCAAAATTCTTCAAGCTCTGTCAAATTGGTTGTTGATGATTGCTAGACAACCATCAGTGGCGACCCGTCATTCAGGGCAGGTGGGACAGAGCCACATGTTTTTTGTTTGTTTTTAATTGGGGGGGGGGCTTGCCTGTTTTAGCATTTTATTTGGGCATTAATACGTGTCACATATCAATTTGCAAACAATGTAAAAAATATATACAATTGAGTTAATAAAGCTGCATACAAATAGGCAGCTCCAAAAAGCAGGTGTTTCAGCCTAGCTCAGTGCCTTCTGTGGTGGTGGGGCAGGCCAGCAGAAAATAGGAGCATTGCACCGTGATTGGCTCAGTGTTCTGTCACTCATGGGGACACTACATCACCCGCCTTTAGTAAGGGTGGACATAAAAAATGTGAGCCCTTTGTGTCCTTTCATAGACTTAGATTAGAAGTGCCCTTCCAAGAAGACTCAAGGTCAGATAAAATTACTTCAAATCATGTTATATCTACAGTAGCTTTGATTGGACTGATCCTGTCAACACTTTCAAAATCTTAGCTAGCAGTCATCATCATGATTCAAGTAGACAATCGACAAGCAAATCCTATTTAATCCTTGTCATATGAAGAGAAATAATGAAGAGAAATTATAGATAAAACGTATCGGTTCTCATCGGCCATTGGACATAAACATTACACAACAAGCTGGAAATCGCAAAATTCAACAATGAGTGGTTTGGAAGGAATCGGTGACAGTGGCTAACTGCAAGCATTGCAACTGGGAAGTCGGGAATAAACAGCTCAAACTGGGAAAATACGTTTTGAACGGTCATTCAACTCGGCATTGTAAATCCGGCATCTTTCTCTTTGATTACAAAATTTGCCCACGAAAGACTTTCCTGTTCCAGCACATCACAGCAACGTGAGCCAAAACATGTACGGGCCGTGCACATTTTAACATTTGCCGTGCAGTGAGACACCGCTTCCCATTCATTTCAATGGAAGGAAAGCGGTGAAAAGCAGAGAGGGCGTAGTTGCAGGAGGCAGTGCGAATGTGGCGTGGGAGGCGGTGAAAGATATAAACTTTTCCCAACTTTATGCAAATCACCTGCGGCAACCGCTGGGTGATGACCAATCATATCGAGTGGTTTCCATGACGAATTTGACGCTATACGACCCAAGGCTGGAATCTTTCTTCAGCAATCAACGTTCTGTTGTTTCCACGTGTGTACATCGCTAGCTTTAACAAGAGCAATGAAGGACAAGTTGATTATTGCTGTGATGGGTTTCCCAGAACTCTATGATGTCACCCTTTTTATGTATAGAGACATTAACAAAAAAACATGCATCGTGGAGGAATGTGGCAGAAGTCATTGGTCTCCCTGGTGGGTTTCATAAAATAACAGAGTTTATGTCAATATGAAATATAATGTCAATATTAGCTAGCTGGCTAGCTATGAACCTCAGCTAGCATAGACAGTTTTATTTACTTCAAGACACTCTGAATGGCATCAATGAAGCCTATAGATTGAGTCAAATATAATCTAACTTTATGGTGCAAAGGATGCAAGTCATATATAGCTACATGTAGTTGTTACCAAGCATGACTTCCCCACATTGTAGCCTATACATGGAATATATTTACTGATCATGTAGTATATTCTCTGTGTTATGCCATTAATTTCAGATATCACCTTGCATTTACATTTCATTCTTCTCTGAGAACATATGCTCAATCTATTACAATAACAAGAATCATTTAGATCATATAATACATCTGGTAAAATATACAGTTTGATAATGTTATACTTTCATTTCATTAATTTAGTTTTTCACCTGTTTTCATTAGAGGAACTTTGCAGGAGAAAGTGGAAAAACCTGAGGGACACCTTTGTCAAGGAAAGAAACAAGGAGGAGTTGAGGAGGAGTGGGGCAGGGGCAGTTTGAGTTTCCTCAACCCCTTCCTTGAGTCCCGCCAGACCTCTTCCAACATGGCTGGAGGGGTTAGGGGAGCAATGGACAGCCATGGAGCGCCAGGAGGAGGACAAGTTAAAAGAGAAGCAGTAACAGCGGCAGGGAGAGGAGAAGAAGTAGGAGTTGCAGCGGCAGGAGGAGAAGAAGTAGGAGTAGCAGCGGCAGGAGGAGAAGAAGTAGGAGTAGCAGCGGCAGGAGGAAGAGAAGAAGTAGGAGTAGCAGCGGCAGGAGGAAGAGAAGAAGTAGGAGTAGCAGCGGCAGGAGGAGGAGAAGAAGTAAGAGAAGCAGCGGCAGGAGGAGGAGAAGAAGTAGGAGTAGCAGCGGCAGGAGGAGAAGAAGTAGGAGTAGCAGCGGCAGGAGGAGGAGAAGAAGTAAGAGAAGCAGCGGTAGGAGGAGGAGAAGAAGTAGGAGTAGCAGCGGCAGGAGGAGGAGATGAAGTAGGAGTAGCAGCGGCAGGAGGAGGAGAAGAAGTAGGAGTAGCAGTGGCAGGAGGAGGAGAAGAAGTAGGAGTAGCAGTAGTAGAGGCAGGAGGAGAAGTAGGAGCGCCAGGGGAAAAGAGAAAAAGAGGGAGAGACGGAGGAGAAGCTGCACCATCAGAGAGTGAGGATAGTGATGGTAAGGGAAGTGGTCAACCACAAGCAACCACAAGCAACTCAGTGCTCCGTCCCAGTGCTGAGCCACAAGCCTCCTCTGTCAAGAGACGTGTGTGTGTGTGTATCTGGCCTCCGACTGTATATTTTTAGAAAAATGGTATTGATGTCAAGTTCAATCCACAAAGTTGTATTACCACTCGTTTCTGCAAGCTGTTGCTGCACGTTGTCAATAGACCCAGGTCAAACTAATGACTAAAATTAACAAGTCACTAAGAAAAATGTATCATGACTATCGAGTCAGTCAAGAGTCTTTTGCCAACTGCACTAGTGTGTGTGTTTGTTCGTTATTGTTGTAAGTCATTATGCCTTGGAAAATAAAGGTTTTGTTCAAGTATGAATGTCTGTAAAACATCATTTTGCAGTCAAATCCAATACCAGGAGTATCAAACTCCAGTCTTTGAATGATGCTGTGTCTGCCTGTACTGTATGTATTACAATTATACACTTCAACAGTGTTTACCAATCTTGGTCCTGGGACATCAATGGTTACACATTGTAACTCTCTTTAGTAAGACTAAAACACATGATTTAACTAGTCAAATTATAATTTGTAATTCAAATATATAGGGACAGTATTAAAAAAACGAATCATTGCACTTCCTATGCATCATGGAAGGATAGGGGTAGTATTTCATCAAATGAGTCTTAATTTCAACCTTAGGAGAATGTAATTCAATAATTATAAACGCATAATACATGTATTGTTATTATAATTGTAATATTTAATATATTATGAATACAAGTTCAATCTGTTCTTCAATGCACATATGGTGTCAATTATAAAAAACAGAGTGGAAGAAAGAGAAGATGGGGAGGGAGGTGTGAGAGTATCAAAGACAGAAAGGGAAAATAGATAAGTGCAGGGAAGACAGCATATGATTAATGAATTACAGTGCTACTAAACTAAATATTCTCTCAGGTCATCACAATTGCATAATAGTGTATCAATTGATGTCTCCTAACCAGCCTTGGGCCCCCAGTTGGTCCGAAGGTTATCTTAAGAGCGGGTGAGGTGGCGATGACGGGACTGGGGGTTGGCATCCTCTCTCACATCAAACCATACCTGCAGACGAGAGACAGATGGGGAGAGAGAGACAGAGAGAGCATGATTAAGCCTTGTGTTTTTTTATTTTAACACTGTCAGTCATCATAATCATCAGTAGGTGAAATGCAAAACTGACCTTGGATCAGTAACTCTGGGACTACTACATCTCTATCTGTGTTTCAATGTAAAGCATCTCTTTAAAAACACTTCCTGTTGATTCAGCCAAGAAACTGGAAATTGAATAACTGCAGTTGACATAGCTAAGTAAATGGAAAAATAAAATTTTATTGCAATGTGGGTGGCTCTTAAAAGAGCCTTTGTTTGTGCGTAGTGTAGTCTATGGCACAAGGTGTTGCCAGGGAACAGCACCCTCCTCGCAAAAGTAGGAGGTGAAGGTGTCCCGCACACGGATGGTCTCCCGGGCTGCATTGTTGGCCCCCATGGGTAGGCGTATATCGAGTTCCTGTTTGGCGCCGCCCTGAGTGGTCGCCTGTTAAGCAGCTCCCGTTGTTCGTGCATAAATTGTTGTTTTAGTTCGTTTTTTTTCGTCTCTTTTCTTTAGTTTTATTTTTTATTTTGCTACAGTTGAACTATAATAGTTCAGGATTATGGATTTTATGGATTTTATCGCAGCTGATTGTCGACAGGAGTCGTCAACTGTTATTGTTTACAACAGAGCCCAGCTCCTGGATTTAGCCCACGCAGCGCTGTAACGAATGCCCCGCGCAGAGCACCGGTCCCTCCTCCTCTCCAGCGATCATCCTCGCCGGCGTTCTAACCGGCGGTCGGGGGAAGATGGTAGCAACACCCTGATGACCCACACCTGTTCCTCATCGGTCATCAGGGTCACTATTTAACTCCATGTTTTCTGTTCAACCCTTGCGGGTTATTAGTCTTTCTATGTGTATTGCTGTCTTTTCTTTATTAAATTCCTATATACGCTAATTTCCTCTCTCTCGCTCGTTCTTAGCCTCATCACTCACTTTCACCCCTCGCAATATCACAGAATAACCCGCCGCCCCAGAGGCACCTTTTATTTTTTTTCACTTACCTGTTTTTTGTCATCTTCACCGTTAACTCTTTTCTTTTCTCAATCATATCCCTAGGTCTCCATGGACGGGCACGTGGGGGGAGCTGGGACACCCGGTAGGTCTCCAGAGCTGGAGGAGAGGCTCCAGGCCATGGAGACACAGGTCGCCGGGTTGGTTAAGGCTCTCGGGGATATGATGTCTCTCATGGCGGCACGATCGAGCGGGGAACACCCGGTGGCTTCACAGGGAGCTACTGCGCCCCCAGCACCCGATCGTGTGGAGTCTCGGCACGTCCCGAGAGGAGAACTCCGGAGAGCCACCCCAGACAAATATGATGGCAATCCGGAGGGTTGTCGTGGGTTCCTTCTTCAGTGCGAGCTGTATTTGGGCGATCAGCCAGTGCCCGATTCGGAGAAGGTCCACACGATGATCACTCTCCTCACGGGGCGTGCACTCGAGTGGGCAACGTCACTGTGGGAGAGCGGATACGAAGAGTTACGGTCGGTTCCTAAATTCGTCGCTCAGTTCCGAGCCGTATTTGACCATCCAGCGGAGGGGAGAGATGCGGGCGAGCGGATTATGCGCCTTGCCCAGGGGAAGGGCACGGCCTCGGAGTATGCCCTGTCATTCCGGACGCTGGCGGCGTCCAGTGGGTGGAACGAGCCGGCTCTTAGGACCGCCTTCCGTAGGGGGCTGCGGGTGGAGGTCCAAATGGAGCTGGCCTGTGTGAGTCAATCTATGCCCCTGGACGCCTACATCGCCCGGGCCATTGCCATCGACGGTCAGCTCCGAGACCGTGACCAACTGGCGCGCCGCGCGCATTCTCCCCTTCCTCGATCCGAGCCGGAACATGAGCCGATGGAGGTGGGGATCACGAGACTCTCCGCAGAGGAGAGAGAGCGACGGAGTAGTCAGGGACTTTGTCTGTACTGCGGGGAGAGGGGTCATGTCAGGAGGGCATGCCCCTCTGTGCCAGCAGGACGCAGGAAAGGGGTAAGTGGCCGGATGGCTCAGGTGGGCACAGTAAGTGTTTTACGGGCTGAGAAAATCGCCAGACCTTTCTGCTGTTCAGTTGTGCTGTCTGGTAACTTCCCCGATTATGTATCCACAGCCCTGATTGACTCCGGAGCGGCGGGGAGTTTCATTGACCGGACTTTAGTTGACGCTCTCCGGCTGCCGTTGCGCCGTTTGAGGTCCTCCCTGCCAGTTCAGGCTCTGGATGGAAGGCCGGTGGGTTCCGGTTCTATTACCCACGTTACCCGTCCAGTCACCCTCACCATTCACGGCTGCCATCGAGAGAGGCTGGAATTGTTGGTGATCTCGTCGTCCATACATCCGGTCATCTTGGGACTTCCCTGGCTCCAGCAGCACAACCCTACCATCAGCTGGAGCGCACGGAGGATTCTGGGATGGTCGGATAAATGTAGGAAGACCTGTATTCCAACGACGGTAGGGGCAACATCGGTGGAGAGTCCGGAAAGTGCCCTCCCGGGGAACATTCCGCCCGAATATGAAGATCTACGCGGAGTGTTCTCCAAAGAAAAAGCCAAATGTCTCCCTCCACACCGTGATTGGGATTGTGCCATCGACCTGATGCCTGGTGGCATGCCTCCCCGGAAACGTATATATCCGCTCTCTATGGTCGAAACGGATAATATGGAGACGTATATCCGAGAGGCACTGGAGCTGGGGCATATTCGCCATTCTACGTCCCCTGCTTCAGCTAGCTTTTTTTTTGTGAAAAAGAGGGACGGGGGATTAAGGCCGTGCATTGACTATCGCGGACTAAATGAGGTGACAACGAAGTTCCGATATCCAATGCCCCTCGTTCCTGCGGCCATAGAGCAGCTACGGGGAGCGCGTTTCTTCACCAAGCTAGACCTCCGGAGCGCATACAACCTTATACGAATCTGGGAGGGAGATGAGTGGAAGACCGCATTTAGCACGGCGTCAGGTCACTATGAATACCTAGTGATGCCATATGGACTCGCCAATGCCCCCGCGGTATTCCAGTCTTTTCTGAATGAGGTATTTCGGGATATGTCGGGGAGGTATGTAGTGGTATATATCGATGATATCCTAGTGTACTCCCCGACGTTCTCAGAACACGTGACGCACGTTCGTGCTGTCCTCCGCCGTTTATTACAGAACCAGCTGTATGTCAAGGAGGAAAAATGCGCCTTCCACCAAACGGCCGTCTCCTTCCTCGGGTATCGTATTTCTCCGGAGGGGGTGAAAATGGAAGAGTTGAAGGTAGAGGCAGTCAGGTCATGGCCAGTCCCTCGGGACATTAAAGGGCTCCAAAGCTTCCTCGGTTTCGCCAACTTTTACCGCCGGTTTATTAAGGGCTATAGCTCCATCGCAGCGCCACTCACGTCGTTGTTGAAAGGAAACCCTCAACGCCTCACCTGGACCCCGAGTGCCGAGAAGGCTTTTCTCGACCTGAAGGGCCGATTCACCACAGCTCCTCTGCTCCGCCACCCAGACCCGCTGAAGCCCTTCACGGTCGAGGTAGACGCATCGGAGGTCGGGGTAGGGGCGGTCCTCTCTCAGCAGCAGGGGAACCCTCCCCTGCTCTACCCCTGTGCGTACTTTTCCAAAAAGCTGACTGCTGCAGAGAGGAACTACGACGTGGGTGACCGAGAGCTACTGGCGGTAAAGTTGGCATTGGAGGAGTGGAGACATTGGCTAGAGGGCGCTCATGAGCCGTTCACTGTCCTGACGGATCATCGGAACCTGGAATACGTCAGGGCAGCCCGGCGCCTTAACCCCCGACAGGCCCGCTGGACTTTGTTTTTTGAGCGCTTCCAGTTCACCCTGACCTATCGCCCGGGAACAAAAAATGGCAGGGCGGACGCACTCTCCCGCATCCACGACCGGGGGGCAGAGACGAGGCAGGACGTCCCCATCCTGCCTCCATCATGTATTGTAGGACCCGTCTCCTGGGACATCGACACAGAGATTCAACGAGCAGGGAGACGGGATCCTACCCCAGCAACCTGCCCTCCGGGGAAGGTCTACGTTCCAAGGAGAGTGCGGGGAAGGCTGGTAACCTGGGCACACACAACACCTGCCACCGGGCACCCAGGTATCAGTCGGACCCTGGAGGCGCTCCGGGAGAAGTATTGGTGGCCGGGCATGGGGAGGACTGTGCGTCATTATGTACTGTCTTGTGTGGTGTGCGCACAGTCCAAGGCGCCGAGAACGGCTCCAACAGGAAAGCTCCATCCCCTACCAGTACCTCAGCGGCCTTGGACTCACATCGCGGTAGATTTCCTCACCGATCTACCGCCAGCAGAGGGGAAGACCACCATCGCCGTGGTAGTGGACCGGTTCTCTAAGATGGTGCGCTTCATACCACTACCCGGCCTCCCCTCTGCTCTACAGTTCGCTGAGGTGCTCTTTCAACAGGTCTTCCGACAGTATGGACTTCCGGAGGACATCGTGTCTGACCGGGGTCCCCAGTTCACCTCTCGTGTGTGGAAGGCGTTCATGTCCAAACTGGGGGTCGCGGTCAGTCTCACATCCGGGTACCACCCTCAGGCGAATGGGCAAGCGGAGCGCACCAACCAAGAACTGGGGAGGTTCCTTCGGGCGTATTGCATGGAACAGCCAGGTGAGTGGACCCGTTTCCTTCCCTGGGCGGAATACGCTCAGAACTCCCTGCGCCACGCCTCCACTGGTCTGACCCCCTTCCAGGTGGTACTGGGTTTTCAGCCCCGTTTGTGCCCCTGGGGGAGGGGTTCTAGTGAAATTCAGGCGGTGGAGGAGTGGTTTGGGAAGGCTGAGGGAGTCTGGTCCGCCGCTAGGGTCCGTCTGCAGCAGGCAGTTCTGCAGCAAAAGACACAGGCGGACAGGCGGCGGAGTGAGGCTCCAGTGTTCCACCCAGGGGATAAAGCCTGGCTGTCCACGAGGAACCTCCAGCTCCGTTTGCCCAGTCATAAGCTAGAACCCCGGTATGTGGGACCATTCACGGTCCTTCGGAGAGTGAACGAGGTCACCTATAGGTTGAGACTCACACCACCTTATAACAACCTGTCTCCCTCTTTCCATGTCTCTCTCCTCAGACCGGTGGTTCCTGGTCCACTAGGGGGGTCCGGACCTGCAGTGGCGCCTCCACCACCAACGGAGGTAGCTGGGGGTCTGGCATATCGAGTGGACAAGGTGCTGGACTCTCGGCTACGGCAGGGTCGGATCCAGTACCTGGTGGACTGGGCGGGATACGGCCCTGAGGAGCGTAGCTGGGTTCGGGCGGCGGACATCTGCGATCCGTCGCTTACCACAGAGTTCCATGCTCGCCGTCCGGATCGACCAGCACCTCGCCCTCGGGGTCGTCCAGGGCGCCGGCGAGTGGCGACGTCGGGAGCCGCGCCTAGGGGGGGGGGGTACTGTAACGAATGCCCCGCGCAGAGCACCGGTCCCTCCTCCTCTCCAGCGATCATCCTCGCCGGCGTTCTAACCGGCGGTCGGGGGAAGATGGTAGCAACACCCTGATGACCCACACCTGTTCCTCATCGGTCATCAGGGTCACTATTTAACTCCATGTTTTCTGTTCAACCCTTGCGGGTTATTAGTCTTTCTATGTGTATTGCTGTCTTTTCTTTATTAAATTCCTATATACGCTAATTTCCTCTCTCTCGCTCGTTCTTAGCCTCATCACTCACTTTCACCCCTCGCAATATCACAAGCGCTGCTGCTCCTCAGGGAAAAGTTTGATATTCCGGACGAGTTGAAAAGGCGACGCCGTGGACGCAGGGCGGGATTGAAATGTAAGGCAAAGCGGAGGAGGTTCAAGTACAAGCCGGCTATACCATCTATTATTATGGGCAATGTGAGGTCACTACATAACAAAATGGATGAGTTGGAGGGACTTGTTCGTGGACAAAGGATTTATCGGGAAACGAGCCTAATGCTTTTTACTGAGACTTGGCTGAACGATAACATCCCCATACAGAACGTCACTATCGACGGTTTCCAGACCATCAGAGGGGACAGGAATCGTGTCTCTTCCGGTAAGAGTAAGGGTGGTGGGCTGGCTTTATTAGTTAACAACAGATGGTGTCATCCGAACCATATTACTCTTAACGAAAAGTTTTGTAGCCCGGACATTGAACTGTTAGCCGTTAGCCTGAGACCCTACTATTTGCCGAGGGAATTCACGGCGGCCATTGCTGTTATTGTTTACATCCCGCCCTCCGCTGACGCAAACACAGCATGTGACGTCATCCACTCTGTTATCGCGAGGTTACAGACAGCGCATCCAGTGCTTTCTTTGCCATTTCGGGGGATTTTAACCATGCATCTCTCTCTTCAACGCTGCCCACGTTCAAACAGTTCGTGAAGTGCCCAACCAGGAATAATAAAACTCTGGACTTGTTATATGCTAATGTGAAGGACGCATACAACTCCACTGCACTCCCTCCCCTCGGTAGATCGGATCACAACCTTGACCACCTCACCCCACTCTACAGGCCTTTGGTCCAACAGCAGCCTGCAACCACCAGGACCATTAGGAGATGGTCCCCGGAGGCGAATGAGGCCCTACAGGACTGCTTTGAAACAACAGACTGGGATGTGCTCTGTGAGGCTCATGGGGAGGACATCGATTTGACTCACTGACTGCATAACAGACTATATTAATTTTTGTGTAGACAACACTGTACCCACCAGGAAGGTACGCTGTTTCCCAAACAATAAACCCTGGGTCACCAGCGACCTGAAGGCCCTGCTGAATGAGAAGAAGAGGCCCTTCAAGGAGAGGGACAAGGACAAGGACAAATTGAAATGCGTCCAGAGGGAGCTGAAGTTGCGGATTGCTGAGGGGAAGAGAGTGTATAAGGAGAAGATGGAGGACAAGCTGAGGCAGAGCCAGGTGAGAGAGGTGTGGAAGGGTATGAGAAATATCACTGGCTTCAAAAAGTCAAACAGTGGGCAGACGGAGGGGAACCAGGACAGAGCCAATGAGCTGAACCAATTTTTTAACAGGTTTGATACTGGCCCTGTCCACCTCCCCTCCAGCTCCCCAGACTACACACCCTCACGGCTGTCCCACCCCCACTTTGCTCACAACACCTCTGCTGAGACAATCAGTGACCCCACCTCCGCCCCTGCTCCCCCTGGACTGATCCTCAACACCCCCCTTCCCCCCACCTCCCCACCTGGGCTGGCTTTCACCACCAACCAAGTGAAGAGAGAGCTGGAGAGACTACATCAGTGGAAAGCGGCAGGCCCTGATGGCATCAGCCCAAGGGTGCTTAGGGTCTGTGCTGACCAACTGTGTGGAATACTCCAGCGTCTTTTCAACCTTAGCCTGAGCCTAGAAAGGGTCCCTGTGCTGTGGAAAACATCCTGCCTCGTCCCAGTGCCCAAGAAGGCACACCCCACTGTCCTGAATGACTTCAGACCCGTAGCGCTAACATCCCACATCATGAAGACCCTGGAAAGGTTAGTCCTCGCTCACCTCAGACCCCTGGTGTGTTCATCAATGGACCCCCTGCAGTTTGCATACCAGCGCAACATCGGGGTGGATGATGCAATCATCTACCTTCTGCAGAGGGCCTACTCTCACCTGGACAATGCAGGTTGCACTGTGAGGGTTATGTTTTTTGACTTCTCCAGTGCCTTCAATACCATTCAGCCCCTGCTACTGGATGAGAAGATGAGGAGGATGAAAGTGGAAGCACCCTTAGTCTCCTGGGTCACGGACTACCTGACCGGTAGGCCACAATTTGTGCGACTACAGAGCTGTGTGTCAGAACGGGCAGTTAGCAACACAGGGGCCCCCCAGGGAACGGTCCTGTCCCCCTTCCTGTTCACCCTCTACACCTCAGACTTCAGATATAACTCTGAAACATGCCACCTACAGAAGTTCTCGGATGACTCTGCTATTGTAGGGTGCATCAGGGGTGGGCAGGAGGAGGAGTACAGGAGCACAATCAGTGACTTTGTGTTGTGGTGTGAGCAGAACCACCTTCAGCTCAACATCAGCAAAACAAAGGAGATGGTGGTGGACTTCAGGAGAACCAAGGCACAACTGACTGCAGTCCCTATACAGGGGATGGATATGGAAATGGTTGGGTCATACAAGTTCCTGGGAGTCCATATGGACAACAGGCTGGAATGGGCTGGTAACACCGGGGCCCTGTACAAAAAGGGCCAGAGCCGACTCTACTTTCTGAGGAGGCTCAGGTCCTTCAACGTGTGCAGTAAACTACTGCATACCTTCTACCAGTCTGTGGTGGCCAGTGCCATCTTTTTTTGCAGTGGTGTGCTGGGGAGCAAACATCAAAGCCGGTGATGCTTCTCGGGTAAATAAGCTGATCAGGAAGGCTAGCTCTGTCCTGGGGATGAGCCTTGACACTCTAGAGGAGGTGGCGGAGATACGGATCCTGGCCAAACTGCTGGCCATCATGGACAACGTCACCCACCCTCTGCACGCTATGGTTATGACGCAGAGGAGCACTTTCAGTCACAGACTGATCCCACCACGGTGTGCCAGAGAGCGCTACAGGAGGTCCTTCCTGCCGGCGGCTATTAGACTATATAATGCCTCACCGGGGTGCCGTGCCGTCGGCAACATAGATCTGGAACTGTTGGGGTGCTAGGACCTAGTTTAACAATTATGCATTCATCCGTGAGTAACTCTGGTCCGTCAGCACTCATTCACTCAGGACCTATTTATTCATACAGGTCTGTATATACATACTCATGTACAGTTGTTATATCATGTCACGTGCAATATTGCTAGTAATTCTTGGACCTAACTTACGTAGGCATTCACTCAGGAATGCATATTAGTATCCTGTCAATTGCACCTTTTCTCATTGCTTTTAGTATATCGAATGTGCAATACGTGCAGTTGTCTGTAATTAAACCCTGCGCACTAGGGACTGTATTTTAAGGGAATTACTATTATTACCCCAAATAATATTATACACACATTTAGCTATTAAAGTATCTCTTCCTGTCATTTACCTGTACAGTTTGTGTAACCAGGCAAGTATTCACTTATCTGTAAATATAACTGTATACTTAACTGTACAGCTAATTTAACCATGCAAAATGTTCACTTACCTGTTCATTTACCCAGTCTATCTATTAAGTAAACTATTATTACCCTCGCTCATATCATATGCATTTTTAGCTACTGAAGTATTTCTCTGCCATCGACCTGTATAGTATAGTTAACCATCCAACATCCACCAATGTATAGTGTACATATTCAGCCAACCACCCATACTATGCAATGTCTTTTTTATAGCTTTTATTTTTTTTGCACTCCAGATATCTTGTATTTCTATACTTTTTCATACTGCCGCTCTATGTATCATGTACCGTGTATCTGTCTTTTGTGTACTTTCGTTGTGGCATTTTGCACCTGCCCTGTGTTTTGTGTAGCTGCTTGACAATTAAATTTCCCCTCCGGGGGATCAATAAAGTACCTATCTATCTATCTATCTATCTATCTATCTATCTATCTATCTATCTGTCTGTCTGTCTGTCTGTCTGTCTGTCTGTCTGTCTGTCTGTCTGTCTGTCTGTCTGTCTGTCTGTCTGTCTGTCTGTCTGTCTGTCTGTCTGTCTGTCTGTCTGTCTGTCTGTCTGTCTGTCTGTCTGTCTGTCTGTCTGTCTGTCTATCTATCTATCTATCTATCTATCTATCTATCTATCTATCTATCTATCTATCTATCCTGGCAACATCATGCAGAGCAGCAGACCTCTCCTCTGGCACGTGGCTGCGAGCTCCAGGTCCCGTCCTGGTCCTCGTGTCCATCCTCATGAAATGATGCAGGACACAGGTAGCCTTCACAAATGCCTCTGCGTTAGCAGGGTGGAACCCGATGACTCGCCGGTACATCCGCCACTGGGACGCAAGAATACCAAAGGTGCACTCAACGGTCAGCCTGGCTCTGAAGAGGTGATAGTTGAAGACCCTGTTGCTTCTGTGGATGTTTGCTCCAGGGAAGGGCCGCATGAGATTTCTCCAGAGAGGAAAGGCCTCATCTCCCACAAAGGCATGGGGCTGGTGTCCCCAGGGCTCTGCTCCAGGATTCAGGCTGTCTTCGGAGAGGTCCAGGGTGCCATCTCTGAGGGCCTGACCAAAGACAGAGTTGGCCAGAGTGCCTCCGTCACTCGTCCTCCCGTAGCTGCCGACATCCACTAACCGGAAGAGGTCATTGGCATCCACAACTGCCAAGAGGACAATGGAGAATGTCCCCTTGTAGTTGTAGAAGAGGGCGCCGGAGTTTGAGGGGTCTTGCAGGACCACATGCTTGCCATCCACTGATCCCAGACAATGAGGAAAGTTCCACCGTTCTTCAAAGCCAGCAACGATGGCCCTCCAGTCGTCCTTGGTTGGGACAGGCATGAATTCCCCCATGAGACAGTCCCAGATGGCCCTGGTTACACTCCTGATGATGAATCCAACCATGCTGTGCCCGACATGGTAACTGTAGGCAATGGTTTTGAAAGAATCTCCAGTTGCAAGGTATCTGTAGGAATGTGGAATATAATGTAATTATTAGACAGGTAATTGTGGATTACTTAAATATAATATCTCTCAATAACAAATCATGATAACATTGGATAGATACATGTACACACACACATGCATGTGTAGTATGTGATTGAAGGAAAGCATCACAAATTAATATATAAATACCATAATACAACAGTAGCATCAGTAACCTAAAAGATGTAATCAATATTTGGTATTGACTCCCTCATGATATATTTATTGATCAATAATAACATGTCAGGATTCTAAAATTGCTTGACAATATTTAACTTAGGCAAATGGCGAGACGTTCAGCTGGACAAATAGCTTGCCGAAATGTTGTGTCTTCCCTTGCAATGCAAGGTCCTATCCTGCACAGTAGGTCATCGAACTGGGCTTTATCAAGCCTGAAATAGCCCTGGAACATCACATCGTCAAACCGCAGCTCCTGCACCAGATGATGGTACTCTCTATACTGGCTACGGGACATCAGGATGGGGTGAACCCACATGAAGCACCGTCGCCGCAGGTTCCAACGTTGATAATAGCCACAATAGCCAAGAGTTTCCTCAGTTTGCGATTCATGATGGAAATACAGACATGAGGATGAAATCACTATTTATAGGCAATACTCTCCCTTCAAAAATCTAAATATTAGCGGGAAGACATTTCATTCGGTGTCAAGGTGTCAATAATGTTGTCTTTGAAAAAATGTGACTATTTTGATTAATCATTTAAAAATGTTTCAATTACTATTTACCCGTGAATAAAATCATGAAATGGAGAATGGATTAAACTATTTACCTATTTCATAACCACACCTTCATACAAACTAGCTATGCTGAATTCTTGATGCACAATCGAACGTGCTGCCATATCCTGCCAGCATATCAACAAGCGAGCCACTCTGGGCGGTCTAAGCGGCATGTGGAAAATTGACGCTAGATAGTTTGCATGCTAGTTAGTTAGCGGTGCGTGCTAGTAGCGTTTCAATCTGTGATGTCACTCGCTCTGAGACCTTGAAGTAGTTGTTTCCCTTGCTTTTGTGGAGCGATAGTTAACGATGCTTCGAGGGTGACTGTTCTCAATGTGTGCAGAGGGGCCCTGGATCGGGGCTAGGAGAGGGACTGAAGCAAACCTGTTACACTGCTCCATAAATTATGTAGGATGCCAGAGAGATATGTATACTGCAGCTAAGAAAGTAATACTAAGTGAATGTTGTGCAGTAAGCTGTTAGTAGCTCTCACCCTAATAATTTCACCTACTGTTCTAACTTGGTGGTGCACATGTAGCCTATAACCTGATTTAGAGAAATGTAATCATCGAATATTGTAAGAGCTTTCATTGTCTGCTTATATAACCCCTTTATTTATCCTACTGTTCTGACTTGGTGTACAGGGAGAACACTGTAAAGAACGGCCCATGTTCTGAATTCTGTTGCTGTACATTTCAAAAGTGCGGAACAAATATTTTTATTGACTGTCCGTTGTCCCTAGCTTATTAATGTCTTAATCGTTCGGCGCTGAGAGAAATAAAAAGTGCCTCAGTGATAAAAAGGGCAGCTAAAACCTTCGAAAAACAGTAGCACTCCATAATCCTGAACTATTATAGTTCAACTGTTGCAAAACAAACTACAAAAAAATCACGGAAAACATACTAAAACAACAATTAACGCACAAACAATGAGAGCTGCTTAACAGGCGACCACACAGGGCGGCGCCAATCACCTGAAAGCGTGTGATTTGTATGTCTAACAATGCAGGCAGAAGCATTCCAATGCCTATGTCAGCCCACCCAAGGCCTGAACGACCTTTTGAACACATAATGATGGATTTCATTGAATTAACTACATGCCATGGATAACAGTAATGCCCCTGGCTTTGATGTACATGCGTGGAAGAGCGCATCGTACCACAGGTTTGGCGCCTCATGAGATACTTACAGGGAGACCCATGAGGATGTTAAACACCCCCTTCCCACAGAACAGGTTAACCTTGATGGGTTGCGAGGACCAGATGATGAGCTATTGCGCTGCACTTGTTCTGCTATGTTCCGAAGTCTATCTTTCCCAGGGTAAAAGCGGCTTTGCCTGAACTAAATGGAGGACAGAACCACAAGCTACAACCAGGTGACTGGGTTGTCATCAAGGACCTCCATAGGAAGACTTGGCACCAACAGAACAGGACCGGACCATTGCAGGTGCTTCTGACAACCCAGACAGCGGTGAAGGTTGCAGAGAGGTCTACGTGGGCTCGCGCTAGACACTGCAGGAAGGTGCCCCACAATCCAGACCAGGATGTACCAGCTGATGTCCTGCCAAAAGCAGCCTCAGTGGCCATGGGGTAACCAGGACCAGACCCTACGTATTATGTTCGCTGCTTTCGTAGCCACTCCCCTTGCT
This sequence comes from Thymallus thymallus, assembly GCA_023634145.1. Lineage (NCBI taxonomy): Eukaryota > Metazoa > Chordata > Actinopteri > Salmoniformes > Salmonidae > Thymallus > Thymallus thymallus. The sequence continues at coordinate 14,545,324 of CM042387.1, forward strand.
GCAGCTGTTGTATGGGGATATCCGCTTACACCGCAAGATGAAGTAGACAATCCAGCCCCTGGAAAAACAGTAATGGGGCAGCAGGGCACACTGGGAGAAGTAGCCTCACTGAAAACAGCTGGTATCAAGTTTATGGTTGACAATAGCATTCACAGGAATGTGTCATGTTTTGTTTGTGCTGAAGTTCCTCATGCATCCACAAAACCATGTGGTGTGAATGAGTGTGGTGTGAATGCTACCTATCTGTTTTCAGGTGTAACCACCTGAAAGGGCTCTCGCCTAACATCTCAAGAAGTGCTGCTAACCGTTGAAGAACCATCCTTATCTCATGCACAGTGCGTGTGTCATAATGTTACTGATACACCATACCTTTGGTGGTTAGGTCAGTCTCGCTGTCAAAATGATTCGCATTGGTCTAACCCTGCGGATGTTATTGCCTATAATATCACCATGAGAAATGGGCAGGTTAAGTCAAGCCCTTCCCCATTAGTGTCAGGTCCATTAGGTTCAATGGCCTTAATGAACACATATTGGCTCTGCGGAACAAATGATAATTCCAACGCAGCAACCAAACCGGTCTCAAAGGAGAAGAAGAAATTTGATCGAACCCTACTCAGTTCCCCTAGGCCATAGGCGATCAACCACTTGGGACAAATTCTAGAGAGGACTTGTGCCCTTGTATGGGGCCACTGAGAATGCCACATTTGTATTTTTTATTTTATTTAACTTTTAGTTAACTAGGCAAGTCAGTTAAGAACAAATTATTATTTACAATGACGGCCTACACCGGCCAAACCCGGACGACGCTGGGCCAATTGTTCACCTCCCAATGGGACTCCCAATCACGGCCGGTTGTGATGCAGCCTGGATTCGAACCAGGGTGTCTGTAGTGACGCCTCTATCACTGAGATGCAGTGCCTTAGACCACTGTGCCACTCATGTAATAGGCTGGGTTATGTTCTTGAAAATATATCTTAATGCAACCATGCTTAGGTTTAGAGCTGCCTCCGTGGAAATGAAACAGAATAGTTTAGTGACTTAGGGCAACCTTGGGGGGCGTATGTGCTCTAGTGGGAGCTTCCTGCAAAAACACCAGTCTCAACGTCAACAGTGAAAAGGCAACTCTGAGTTGCAAAGAAAAAGCCATATCTTAATCTATCCAGTGTCTGTGTTCTTTTGCCCATCTTAATATTTTATTTTTATTGGCCAGTTTCTTTTCAACTCTGCCTAGAAGGCCAGCATCCCGGAGTCGCCCCTCTTCACTGTTGATGTTGAGACTGGTGTTTTGCAGGTACTATGTAATGAAGCTGCCAGTTGAGGACTTGTATTGCGTCTGTTTCTCAAAACTAGACACTCTAATGTACTTGGCCTCTTGCTCAGTTGTGCACAGGGGGCTCCCACTCCTCTTTCTTTTCTGGTTAGAGCAGTTTGCTCTGTTCTGTAAAGGGAGTAGTACACAGCGTTGTACGAGATCTTCAGTTTCTTGGCAATTTCTCGCATGGAATAGCCTTAATTTCTAAGAACAAGAATAGACTGGCAAGTTTCAGAAGAAAGTTCTTTGTTTCTGGCCATTTTGAGCCTGTAATCGAACCCATAAATGCTGGTTCTCCAGGTACTCAAATAGTCTAAATAAGGCCAGTTTTATTGCTTCTTTAATCAGCACAACAGTTTTCAGCTGTGCTAACATAATTGCAAAAGGGTTTTCTAATGATCAATTAGCCTTTTAAAATGGTAAACTTGGATTAGCTAACACAATGTGCCATTAGAACACAGGAATTATGGTTGCTGATAATGGGCCTCTGTACACCTATGTAGATATTCCATAAATAATCTGCCGTTTCCAGCTACAATAGTCATTTACAACATTAACAATGTCTACACTGTATTTCTGATCAATTTTATGTTATTTTAATGGCCAGACAATTAGCTTTTCTTTCAAAAACAAGGACATTTCTAAGTGACCCCAAACTTTTGAACGGTAGTGTATCTTATCTTGGTTATTGTCCAGTCAGATAGTCAAGTGCTGCAAAGAAAGTCCTAGTTAAGATGCATCTGGCCCAGAACAGAGCTGCACGTCTCGCTCTTCATTGTAATCAGAGGGCTAATATTAATGCTATGCATGCCAGTCTCACTTTGCTAAGAGTTGAGGAAAGACTGACTGCATCACTTATTGTTCTTTTGAGAAACATGAATGTGTTGGCAATTCCCAATTTTTGCATACTCAACTTACACACAGCACTGACACAAACACTTACCCCACCAGACATTCCCCCGGGAGTCTTTTCACAGTCCCCAGGTCCAGAACAAATTCAAGGAAACGCACAGTATAATACAGAGTCATGAGTACATGGAACTCATTTAGTGCAAGTGGAACTTTCATATAGCGCCTTTCCCCAATGTGACCTACTTGTTGTGTGTATGCACTGACATGTACTGTATGTGCAACTGATAGATGCACACACACACACACACACACTACACGTTAATGTTTTTATATGTATGTAAATAAAACATTTACAGTGGCAAAAAGAAGTATGTGAATCCTTTGGAATTACCTGGATTTCTGCATAAATTGGTCTAAAAAATGTATCTGATCTTCATATAAGTCACAAAAATAGACAAACACAGTGTGCTTAAACTAATAACACACAAATTGTTGTATTTTTCTTGTCTATATTGAATACATAATTTAAACATTCACAGTGTAGGTTGGAAAAAATACATGAACACCTAGGCTAATGACTTCTCCAAAAGCTAATTGGAGTCAGGAGTGAGCTAACCTGGAGTCCAATCAATGAGACGAGATTGGAGATGTTGGTTAGAGCTACCCTGCCCTATAAAAAACATTCACAAAATTTGAGTTTGCTATTCACAAGATGCATTGCCTGATGTGAACCATGCCTCGAACAAAAGATCTCAGAAGACCTAAGATTAAGAATTGTTGACTTGCATAAAGCTGGAAAGGGTTACAAAAGTATCTCTAAAAGCCTTGATGTTCATCAAGGTAAGATAAATTGTCTATGAATGGAGAAAGTTCAGCACTGTTGCTACTCTCCCTAGGAGTGGCCGTCCTGCAAAGATGACTGCAAGAGCACTGCTCAGAATGCTCATTGAGGTTAAGAAGAACCCTAGAATGTCAGCTAAAGACTTACAGGAATATCTGGAACATGCTAACATCTCTGTTGACGAGTTTACGATACGTAAAACACTAAACAAGAATGGTGTACATGGGAGGACACCACGGAAGAAGCCACTGTTGTCCAAAAAAAACATTGCTGCACGTCTGAAGTTCGCAACAGAGCACCGAGATGTTCCACAGCACTACTGGCAAAATATTCTGTGGACAGATGAAACTAAAGTTGAGATGTTTGGAAGGAAGGAACACACAACACTATGTGTGGAGAAAACATTTGGTTGAGGTTATTGCTGCCAAAGAAAGGTTAACCAGTTATTCAATCCAAGGGTTCACATACTTTAGCCACCCTGCACTGTGAATGTTTACACAGTGTGTTCAATAAAAACATGAAAACGTATAATTGTTTGTGTGTTATTAGTTTAAGCAGACTGTGTTTGTCTATTGTTGTGACTTACTGTTATGACCTACTGTATGTATGCAGAAGTCCAGGTAACTCCGAAGGGTTCACATACATTCTTGCCACTGTAATGTTCTGTCTGTTATGTATTTTTCGTTATGTGTTGGACCCCAATAAGACTAGCTGTCGCCATTGGTGCCGACTAATGGCCAACCTAATAAATCAAATTACCTGCAAGTGGCTCAGTGGCCTGAGGAAGGTTATAATTAGCTATAGATCTGTAGTCTTTCCATTAGGACACACCGACACACGCGCACGCACGCACGCACATACACAGGTCTCTCTGCTCTGCTGTCAGTCTCCATCTGTTGGTCAGGTGATCAATACTAATATCTGTAGAAGGTTGTAATTGACTATAGATCTATACCTAACCTACTGTACCTGTGTGTGTGTGTGTGTGTGTGTGTGTGTGTGTGTGTGTGTGTGTGTGTGTGTGTGTGTGTGTGTGTGTGTGTGTGTGTGTGTGTGTGTGTGTGTGTGTGTGTGTGTGTGTGTGTGTGTGTGTGTGTGCGTGCGTGTGTGTGTTCTTGTGCGTGTGGGTGTTAATGTTATTTGCGTCTAGAACTTGCAGTCATTCGATAATGTCATGAATAGTATCATTATAAATGAGAGTTTGGCAAAAGAAGGGTCACTTCCTCTACGACACACACACACACATACACATACACACACACACACACACACACGTAGCTGTTTCCACTATTGGCAAGTGGAATGAGTGAATATATGAGCTACACAAAAACTCATTACAACACGATTAGAAACAAACCTCAAATGTTATCTAATTTATAGAGGGCTGTTTGCCTGTCAGACACACACACACACACACACACACACACACACACACACACACACACACACACACACACAGGGACAGGGAGGACAGGGACCTAAAATCAGCCCTGGTGTTTCTAACACCGGCCCATTCTTTTCCTTGAGGCCCCCATTATTGCCAGATAAATATAATTTTGCCAAAATGCCAGATGGCCAGTCCGCCCTTGCACACACACACCACACACCTCCCTCTCTCTCTGTCTCTCACTGTCTTTCTCTCTCTCTCTCCATCCCTTTGTGACCACCCATTGAGTCTCATTGAGAGTATCTGTCTGACCCATATAGACCTGTGCACTGCTAAACACCTGCATATGGCATTGACACACAGACACACACACACACACACATACTGGCACTCACTCTGTGTGCTGACAACTGAGGTTTTATTTTTGGCTGTATTTTTTCTCTGCCGGCAGTTCACATAAACACACACACATGCACACACACACACACACACGCACATACACATACACACAGACACACACAATAACACATACACAACAGTGTGCCCTGACCTTCTCTCTGCTGAGTGGGCAAAGAGTCAGGGGTCACTGCTCACTGTCAGTCTGTCATAGAGAGGGGGGGAATGCAGGGCCAGGGAGACAGGGAAAGGAGAGGTAGACGATGTTAAGCCAGTATAAAGCCAGTGTTGATGCTGAAATGTAGGAGCTTATAAAAGGCTGTGGCCATATAGACATTTAATTACCTGTCAAAAGCGCTTTTCCACTTCCTGGCCCACAAGCTTACCGGGAGTTCTCTTATCAAAATGGCCGTAGGGTGATGGCGTGAATACAGCATCAATAGGAACACATAATTAGATACTTCCAAGTACAATCAGTCATCGTGTGTGTGTGCAGCTGCAGTGCATGCAGCAGCTGTGGTGTGGTACCCAGAGAGACCGTTCTGATGGATAAGACTCAGCTGGGACTCTCTCTGGAACACACACACATATAGGCCTACACAGATTAATCCGAAATGCACACCTCACTGTAATAAACAAGTTGGAGTGTATGTGTGTGTGTGCGTGTGTGTGTGTGTGCCTGCGTGCGTGAGTGAGTGCGTGCGTGCGTGTGTGTGTGATGGGGGGAAAAAGAAGAGAGAGCGAGATAATTGATGGCAGGAGCAGAAGGGACGTGGAAGGGACACCACTATTGTTTTTCTCCCGCAGTTTTCTATCTTGAGTCATGAATGTTCTCTCTGTTCAGAAGATTAATTCATGACTAACTATTAATCACCTTAGATTCTTTGTAAATACTTTATCACACTGACAGTCATTATCATAGCGAATTGGGTAATGACTCGAATGTTGCCGCCATTTTCGGTGAGTCCTCTCCGGTATTCAGACGGTGAGCGCGCGCTGTCCAAGGTGCTGCAGCAGAGCGGCCCCGCCCATCCTCTCCTCCTCTTCTCTCCCCTTCATCATCCACGTGATGCACCGAGCAGTAGACTGCACCTTCGCCTCCTCGGTAGAGAGAGAGAGGGAGAGAGGGGGAGCGAGAGAGAGAGAGAGAGAGATATGCGTTTGGTACCACTGGACTGTTTGATCGAGAAGAGGCTGCAATTGTTTCGGTAGGCCTATCTAACAGGTATTTGCCGGGGAATGTTTGATTGCACTCAGCATCTACTCTCACAACCTGGTGATTTGTTATCAGATGACAAGGAGAACATCGATGAGTAGCCACAACACCGACCAGAAGATGTGTGTAAAGTAGGCTGAGACATTTTTATCTCGGTGTGCATGTGTATGTGGGTGCTTGCGTGCGTGTGTGTTAGGGCTTTGCTGTAGGCCATATATACCTATTTAATTATTAAGCCTAATATGGTCGTTTTTCTCGCAGCTGTCTTTTCGGTATATGGATTCTTTCGCGCAGGTGAGGTAGATGGAAACCCGAAGTAACGGGCGAGCTCGGGCTCACAGGAGGAGAGGAATAGCCTACGCACGCACGCACACACACACACACACACACAGACTCTTATGAGGAGAGAGGAATGGATAATCGAGAATCGATATTTAAACCTGCTCTCATCTCACCGCGTCTATCAATACTGTGATTTGGAACCCTAATCTCAACCACATCACTACAGAGACAGACGCCGGAGAGGTGTGAGGCACCTTTTCCCCGTGGTGTGAAAAAGGGGATAATTCCATAAACAAGGCGCAGTCGAGTCATCCTCCGCATCGCACGAGAAAACCGTTCTTTGTGGCGCTTCCGAATCCCTTGCGGAAACACGAGGTGGTCATGTTGGAATGTGCATGTCTTTTGCCGTCAGTGAGGTAAAACGTATAGAACGTTGTAGATATTAACGTAATGAGTCGAGCTGAAATTATACCCTGTTCTACCTAACTTACAATACGTCCTATACAACACATGAAATGCATCTGAATATTCTGTATCTTCCTGAAAAGACCCACTGGTATATTACATGGTGGTGGTGATAGGAGGACTGTGGAAATACTGTGTGTGTGTGTGTGTGTGTGAGAGAGAGTAAGAGAAAGAGAGAGAGAGCAAGAGAGAGTGCGTTTCCATGCGTGTGTCTGACCCAGGGTGATAGTGCTGTCTCTTCCTTCTGTAGGTCGCTGGAAAGAAAAGAGTGATGAGACGGCATTGAGGGACACACTCACAGCGCCAAACCCACGAGCCCCACTGATAGAGACAAAACGGACGGGGAGATGCTCTGATAGTCTCTCTCCGTTTACCGTGTGTGACAGTGTCTCTGAGGGGAACAGGCACTAACGAAGGCATCGCTATTGCTTTCACACTGCACCCCTAATTTCTCTAACACACACCATTGAAGGAAGACAGTGGAGGAGGAACGAGGAGAGACAGAGACAGAGACTAGAAGATAGAAGACTAGAATTAGGAACACTTGGAGCTCTATGAGGAGCCAGCTCCCTCACTTGACTGGCAGACAGAGGAACACCTATGGAGCGTGTAGGGTGCTAGGAAGGGCTCTAGGAGGACTGTAGGGTGCTAGGAAGGTTCCTAAGAATACTTAAGGGTGCTCTTAAGGGTGTTTGAGCCATGAGCTGTAGAGTAGTTTGTGCTGCCCAGCTCTAGCCTTTGTGTCTGCGTGTGTGTGTGTTGTGTGTTGTGTGTATGTGTTTGCGCGTGTGTGTGATGGCGGTGTGTGTGTGGGCCGCGGCCCCCCTGCTGTGTGTTTGGCTTTGCCTCTGTAGCCTTGGGGGATCCAGAGGGGAGGTGCTAGAGTTTGGGGGGGTGTCGGGACAGTGGGGGCGGTTCCCGGTGTGGAACGCGTGCTGCGAGAGCATCCTGTCGTTCAGCGTTAGAACTCACAGTGAGGACGGACTGCTGCTTTACCTTGACGACGAAGGATTCTGCGACTTCCTGGAACTGTTGTTGCTACGCGGGAAACTCCGCCTACGATTCTCCATCTTCTGCGCAGAGCCGGCTGAGGTGAGTTCCGGGGTCGCCGTGAGCGACGGACACTGGCATAAGGTTCGTGTGAAACGGGACTGGAGGAACACAAGCCTTGAGGTGGATGGAAGGATGGAGGGATGGGCGGAGGTGAAGAGCAAACGGAGAGACATGACAGTGTTTAGCCACACCTTTATGGGCGGGGTTTCCCCAGAGCTCCACGCCTCCCCTCTCCGCCTCACTTCACCTGGTGTCAGAGACCACGCCCCCTTTTCTGGCTGGCTCACTGCAGTAACCGTCAATGGATCGGCGGTTGTATTGGAAGGATCGGAGGGCGTTACCGTGGGGAGAGATGGGTGTGGGCCGGACCACGTGTGTCAGAATGGAGGGGTGTGTTCTGTCATCGAGCAGAGGGCCGTCTGCGACTGTACCAACACAGGCTACAAAGGCAACGACTGCAGCGAAGGTAAGGCCTTACCCAAACCCTACCTTGAAACATTGTGATTTCATCTCACACACACATTTACAAACACACACACAGGGCCGGCTCTAGCCTTTAGGGGGCCCTAAGCGATATTTGGTTAGGTGGCACCCTACCAAGTGGCAACAAAAATAATTGTGCCCCCCCCCCTTTCGTTGACAGCCTAGAGAAAAAAATGTCCCAGTTTTAAATAAAGTTTTCTGCAGTTCTACACGTTTTGCCATGGGACGGAGAGAACATTTTGCAATTGTATAACACATTTCATGCAATCCTGCTAATTTTGCTATGGGGCAGAGAGACATCTTTGCTGTTTTAAAGCTAATTTCCTGCATTTCTACCCAGTTTGCCGTGGGTTGGAGAGAGATTTTTGCAGTTTGAAAGATAATTTTGCCATGCTAATGATAATTGAATGAGAGTGACTAGCAAAATCAATGGGGGCCCCCTCGAGGTCAGGGCCCCTGGGCAAGTGTCCAATGTGCGTGATCGGTATTCGGACATGATTACTACAAGTTTAGATAACTGGCTAGACTCACTTACCAATCAAAAAATTGTTAGCTGACATGGCTTAAAACTGCTGATGCACAACCAAGTGTCAAACCTTGTGTATTCTACTATTCTAGGAGGCCCTAAGCGACCACTTATGTCACTGGAGCCGGCCCTGCACACACACACACACACACACACACACACACACACACACACACACACACACACACACACACACACACACACACACACACACACACACACACACACACACACACACACACACACACACACACACACACACACAGACCTCCCCCACACACATATTTAAACTATTGGTGTCCTCTGTTATTTGCATTATTTAGTGTAGAACATTGAAACCCATATCTCTAATATGACTGTTACATAGGGAATCACAGCACCAGCCATTCTCCCTGTCCTATACAGTATTGTTAGGGTTGAAGTCTCTCTGACTGGGTTAGCAACCTGTTCCTAGATGCTAGTGGTGATCCCCTCTGTGGTGATCAGTAGATCCTAGTGGTGGTCAGTAGATCCTATTGGTAGTCAGTAGATCCTAGTGGTGGTCAGTAGATCCTAGTGGTGTTCAGGAGATCCTAGTGGTGTTCAGTAGATCCTAGTGGTGGTCAGTAGATCCTAGTGGTGGTCAGTGGATCCTAGTGGTGTTCAGTAGATCCTAGTGGTGGTCAGTGGATCCTAGTGGTGTTCAGTAGATCCTAGTGGTGGTCAGTAGATCCTAGTGGTGGTCAGTGGATCCTAGTGGTGTTCAGTAGATCCTAGTGGTGGTCAGTGGATCCTAGTGGTGTTCAGTAGATCCTAGTGGTGGTCAGTAGATCCTTGTTGTGGTGGGTTGCGTTCAGAAACAAGCCTGTTTGTGTTCATCAGCTCAGTGTGTGTGTGTGTGTGTGTGTGTGTGTGTGTGTGTGCGTGCGTGCGTCTTTAGTCTGAGAGCTAGGCCCCTCCTTTGTCTCCATAGCAACCCCGTCCCCTTTCTGCTGAACAAGTTACCATGGAGACAGCAGGGCTCTGAAAGAGAGACTCTGTTACATATGCTGCCCTATGCCTCTGTCCCTCGAACTATTTACCACCCTCTATTTATCCCTCTTCTCAGTTTCCTCCTTCTCTAATAGGGCGGTCAATCGCTCCAAAAATAGTTGATTCATTTGGATTAATTGGTTGGTAAGTCTAGGTTGGAAACGCAGTTTGTTAGTGTGTAGTATGTTGTTGTGTCATAAGAAATGTGTGGCGAGTGTAGTGTGTTGATTAGTTGGTTGAGTGTTGGAACAAAGGCAAGTGACATATGTTGGCGGGACAATTGTTTTGACAATACTGCAGCGCGGAGCACATTTTCCAACACCGAGACTGAAGGTGAAATTGGTCAGATCAATGGGTAGGCACTGCACTAGGGCTTTAATTGGTGAAAACCAAGCCATTAGCTTTTCTTTTCACTAATTAAAGGGCCAGTACAGTCAAAAATGTGATTTTCCTGTGTTTTATATTTATTTCCACAGTATGAGGTTGGAATAATATTGTGAAAGTGTGACAATGCTCTTTTAGTGTAAGAGCTGTTTGAAAAGACTGCCTGACATTTCAGCCTATTTTGGTGGGATGGAGTTTTGGCCTGGCAGTAAATTAGTTAATAGACCAATACGAAAGTGAGTTCTAAACCTCTCAGCCAATAACAGCTAGTTTTCCGTTTTCCCTTCCCCACTCCCAGACAGTCCTAGCAAAATTATTGCTTGAGAAAATGCTATTTGCTAAAAAGCTATTTATTTTCTTTTTGACCATTTTATTTGAAAACAATTGCAGTAAGCTACTTAGTTGTTATCTAGAAATTATTCAATATCGAGATAAAAACGGCTGCATTGGACCTTTTAATAAGGGAAAGGGACATTTGGTTTCGCACACACACACACACACACACACACACACACACACACACACACACACACACACACACACACACACACACACACACACACACACACACACACACACACACTACACACACACACACACACACACACACACACACACACACACACACACACACACACACACACTCCAGTACTGACCCCAGCATGTGTCCCCCCTACACTGCTGTGTTCTATCATCAGTTACCCGTTAACCATTGATCTATTCATTACTGCAATGGTCAATGTGTGTGTCTGAGTGTGAGTGTGAGTGTGAGCGTGAGTGTGAGTGTGAGCGTGTGTATGTGTGTGTGTGAGCACATGTGGTTGTATTCTGTGCTCTGGTATAGGAGGCTGTAAGGTAAGTTCTGGGTGAATAAAATGTTCCAGATTCCAAACACACAGGTAGGAGCGTCCGCTTTCATCCACCCTGACCACTGTGTGTGTGTGTGCGTGCCTGTGTGCGTGCGTGTGCTTGGTTTGGGGCAGTTCAGTCGATTCTGCATATTCAAATTCAAGTCATATATTGAAAATCGCCTATTGTTGAGGATTTTTCAATTCATTGAATTTCGATTAACTTTCTGAATTGACTAAATTGGCAGCAACCCTGGCGTGTGTGTGTGGAAGAATGTAAGGCTATCAGTGCCACATGGTATCATGGTGATGTCTGGGTGGATCTGCATGTGGGTAACCAAGGTAATGGTGTGGGTGTGCATCTGTGTACCCGTGGTAACAGACGGCTGTGCATGGCGTGTTAATGAATGTCTGTCTCTCTCTCTCCTTCGTCTGGACGCTCCCAGAACACTACAACCCAGGTGGGTCTCTCTCCCTCGCTTTCTCTCATCCCCCTCTCCACCTCTCCCTCTCAGTTCTCTTCTTTATACCTACCCCATTCCTTCTTCCATGTCTGATTTGGGCACCGAAAGGTGTGTGGGTTGTGTGTGTGTACTGTATGTGGGTTGCAGTCAGACGGTAAGTAGACTCCCTTCATTGACATATACCTGAGGTTTCAAGTGGCTCTCCACTTAAGGTTAGAGACGGGCAGTGTAATAAGGAGGTTACATATTATTTGCACCGTTCAAGATACCCTAGGACACTTACAAAGTTAACGTTTAATATAATAGCAAATACAAACATACGACATTACTAAGGTCAAAGTACAAAAAAGCAGTATGGCACTAAAGAAAAAAACCAAAACAATTCAGAGGATAAAAAGCAGCCTCAGCACCCCTTCACGAATGATAGATACAATCTATCTTTTCTTTTTTAAACGGATAAGTGAGCAAGACCAGTGTACATAGTGTGTGTATGTGTGTGCGTGCATGATTCCACAGTTATTTTGAGATATGTAGAAAGCACACACATATACACCAACATGAGCAGGCAAGTTTAAACATGGCGTGTGTCTTAGACGTGTGGGTGGCAGGGTTTGTTGTAGAACCTCCTCTACCAGCTGTTAGTGCTCCGCACAGATCAAAGGTGTGTTCAAAAATACTTTCATTTGCAGCGAACTGTCAGCTTGTAACAGTTACAGTTGAACGATTTGAATGAACATTCCCAATTTTTACAAGAACGTGCCACTAGGTAAGGATAACTCTGGTAGTGTCTACAATTTATTTGTCCAAAAATTTAAGTATCTACAATTTCCAAACTGAGAATCGCTGTGCTATTCCAACTATATACAGTATTTACTAGAAAGACTACATCTTTATCTATGTGTTTATAGTGACAGACCCGAAAGTCCAAAACAGACACTTATGTTCACCGCACACTACCATTACTGTTAGCAAATGTTAGCAACGGTAGCTATGATGATTGTGTGTCTATGTGTGTATGTTTGAGCGTGCGTGCGTGCGTGCGTGCGTGTGGACAAAGTCACCCCATGCTCCTCTGCTGTGCTGACTGTGCTCTTGTCTTCCTTTAAGGTCTGGCTCACCTGATGATCGGCGACCAAGGTACGACCTATTACATCACTATGACCTCACTTCCTGTTCCTGCTGCTCCCCCATCACCTCCCCACCTCCCCACTCCCACCACACCCCTCACCCCAAACCTCATTATCGCCGGACCCTAGACGCTGATCCAAGGTCAGGTTTGACTTTTCTCTATATTGGGTTATTTGGGGTATATTAGGATATGGAGAGGCTTAACTGATCCCAGAAGTGTGGTTAAGGTGAGGATATGGGTTTAGTGTTAGGATATTTACGGATCCTAGATCAAGGTCTGGTTCCATGGATGGTTTGTTGTGTGTGTGTTTGCGTGTTTGTTAGTGATGCGTGGGTTGACTCATAACCCGCAGGCCCCCCCGATTATATCTGCGGGTTTAGGGTCTTGAAATATTGATGGATGAAGGGCGTGTGGGTGGCGGGCGGGTTGAATAAAGAGAAAACAATGGCTTAAATATCCATAAATGTATCATTTTATTTCTTTATTTTGATTTGCCTTTAGTGCGTAGCCTAAGCCTAAGTTTTAGGGCCTAACTGTACGCTCACCAAATACACAGCAATTGCCAAATGGTTTTAGGAACTTGGGCAGAAAAGTTAACGTCAATCCACTATGGTAAATTGGCCAATGTCAGAGTTTAATTCAATAAGAGAAAATCTGCGAAATGGGGAGTTGAAAATAAATAGAAGGACGGGCCAGAACAGTAGCTTGGTGTTTGGTGTTCTAAATATGGATGATTGCACTGGGTTAAATGGAATAGTAGCCTGAAATCTGGATACTGACTGTAGTTCTATAACCTCACACATAGCTTAATATAATATTAACTCCTGCAGAATTAAGCATTTCTTGCAGTAAAATTATACACCAAATATACATTTTGACTCGGGAACAGGAGTAGAGAAATATGATTTATTGCTTTCAGCATCTTAAGAGAATGAATACATGGTTAGGGACCGTCTGTAAACGTTATCAGCATCATAAAAGCTGATAGTATTTCAACCACATAAAATATTTTTCCAAGCCGAACTGAATTCTTATCAGAAACATGTTGGGTAGTTTACACAGCTTTTAATTTCCTTAAAACCGGTCAAAGGGAAAATCTTTCCCTTTTATTTTTGTGGGTTATTGCATTTTCTCCCCGGGCCCTAAATGTCTTTGCTGCATGAGAGAAGTAGAGATGAAAGAGAAAATGTATCCGATGTCGACTAGATTGAAGCATTCATTCTATCGATTTATGATATAATTCTGGTGAGCAAAGGTGTATTTAGTATTCTAGGGCAACAAGTAATGACACAATAGAAGCTGCATATATTTAATTACAGACAAGTTGACAAACAAATAGCCGCTGGAAATAAAATGTTGGAAAATTTTAGCAGGAACATAGGCTTATCTAAAAAGGCCTGTCAAAAAATTGCTCCGCCATCTCTGCACAGCACATTTTCTATATTTGCGGGTTAGGGTCGGGTTCGGGCCTCAGATTTTTACTTTATCACATATAGTCTGGCGGTTGCGGACGGGTTATTAGCAATTGCGGGTGGGTGCGAGTGAACAAACAGCTGACCCGCGCACCACTAGTGTGTGTGTGTTGTTGCGGCTTGTATGTCTGTTGCATGTTTTTGGTGCCTCATCCTAACCCTTCCCAGCTGCAATCCCTTCCCCTCCCATTTCCTACCTCCTGCACATGGAACTCCCCTCTTATCGGCCAGTTCTCTGTTCATGTAGTTTCTAACGGTGTATGAAAATAAAGATAAGTGTATAAAAGCAGTGCTGTCAAACACACCACTGTAGCTCTGTTCTATCTGTACAGGCACATGACAACTACACAAACACACCACTACTACTTTTATTACTTATACTACTATTACCACTACTCACTTTAGTGGTACTCTACTGTACTGCAACACACCACTTCAGACTCTGAGGTAGTCAAACACAGGTTTGGTAGTTTGTATCTCTTACATTGTAAACCTTCACACAGCATAGATGGGGGTGGGAGTGCTACTTAGCTTACAGTGTGGTAAGCATGGAGATATCTATAATACAATATAGTCTAATAGTGTTCTAATAAACTAGTATTCTGCTCCAGTAGGAGTATTTTTGGTCTTGTTTGACGTC